>OY757282.1:4958663-5308374 GCA_963584085.1 Pyrausta aurata | reverse complement strand
CAGAATACATAATAGTACTACATACAGAACGGCCACTCACCTCCCCTCCCTAGTCTGACTTACCTCACTATCGCGCCGGAATTAGGGATCTCATTAGGGGGTCGCCTAGCGGGCATGGCACGCGCATGTTTGCGACGTTAACGGAAGAATAAAGTTTTGTGTACGAGAGATGCCTAGGTACTGTGCAGTGTACGGGTGTCTTTCATCCTCGAGAAATTACTCCGATACAAGCTTTTTTCGTTTCCCAAAAGATGAGAGACAGTAAGTAACTTCATACAAAATATGCTACCTTAACTAACCTATTTTAACTATTCAGTTACAATGAACAACTTTAAAAACGTTAGGTAAAGGTAACATTCCTTAGAATTATGTGTAGTTAAGAAATTATAATTGTAATATTTATGTGATCAGTGAAATTAGGTGTTTCTAAGGTAGATACTATCTTTTTATTTCTCCACGATACCACGTGAATATGACATTACGAAAATGAGTGCTTGTTGCGATGTATACTAAATTAAAGTAAATTACGTTGTTTAGGTATATGTTTAATTAAGTGAAAAGAGCTATGACCGGTGTAACAGACTTTGTCAACCCTTATAGCACGCACACAAACGCAGCGTCTGTGCAACACGCCGTCTGTCAATGTATGGCCAAAATGAAAAGTTTCTTCCGAGTGTCCGGGGTGTGCTAACGCCCCGGGGAGGATAACAACCATATAACGATGCCGCTAGTTCAAAATAGTAGTTAAAAATATGTCATTTTCTTTTGTTCCAGGTGTTGTCAACTCTCCGCCCGATGCATTTGATATTACGCCACCCAATATCACTTACAGAGTTCTCAAAACCCTACAGTTTGGGAATCTTCTAGAAAATGCACAGAGTTACTCGCAAGCACTGTTTCGATTTGCGTACGTCGGCAGTTGTGTGAAATATAGACATTCTTGTGCTGATATATTGTGTGCAAGTGTAGTTATAGATCTAAAGTACATATACGGCCTGTTTCACAATGTCTGAATAAGTTCCCGTTAGCGTTATCCGTCTACTACTTCGTATGACGTTCCATATTTAAATTGTTCGTTGGCTAATGATTATTTGTACGGTGAAGCAGGCCCTTAGTGTTACTCTCTGATTGATGATATTCTGTCTATGTATATCACATATTTCTCAAAAGGAAAGTTACTAAATATGTATTATAAAAGTAAATCTTATCATTAATAAGTGGATAGGTTTGTAACGCCTTATTTTTTTAAAAAAATATCACATTTATAAAAAAATACATATAAAATATTAATCCTTTATTATTTCATCATTTCATAATTAGAAAATATCAAAATCTTGAAAATAATATTTTGTAAATACAACTCAAACTAATGATTTCATTTCGCAGACTAATATCATCATTAGAGTGTATTAATTTGTCTTATATTTTGATGTTTGCCAAAATTGAGAACGACACGAAATATACACTATTAAAACGTGTAATTTTTTATCGGTACAGTACTAAAAATAACTTGAGTATTTTTTTTTATCTCATAGAACTTGATAAATGCTAAATAAATTTAGACCTTGGAAAATTCTACATTTAGTAATAAATCCACTAAAAGTTTTGTTCACAATTTTGGCATAAAATAAAGATTATATTATTGTAAAATTCTATGCGTAAAGTAAATAGATTTATCTGTGTACATAGTATAGTATTAGAGAAATCTATATTGATAGAATAATGTGCTATTGTGTTGAAAAATTTGTGCTCTGGCCTGATTGGCGCCCACTCTTTTGTGTTGCGATATCTCTCTCTATCAACATTCAATGAAAAGAGACAGACTTATGTTTCAGATCTGTCACATTTTAGCAAAGATTTGTCATGTATATGGATGTCAAAACGACCTTTGTCTCTTTTCATTGATTGGAGTTAAAAAGAGATGACAAGAAAAAAATGAGCTTAGACCCATCTGTAGATTATGATTGTCATATTTATAATACCTAGAGTATTATTATTTATGTTATTATTTTTGTAGCTATTATAAATGTAAACGTTCATAATGAACATTTGAGTTAGAACTACGTGAGAACACGTATGGTTTTTTAAATACCCATATTGTTAAATAATTGTATTTACTTCGTATTAATTTGTAGAGCGTTATCTCTTTCCCACTAATGATAGACAAGAAATGCCCGAATAATCGACTATAGAAATCAGAGTATGGCCGTAGCAGGCACCTAAACCAAAAAATACAGGGTGTTTTTGCAAGGCGGTGCCAAATTTTTGGAGGTGAATGAGACCATCAATAAGAACAACTTTGGGTCATGGTCGAAAACTTAAATAAAATTTCACGTTCCCCATACAAAATAACGTTACATTGACAATAATGTATGGAGAGGCTGAAAAAAAAAATAAGGTTTGAACAATGGTTCCATAGTAAAAGTTGGTCATATTGATGGTCTAATTCGCCTCTAAAAATTTGGCACCCCCTTGCAAAGACATACACACGGCCTGTATATACACACGGCCGTGTGGCAGCCAATTTCTTAATATTTGACATTATGGGTCCTCTTTTTTGATGTCTAGTGTAGACTTTTTGTTGTGAAACGTAGGTTTAAAATATAAATTATGAGACTCGTTTTCAATTTTTTTGTACTTAGTGACGAAATGCATGTCCCCCCTAAAGAATCTTTGAAAAAAAATGATCTGATTAAAATATATAGTTTTTTACATTCGCAGACTATTTAAGATATATTTTTATTATTCCTGATCTTATGGCAAATATAATTGTGATCAAAATCCTAGCATGGAGTTGAATATACAAATTATAGTAATTAAAATCACATACATTTTTTTTGTCCCCTATGGGAGGACATTGAAAACGCAAGCTTTTTACTCGAATTTTCGTATGAAACTTGCACATTTATTTGAACCCTACACATAGTGTAGTACTTATTGTTACGTAAATTATATAAACTATGTACAAATACACATAAAAAAGCTAAAAATATATGTTTTAAAACATGTCCCCAATAATCAAAACAATTTCGTGACATTCATTTAGTGACATAATAAATCAACTTTTTTAGTCCCGAGGAGTAGAAATCTAACTTTAATAACTAGCAACACAGGTTAAGTCACGAAATGTAACATCACAGTAACGCGCCGCCATTTGTTTTGTTATTGAGACGCGGTGTGAGACCTCAGATTTGGTTATCAAAATAATTAATTACCTGCTTCCTGACGAGATATTCTCAACAAAAGTAAGTATTTTTAAGATAATTCACCTACTGCAACTGTAATCTACTTAGATTTTGACATGATTTATAGATTACGCTTTCAATCTACTAGAAAATCTAATTCGTTTGGCGCTTAAAATTGTTATAAGGTTTTGTTTACATGCTTAGTGACGAACAACTTGCTGACATTTCGTGACGTCAGTAAATTGTAGACGGTAAAGCTGTGGTCTCATGCATGTGTAAAGTATGAATGTGAGGCACCTATAATGAGTGCTGTATCATATGTGATGATTAATAAAATAGTTTACCGGGTAAATAAAATTTTACAGTTAGAATATTCATGCTGTTCATAAATTATTAATTTTCTTGTTTTAATTTTTTTTTATTAACTTTGTTTTTGTGTAGAAATTTTGTGGGATATAAAATACTTTTTAACGCTTATCTTTTTTCATTAGTGTTGGTCGAATTTCTCACACACAACTATTTGAGTTATTAAAAAATAGGAAGCTAAACTATTATATTTTTTTTAGTTTCAGAATGCCGATGACTGGTGCCGAAAGGCATATGAAAAGAAATATATTGAGAGACTTAAACAACAAAACCCTGAAAAATACGAAGAAAAAAGAAAAAAAACATCTGGAGAAGGTTAAACAAAACTCAAGAAAAATTTCAGATCTCATTGACAGTGTAAAAGAAGCTCAAAGAGGAAAATGGAGAGAAGCTAATGATAGAAGAAAAGAAAAGATAAAGCAAGCAGAAAAGCAAAAAAAGGAAGAGGATTTAAATAAAAAAAGAGAAACCTATGCAGCCAAACGAGATCTATACTTAAAAGTAGAAAATACAAAACTTTAGCTTGAAAATAAAAAACTTACCACGAGACTGTATTGTAAAACAAGTTAATTTGTTACAAGTGTCCAACAAATCTCAAGAGTTTGTATTGGGCAATGAAGAAGATGCGTTATATTTTTAACTATTTAATTTAAGCAATAAAGAAGTTAATGATTAATTTTCGTTTGTTTTCTTGTCTTTTATAAGTAGGTAATGTACGTGGCTGACCACAAAAATATCGATTTATCTGAATGCGGCCTTACTTTTACAATTTCCTGACATTTCCTAACGAAACAATTTACTGACAATTTCGTGACGTACATATATTTTGAAAACGACTCATGATCAAAATGATGTTTAATATTGAACGCGCTCACGAACGCGGGCTTTTTATAATACAAGGTGTTTAAAAACTACCCGTTTGGAATGAAGAGAGCTACTTTAAATTAGTAACTTGACAACTGTGTCCTAAAAACATGAGTTGAAATATGCCAAAAAATTCGACTCTCCATAGTAATCAGATGTAGTATGAGAAGTAAAAAAAATGTTTTTATACCTAAGTCTCCAAGAGAAAGTTGATTACTTACTGATTCCGAATAGCTCCCTTCATTCCTAACGGGTTTTGAAACACCTTGTATACAGGGTGTATGCGGAATCTTATTTCATTTATTCCTTTACTATAAAGACTAGTCTTAAACGCTTTTTTAAAAAAAGAAACTCATTCTCATACTAAAAATGAACATATTTTCAAGTCATTGAAACTCTAAAAACGTACACCCTGTTTTATGGCTGTAAATAATAATTTATAATCTCAATCGCTTAATTTAACAAATACTTTTTGTTCTTAGAAATAAAAAATAAGCAGCTTAAAAAACTGTCCATCGATAGAATTAATATAATTTTCAGTTATTAAAAAAAACTCAAATCGGTCACTTAGATCAGGTGATGAAACTCATTTAAGTAAATAAATAATTATTTTAAAGTATTCAAATATCGCTCGGTTTAAAATTTCCCAAAACGGTATCTAATAAATAAGATTATTGTGACTTATATTCGTTCAATAAATACCATATCGTTGGTATGATAAATAAATATAAAATAGCCTTTCTATTCACATTTGTAATTCTTCCCCCTACAACATTAAAACTTTGCTTTTGTACTAAAATATGTAATTAACTAATCATTTTAGATGTTATTCAATGGATCAAAATAAAATATTTATAGAAAAGGCAGACATTATTTTATTTTTACCAACCTATAAATCATTTTCGATTTGATGATTCTTCATATTAAAAAGTTTTTAAATATGAAACATTGCCGTAAGGTAAATAAAAGGATTATTAAATAAAATCGCCACAGTCACGGTAAATAAATTGTATCTGTCATAAAATAGAATGTAATTATTCTGTCAACTAAATACACCTATTAACTTCATTTACATGAACAGAATAAATATTGCACTAAAGTATATAAATAAGTACAATTTATATGATAACTATTAACATGGTTTATAATTTTCTATTCTATAAAAAGAACTGTTTCAACGGTTTTAATATTTTTCGTGTAGGAGTAGGGTATAGGAAACATACTGAAAAATATGTTTTAACATATTGGATGTTTAGATTTTTATAATTGGATATAACAATAACAAAACTAGGCATTCTGGTGTCAATTTAGGATAAATTACTTAACAAAACTTTTCACTTTGGTTAACAAAATATTCCAGCTTGAGAATTAAATTAGACAATATATATATATATAAATAAACATTTCAGATGTTTTATTTATAAGTTATAATAATAACTGATGAACACATTCTTAAAGATGAAATAAGAAACCAAAAATTGCGCACGGGCGGGATTCGAACCAGCATCTTTCTGGCTTACCGGGCCAACTGCTCTGTCTCCAATGACGTATACTAAGATACCAAGAATTTCGCGCGGTCGGACCGACAGCACGGTAGCTCAATTGGAAGAGTAGTTGGCCCGGTAAGCCAGAAAGATGCTGGTTCGAATCCCGCCCGTGCGCAATTTTTGGTTTCTTATTTCATCTTTAAGAATATAAATATGACACTGCTATCTAAACCATTGATGAATACATATTTGCAAAAATAACAATCAATTTATGTTAAATAATTTTAGGCTTGTAACTTAGATTATCTATTAGATTAGTCGAATATTAAAATAACATTAAATTATGGATTGAAAAGAAAAGTAATTTAAAACAAGAGGATTATACCAATAAATCATAACAGTATAAATATCCACACCTACTTGCTTAGTCAACAAAAGTACAGTACGTCTCAAAAATATAATGAGATTACTAGTTTTTGAGACTAATTTACAAATAAGGTTATTTGGCGATTAATAAATATTTAAAAAGTGCAACATATTTTTTATAATAATTTTCATGAATTAATCGACACGTAATGGACATAAAAAAATATTTTAAACTATAAATGTATGTTTAATTACATTTTGACGAGATTTCATAAGTTTTTCACAGCAGCAATAGTAATATACCTACATTTTATGACTTCTTTTTCTGAATAAAAAATAAGATTTGACTAGTTACTCTTAAAAAATGACTTTGTTCTAATACGGTGCCTTAATTCTTCTATGACTTCTATTCTACGTGAAAACAAGTTTAAATATTTACTATTCCTGAATCTGCAGTTTCTTAAATAAAAAATAGAAAAATCCACCAAAAACTCGAAACTGCATTTTAAAAAAAGGGATTTATTATACACATTTAGTAGTATAAAATTCACTATGCATTTATTTTAATATAATTTTTAAATATAAATTCAACTTGTGATAAATACGCCATTATGTTTACACACACTAGTATTCAATTGTAGACTATTTTTTCGACGCCATTACAATACTTTTCTTTGTTGAGATTATTAGCTGTCACAAAAACCAATCGATTGAATCGCTCATTCATCCAATAACTGTTTTTTTTTCTTCTTTTTTAATAAAAATGTAGAACTCCACACTACCCAAAAATATACAATCTAAAAAATATGTACCAACTAAATTTTTTATAGTATTGTACCACCGTCGAAATAGATCAATAATAATAAATTATTATTTTACTATAATTATTAATATTTAAAAATCTCACTAGTGACTCGACCACTACGAAGTGGCCGAAGGGTATAATCGTATTATTATTTTATTTGTAATTATAGTATTCATTTATTGAGTCATATTATCGAATAATTTTGCGTACGAACAAAAATATTACTCGATAAAGTGCGGGAGCATTTTTGCTAAGATAAACTTTTTTTAGATTATTTTTTATCAATACTACAAAAATAATTAATCGGTTTTTTACAGTACAGTGCAAAAATCGTGTAGTGCCTCACCTCTAAGGATGCTATGGACTTTGAGCGCTCTGACTTTATATAAATTGTGATAAGGCCGCTCAGATAATTCTATTTTCACGTTTTGATTTTTGACACAAAATGTATGGAATTAATGTCAAACTTATTAAGTAAGTAAGCCCAGAGGGCTTAGTTTGAGTTTTTCCACTCAAATTCGATTGCGAGCGCGTTAGAATTTTGTATGGAAAATTTGCAGCGCCATCTACCTCAACTTTATCTTTCCCATATAAAATGTTTCGAAATTCTAACGCGCTCGCAATCGGACGTGAGAAGATAAAACTCAAACTAGGCCCACAGACTAAAAATTTTCCAATACATTTTCTATCAAAATTGAAAACATCAAAATATTATTCTCTGAGCGCCTAAAATATAACCTCCTGTCTTTTAAAATTTAAAAATTGCCTTTAGATAGATCTTTGTATTCAGAGACGATGACGATATTATTTAAAATTAAATATCGCATGTTCGGACGACAGCACGTCAAGGTAAACACTGCGGTATCTTATGCAGTTGTAATACGGACTAGTTTGCAACAAAAGTTGGTAACCTGATGTGCTGTGCAAACGGCAAAATACTTTTTACGATATGCAAGATTTTGTACAATGTTTTTTTAATGATGTCCTTATTTCCACTATTGTGATCCTCCTCTTTGTTCTTTTTCAATTTTGTACACAATTTTATGTTCAAAGGCTTTTTGTGTAATACAACAGTTAATTCCCATTTAATTATTTATCTTCTTGTGTGTCCATTTCACCTGTGTCACTCACTTTGTCTACATGGTCATTACCATCTACATTTCTAATTTTATTTAACGATTCCTTACTTTCATTCTTTTCCAAATCATTGTCTTCTTGCAAATCTTCCACGTCATCCAAACTAGCCTGTCCTGCTTTAAAATCTTCCTCGCTTTTACTCGTTTCAGAGTCTAGATATAACATTTTAGGACTTTTGATTTTCTCTCCATTCTCTTCAATAATTTCATCAATTATCTCTAAGCGAGATTTGGAAAAGAATTTGTGTAACGATTCAAGCTTATCCAAAGCTCGTTCGTTTCTCTCCGAACTGGATGTTAATGTTGTATCTTCTGTCATACACGCCGAATCAATTCTCTTAGATAGATCAGATATTGATTCTGAAATCTCTGTTGTTGACGTCGATCTACTGATTTTAACAACTTTAGGTTTGATGATCATGCTCGGAGGCAAATCTGGTATGTTCCTTAAATCTATGAGACTGATCGAAGACCGCTTCATGCCAGAACTGATATCGAATTCTCGGCTGTCTTCAGATGACGAGTCTTCCTCGAAATGTTCCTGAACTTTTCGTTCAATGTATCTTATAAGTTCTTCAGCACAATGTCTAGCGTATTCCATTCTATCTTCGCTTGATAGCTTCCTCTCCATGCCTCTAGAAGATGGTTCATCTTCTTCCATAATGTCAGACAATTCAACACTATACGGCAAGTACTGCATGTATTGAAGCAAAGGAGGTTTTGTGTACGCATTAAAGTTTTCTATGTCTTCTTGGTCAGTCATCGTATCATCTTCTTTTGGTACATTCCTAATCACGCATGCTTTATCAACTGCTTCTTCGAAAATGTCTTCCAGGTCGTCTTTAACGTGGCTTAAGTCTACAACTGTTTCAGATATCCGTCGACTGGATTTATCAGATCTGTCATCACCTCTATCGATTACAGTATCTTGTGTATGAGTCAACGTTGAGTCAGATTTCGTCTTATTCATTTCGCTAAAAGTCTCCAACTTACTGATTGTCACATCAGACTTAGACTTTTCAGACAACGACGGTGTGATAGACATTGATTTGTGTTCTTTAAACTTTTCCTTACTACCATAGTCGTCCATATATTTTAGCAGCATTTCTACTAACGTTTCATTTCCTTCTTCATCCGGTGTTTCGTCAATGTAAGACAATTCTTTGACATTTATATTCGATTCTGATAAGCTTATACCTTTATTTATAAAATCAGGTTCAGACCTGATTTTAATGATAGGTGTTTCAACCCATTTAGCTTCTTCTGGTCCGAAAAGAAACTCCATTAGCGTGATTTTTTTATCATCTTTCGTCGTGAACTCTTCGTCTCTGTCCATACATCCAGTAGACGCAAGAAACTCAATGAGAGTTTCCATCTTTTGCTCCAATTCCGTGTTAACCCTAGCAGGTATATACGTATCTAATTTGACTTCCGCCGTGTCTTCGCTTCTGAAACAACTTCCGCCGCTGCCTTTGCGTTCCTCTTTCTGGCTTTTAACGATGGTAAAGAAGAAATCTATAAGGTTTGCAATTCTTTTGTCTGTGCCATCGTCCTCATCAGAACTAGTCAGTTCTGATTCTTCCTTGGCCAGTGGACATCTTTTGGGAGTATCGTCGAATCTCTTCAAGACAGTTTCCTGGACGACTTGTAGCAAGTCTCTGGCGAGACGAACTGGAGAACGTGTGTCTGAGTGGATGGGCTCGTAGGTGGCTGCGGGAGCGGAGCGCCGGCGGTCCTTGTCTATGCGGATGAAGTCCCACAGAGACCCCAGCTCGGAGGAGAGGGAGGCGCGGTGGTTGGCCAGGCGGGTGCCTAGCCGGCGGAAGACCTGAGGGAAAATAGAAATGTATAAATTATTCTGGTTATCTGAAAATTAGGTTTGAGTCTTGCGTTCTTATTTAGGTCTTATCCGTCTAGCTTCAACGATATCGTAAAGGCAGCGATAACTACTATACATACTGTTTTAAACATTGATTGAATATTGTGACTTGCAACTCTATGCTTGATGAAACCTCTGTTATAAAGCTGCTTGTATAGTTAAGCTTTTGTTGCTATGGACTTGATACATATGTGATCAGTATAAATTACCTCGCGTCACATCTTGAGCTTCCTCAAGCTTTCAAAGCTGAGTAGGGCCTCACTTAAGATCATTATAGGTACCTGCTGATTTTGCAGGTTTCTTGAGGCGTTATATCCAGCTGTGAGCTACATAACACCAATGTTAAGCGGTTTCCTAGATACTGTCAGGTTGCAACGTATAACAACTTGGCAGCTATCTGCGTTTTAAAGGACTGCTCCACTAAAGAAGTTAAAAAACGCGTGATACAGGTACTCTGCGCACTCGATTATACGCAAACTGAATTGCTTATTTGTAATAGCTAGCATAATCACTCAATCACTTTCTCGCATTCGCACACCAACAAACACACACATACACTAGAATGTGCCACATACTTAAGGTAAGTAATTGTAACTGGTCTCTCTAAATACCATAGCCTAGTTTCAGAGCCTCTGGTAATTTGTGAGATTGAAAGGTTCTTGTTCATTAACAATTTATGCTTATTCATGTAAATGTCTTGTGGTCAATAAACACACATATTTTATTTATAAAGTACCTGCCACACTCAGGAGCGCCAGGCGCGCAGCTTGCGCAGCGACACGCGCTTGAAGCGGGCCACCTGCGCCGCCAGCGCCTCTGCGCCCAGTGACCCGCCCAGCCCGCCCGTCTCGCCTTCCGAATGGACCTGGAAGTGAGAAAATGAATTGCAGCGACATCTATCGCCGTCGGTTCATAACACGATACACTGACTCGACTTTTAACTACTAGATGGCGCTGTGGTCGAAGTATGGAAACTGAACCGCGATATTTGATATTTAGATCGGAGTCAACGCAACTATAGATATATAAAGCAATTACGGGGATTGGACCTTGGTCCCCGGCCTTCACACCCGGTAGGAAGCGCTTCCCTTTGCCTTTTCTAACTCGGTTGCGGCAGTAAATCATTTACTAGTTTCGGAATCAAGAAAGACGAGCTAAAATCCTTCAGCAAATAGTTCAACAGCTGTATATTGTCAATCAAACCCCAGCCTCAAAACTCACCTTATTATAGTGTAGACTCTAGTAGACTGATTAAAGGTGTAAACCAATTAAATAACTAGAGACAACCTAAACACATTCTTTGAAATTGCTCAAAAGTAAGCTGTGTCAAGAAGTTTGAGAGTTTCATTTCCGTGGCTTGAAAAGCACAAAGCTGTTGGACCAGCCAGGTAGCGAACGCTAGCTAGCCATTGCATTCGGGCAATAATAAAGGCAAAGAATGACTACAAGGATTTCTCACCTCTCTAGAAGCAGCTCGCTTCTGCATGTACGCTCGCATGTCTTTGTCTGAGTGGCCTTTGGCTCGCCCGATGCCTTTGCCGAGAGGCGTGGATGATACTCGTCTGTAAAGAGAAAAAATATTGATTTTCATAATAATAAAGAATAAATGACATCGGTGCCTGAAAACAAATACCATTAATTGTTGAAGGCAAGAGGGAATCCACCAGAGTCTTCCATAATTTAAAGTTTTTATGGAATAAACTCCACCGACAAGAGCCCTGCTCATAAAGATGATGATGATGATAAATAAGCTTACTCGAAAAAAACCGTTGGCTTAGGACGCGTCAAGAGTTAGGACGCCTATATTAAGGTGAGAAATGAAGATGAAAAAATAACTGGTAACATCTGTGTAAAGGCAATTCAAATCAAATCATTTTATGAACCACAGGTAAATATGATGTTACTAGCGGTCCCAGCGACCTTCGTTTCGCCTCCAGCCCCGTCCCACCCCGGTCCCGTTTTATCGGAATTTGCTTTGCTCACGGAGCCCGAGACCTTTCCAACGAATGCAAAACCGTGCAAATCGGTTCGTGCGTTCTGGAGTTATAGCGTCAGGAAGGAAAACCCGACTTATTTTTATATAGTAGACTAGCTTTTGCCCGCGACTTCGTTCGCGTGGACTTCAGGTTCGTCCCGTCTAGTCTAGTAATAAGTAAGAAATACGGTAACTTAGCACTGCAGAGCCCTAAATTGTAGCCTATATGTTATTCTGATGTATAAGCTATATTGTGGTAAAGTTTCATTCAAATCCATTCAGTAGTTTTTACGTGAAAGAGTAACAAACATCCATACATCCATACTTACAAACTTTCGCCTTTATAATAGTAGTAGGATTACAGGTAAAGTGAAAAAAGTACCAACATTATGCATTGTACAGTGGCCAGCTCGTCAGGTTACCCACTTTTGTTGCAAACAAGCCCTTATTACAACTGCATAAGATGGCGCAGTGTTTACCTTGACGTACTGTTGTCCGTACTCACCGACAATGTGTAGGGTCGCTATATGCAGCCTGCACCGGGGGTTTTCCCTCCAATGGAGCACTGTCTGAGCTCGATCCTCCTCCTAGCGGGAACGGAGACCCTCCTGAAAGAATATTGTAATGGTTTATGTGCCTTGCCTCGTAATTATTTGTTTTTATAGTGTTTTGTCACTATAAAAACTTAATAAAACAAATTAAACTTGTAAGAAGCAACTATGTCAGCCAAGGAATCGAACCCTGTGTCTTACGCTATCAGGTAGCATGCCTACACTCGGCCACTGATGGCATTGGAAAGCCTGTTGAATCTGCCCTGCCCACTGCCACTCGAGCTTACTGATTCGTAGGGCTATGTAGCGCGAAGAACTGATGGCCGTTGTGGGGCAGAAAAGTTCTAGATTGGGAGACCCTTCGACCAAAGGCACAGCGTAGGACGTCCACCGACAATGGACAGACGCCCTTGTAAAGATCGCAGGATCACACTGGACCGCTTACCACCGGTCGCTGTTGAAAACCGTGGAGGAGGCCTATGTTCAGCAGTGGTCTTCCTTTGGCTGACAATGATGATGATACGGACCTGTGATAGCCCCTCGCGTCATGCTGAGCCCGCGCTGTATTCTTGCTATGGCTGCTCGATGCCGCGGCAACGGCGCTGTGCTGCCTTTCTCTTGAAGAACGAATCTGCCCAGGGTCTTCCAGCTCGCCTGGAGATATAAAGGTTATAAATTCACTGAAATGTCTGAATGACGAGCAAAAAAGTCAGGACGGAAAAGGGAAGCGTTTTCTGCAGACCGAGGTGGTATTAGTGGGAGACTATGGTCTAAAATTTAATAAATATAAATATGCGCCAGACAACACACCAATTGTCTGGTTTCGTGCTAAGGAATTTCCTTCCTTGTGTTACGAAGTACCAGACAACGATTATGACGGGGGCGTCTCCCATAAATACTTAAATACATATAACATCCATGACTTAGGTACAAATGTTCATGCTCATCACACAAACATTTGCCCTTTGCGGGATTCGAACCCGCGACGGCCGGCGTAATAGTCAGGAGCGCTAACCAATACACCAAACGCGTCGTCAAAACCTTAGGTACTACTACGACCATAGGTACTACGACTACGACCTTAGGTACTATTTAATAGTACTGTATAGGGTCAGCAATATATAATATATCGCGGTCCAGGATTGTATGCAGATGCGGAAGTTGTATAGACCCCCACCCCTATCCCTTAACCCACTTATAGTCAGAATCAATATTATACACGGACGACTAAACTGTTCGGTCGTCCGTGCTCTGCCGAGGCGACAACATCTCCTGAGGATGCCACGTGTGGTGGCGAAACGCGTCGAGGTTTTGTGCACGTTGGTGTTGGGTAATTATAATTGCATTAGCTGTGCCGCATGCGTATTGAGGGCGGGCGGGTGGAGCATTTGCCGAAACTAATACTCAACGCGGTGACGGTTTGTGTTGTTAATTGCCTGCGCCGGCGTTGCTTAGCGGAAATTTAAAGCAAAATAATTTTATAAAATTCAACTTAATAATGGATTTCCGCAAAGTAACGCCTGATTCTATAAATTATCAATATTATGCAGTTATCTATAATATGTACCTAGTATTATTAGATACCTGTGCTGTGTAGACGACCTCGTCATCCGCTAACGCCCTCTGTTGAGGTCCTGTGCCAGCTCGACCACCCCACTCCAGTTCTTCTACCAGCACAAATCTACGAAAATTAAGATTACATGATGAGCTACTACTATGTGTAGAACTGCATCGGTGGCGCGATGGTGCAGCGGTTAGAGGGTCGCATTTTAAAGGGACTGCTGCGCCAGAGGTCCCGGATTCGATCCCCGGGTCGGGCCAAAAATATGTACTTGAGTTTTTCTGTTAAGAAATTCTCAGGGTAGCCCAGAGTTTGAAATTGGCGGTGTTTCGCCCCGTGCCTCGAAAAGCCGTTGGTCCTGCGCCTGATCTCTCTCCGGTCGTGTCAGATTGCTGTCCCATCGGGCTTTTGATAGTGAAAGGAATAGAGAGTGCACCTGTGCTTGCGCACACATTAGTGCACTAAGTATAATATGTCACGCGCAGTCGGTTAGGCATTGTGACTGGCCACTGTAGTCGAAATTGGCGAGGGAGATTATTACTATTATATCTAGCTAGAACTTACATTATGTCTATATCAGCGAGTGGCATACTCAAGAGTCAACGAGCACATCAGTTACGATTTTTATTTAGTTTTTAATGAGATTGGAGACCCTTTGACCAGCGACACAGCGTAGGACGTCCACAGACAAGATATTATAAAGATCGCAGGATCATACAGGATGCAGACCGCTTGTTATCGGTCGCTGTGGAAGCTGTGGGAGAGGCATATGGCTGATAATGACGATGATCAATCAAAGTTACCTTTTTGGGTCATCGTGGCATCTAGCTTTTGTTAGTGCTTGGTAGACCACGTAGGATGCTGTAGCGCTCAGAGGTACCTGTAACATTATTAAAAACTCCTTTAAATTATGCTCATACAGTAGATGATCTATCAATCAATCATAGATGCATTTCTGCAGAGGTTTTAGGTGAATATTCAGCATCAGATTGTTGTCCTGCCTGATGAAAGAAAATAGTGTGCTGCGATATACGCTTTGATGTTTGAGGATAGTGTACTTAACTGAATGCAACAAATAACAAAAGATTTTTTTTACAGGAAATTAGAATATGAAATCTGTATTCCCAAGCGGTTGACTGGTAGAGAAAGCCTTTAGTCATTAAGGCCACCAATTATAGATATGATAACTTATAGTGAAATTAGGTTTACATAAATAAATAAACTCTGAACCAAAGAAATCAAGATGCTCAAAAGACTGACTGACTGACTGAAGACGGACAGAAAAGTGACTTGTTGCAATGATTTTGCATATTCTCAGCACTGTCCTGACCCGAAGTTGTGGTAGAGATTGGATTAGTGATAGGGCTTGTTTTAGAATGTGCATAGCTGTAGATCTATGCAAAATAAATGACTTTTTATAAGGTTTTGGTAGACATACCTTCAGTATAGCGTAAGGAATCTCGTGCGAGACGTTGTGCACGCAAACCAGAAAGCTGTCTGGTGGCTTTCTTGGCTCTTCCTCTTGAGTGCTCGACTCCTCATCCGAGGGTACGGTGCGGTCGCGTGAGCGGTCTGTTGAGGCTGACCTGGAGGGTATAATGGATGGAGTTCAGTTTGGTAATAGTGGTCTTTCTGAACAGCAAGTTTTTGCTGTGCCATTACTATTTAAACATATGAACTACTATTACCAGCGTATGAAACTGACACCACGAACAAATCTTGTGCCACATGCATTGACGCCACAGGTCATAAACACATTCAAACGGTTTCATATTCGAAATTCTCAAGGAATACGTCACAATCTTGTCGTCGTATTTGCAACACATTTTTTGATTGGCGTGGCTTCTCTACGTATTTTTACGGATATACTTACCATTGCTGATCAGTAAGCTCAAGTGGCACTGGGCAGGAGTGCAAGGTAGAGGATGACTTGTTAAAATTAATAATAGGATCACACTGAATGCTGACCGCTTCTAACTATTTGTACGGAAAATCATTGAAGAGACCTGCGTTCAGCAGTGAACGTAAGCTGATACTGATAATGATGATGATGCTCTTCTTACCTGATGCTGGTCAGCCAGGCTCTACTGCTAGGGTCGTCTCCAACCCTCTTCAGCAACAACCGAGCCCCGGGGCGCGCTGCGGGGCGAAGCACTCTCTCATGGGGCGCCAGCACCCGTTGCGTGGGGGCGCGTGATGGTAACTCTTCAACGAGCACGTAGCTCGCGCGAGAGGAGCGGCAGGCGCCGATCTTGGTTAGGCATTGGGCTATGGCCTGGAAGAGAGTTAGATCACGTTAGAAATGAAGGAGATATAAAACATTATTAAAAAAATAAACCGCCTTCAAAAAACTGAATAAAAAGCTTGAAATATATTTGATTTCTATTAGGAGAACAAATTCTTTTGGATTCGGTGCATGATGTGATGTGCGTAATGCATAGCGTAGGTAGACTTTGTGAACGTAAGCTTTACATCATGCACTGACGGCCAAATAATTTGTTTCTCCTAAATAGAAGTCAAATGCGTAATTTTAAGCTTTAAGTCAGTTTTTTAAGCAGTTTCATAGGTATTTGAAATTATTTTTTATTTCATGATTTTTAGTTATTTACCTACTATCTCAAAAACTACTGGACCGATTTTGATGAAACTTACACTGTACCTTAAGTTCGATTATACCCGATTGCACTAAAAAAGAATGATTTCGCTATGACATCTTCTTTCTAAAAATCCACTTACTGATGTGCTTCAGAACTAAGGCGCGTATTTGAATGTTTATGGTTCCACTCACTCACATTATTATTATGAACTAACCATATTTATTCTCCTACCCTGGCTCCTAAAACCACCCTTTTTCTACCCCACAAACACTCCTGAACCCACCTCATTGGCCGTAGTGTCCCTGGTGACCTTCAATATTGAGTATGGCTCATGCCTGGCCACAGCGTACACCACTAAGAAGTGTATCTTGCGTCTCTCCCGAGGAGAGGAGGGCTCCACGTCTCCTCGGCAAGACTCTCCTGCCAACTCCTCAGCACAGCGGGAGAAGATGAGGAGGGAGGCCATGTTGAGAGGTTGGTTGGTTGGAGACCTGTGGGTGAATAAGGGATTTATGAATAAGAGATTTTCTTATCTTACCATTTAAGTGACGTATATCACGAGCATCTCCGTGCTTTGGAAGGCACGTTAAGCTGATGGTCCCGGCTAGTATCGGTTGATATTAGCTGGTAAATCTAGTCAGAGGCCCAATTCGCTTGGTTTGTAAACACCCTTCCACTAATCCGCACTGAGCCCACGTGGCTCCACCACTCAAATGGCTATGGTTATGGCTCAAACTACCTCACAGTTTTGTTGATGAAGTAAGGCCTTTGCCCAGCAGTGATGGACTTTACAGGCTAGAAACCTAGCTCACAGTTCGCACACACATAAAGTAGACCTTTCCTACTTAACTTACCGTAGCCTTACATGCCTGTACCCCGGCCGCAGGCACTGCAGTGGTATCACTCGCTGAGACAACATGTAGTTTGTGTCAGCATCGTACACTTCGAACCTCACGAAGGCTAGCTCGGGGAAGTTTATCTGGAAGATTGAGTGAAAGGGTTAGCAAATTAAGCGTTTTTAAAAGGTTATAGTGTAGAGGGGCTAGTGATGCTCCCTGCGTTACTCCTACAAGTTAGATCTTTGACGATATGTAATCAAATAGTCGTTACGATTTTAAGCTACATAAAGTTTAATTTTATAGTGGGCTAAAGGCAATAAAGGCAAAAAATTATATTGCAGACACTCATTGAAAGCTATGGCATTTTCTATTCAAAAGCCTCATAGGATTTGATTATTAGTATTTTTCACTGCTTTGATACGATATACATACGAGTATAAATGTAGTACAAAGGTTATGTTTAGGCTTTTAAAAGCATTAGTGTCTAAACTGTGCAGCAACACATGCACCAGAATTTATTTTTGATAGTAACTCACAATTTACAGCACTTAACGTAGGCAGCGAGACGCTGAGCGAATCAACTAACCTTAAAATTGAAAGTCTCATTCCAGATAGGATTGAGAGCGTTTCTTCTAGCCACCTTAGTCCTGATCTTCCTGCAGTCGGCTGGTACTCCCAACACCTCAACCTCAACGAATGCATTGTAGAAGGAATACACGTTTTCCGCAACGTACTGCCCAGAGATGACTGCCAGGGTTAGGTGGGATGCGTGGATGCCGTCGAACTCTTTGTCGATGGGGTTAAAGCTGGAGAAAGAAGATATCATTAAAGTAAAGTAAAAGATGACCAGCTCCATGCATTCGTGGTTAAATGCATATTTTGGTTGAAAAGGCTACCGAATGTTGTCAACAAGCCAACATCAAGCTAACAGAACTGGGGAGCAGCACCATGTGTATTACACGAACCCCTGCCTCGTTGGTGTAGTGGTTAGTTTAATTCACTAGTTGTTATTGTTACCTATGTGGTCCTGTGTTCGAATCCCGGGTCGGGCCGAAATTAGTGTCTGGGTTATATATTCTGTGGTCTGGGTTTTTCTGTCTTGAAACTACTCGGAAACAACTCGGAGTCAGGAAGTTGGTGGCGATAAAACCCCCGTGCCTCGGAAAGCACGAAGCCCTTGATCCAGCGCCGGATCTCTCACCGGTCATGTCCACCGAATAATGAGAGTGAAGGAACAGTGAGTGCCCTTGCGTATTGTGCACATACTTGAGCACTATATACCTTGTGTTTATAATAAATAATGTCCCGTGCCAATGGTCAATCTCAATTGAGATCGACCGCCGTTATCGGATACGACCAGGAGAACGTTAAATATTCGCACACTAGAACAGTACTTATTTCTCTACTCACCGTCTATAAGCAATGTGCTTCGGGTCCCACATAACCGGCGGTTTCCTCACATAGCCCACGCAGCCGTTACTCTCAAACATGGCCGCGTTGACAGCCATCGCCGCGTCTTCCGTCTGGTAGTTGAGGGCAACGAGTTGGACTCCGCAGGACCAGAATACCACGGGGTCGAAGTTTGAAGAGTCTATTCTTAGGCTGGAGAAGAAAGGAGGAGCTGGTTAATGTGCTAAGTGGTAGCTGTAGAAAGCAGATGCTTAACGCACGGCAAAGTTCTTAAGATTGTGAAATCTAAAATTGCACACGGGCGGGATTCGAACCTGCAACCTCTGTCAAATTTTATAAGAGTACAAAATAACACTGTGAATGGCAAAACATTCTAAATTACGGCAAAATTGATCCGCTTTTTGTAATGCTTAAAGACATTTAAACTGGAGATGCTGCTAACTACTACTATTATAAAGGCGAAAGTTTGAGTATGGATGTATGGATGTATGGATGTTTGTTACTCTTTCACGTAAAAACTACTGAATGGATTTGAATGAAACTTTACCACAATATAGCTTATACATCAGAATAACATATAGGCTACAATTTTTGAGGTTTCTAATGTGAGGTCGTAAAAAAACACATTTTTTGCGCTACTAGACGGGACGAACCTGAAGTCCACGCGAACGAAGTCGCGGGCAAAAGCTAGTAATTATATAGAAATAAACTAAATTCCTCAGACAAGCATACAAGGAAGACCCCAAAAAGTATATCCTCAATATTAATTTCAACCAAAACAGAGGTCAGAAAAGATAGTTGATGAACAAAAAAGGGTTGTCAAACCAAGTCCACTCACCCAGCAGGATATGTCCTCACAAGCTGCGTCTCCGTATGCGCGATCAACCCTCGAGGATGCTTCCTGCAGATCTTCTTGCCGATGGCTTCGTTGACCGAAGAACAGCGGTAGCACGGGTGGTGGACCGCTGGTGCGTTGAGGCAACGAGCCCGGTTGGTGGATGACTGCGATTGTTGGGCCAGTTGCTAAAAGAAAGTAGTCAAATTATGGAGATACTGAGTAGCTGACAAGATCTATAGTAGGAGTTGAGATTGTTGGGCTAGTAGCTGGGGAAAAACAATCATCAAATTTATTGAAGTACGAAGAAAATAGAGATTATTGGGCATTTGTGACAGCTTCACAAAGTATTGGAGGACGATGACAAATAGTTGGCTATAATTACAAGAAGTAATTAAACCAAAGTTTATTCAATGAAATATTGTATATAATGTCAAATTAAAATATAATGCCAGGTTACGTAAATTTTCTACTACAATTGCTGGAGAAATGGTGACATATGTGATGGTGGAATGTGTGACGCCAACGTTGTTTTTTTGGACACTGCAGCAAGCGCTGCAGCGCATGGTTAGAATCGGTTCGGAATCTTCTTTCCCCACCTACTTCGCACACAGATAAGATTATTTTTTTACCAAACCAGCAAAGGATTTAGATGGAGACGATACGATTACGATAAGGTATACAATTATTTTCAATTGCTAGCAATATTATTCCTCAACAGCATTCACATCAGTCCTGTCTTCTGGTTTAGCAATTATCCCTGAGTCATGCCAATACGCCCCCCGTGTTAGCGGTGCGGCACACCCCGAGAATAGTTCTACTAAAATTTCATAGATCTGAAAAAGTCTTACAATCCTGAAAAATCTTACAATTCTACAAAAGTCTCACCGTGCCAGCGCTGTCACTGCTCTCTGAAGACTCGAAGCTGCTGCACGGCGCGCTGTCCTTACTGCTGACTGCTGTTCCCGGCTGCCGGACTGAGCTGCGAGGCGAGAGTGGGTTGAGACCGCGGAACTTTATAGCCTGGGAAAGAAGTATGAATAAATAAATGATTTATTATTTGACACACGAGGTAAGATACCTACATCGATTTGCTATTGCTGTAGCAAGAACAAAATAAAATAAAAAAAAACAAAAGGTATCAGAATGAAAATAAAAAAATAAATTAAACGGAACAAAAACATAAGCCTCATGGCCCATTTACACGAGGCCAGTAGCACTGGTGCCAGCAAATTAGAAACCGTTATATTCTATTGGACTGGCTTTGTCCACTGGCTTGGGCCAGTCCAATGCACTGGCCTGGCTCTATTTTCACGAAGCCAATACTGGCCTGACTTATTGGACTGGCTCGTCTACTGGCCTCGTGTAAATGGGCCATCAGGGTGTGCGAAAATGGTCACTCCCCCGGATGTTTCCATTTAGTTTCGAAATAGTTTTTGAGGTTATAAATTTGACAAGATTCCAGCACATTAGCAACTTGCTTTCTTGTGTAAATTGCAACGAATGGGCTCTGCTGGAAGTCTGAAGCAACATGTTTGACATTTCGTGTAGACAATTTCAATGTTCTGTTTTTCTGCTCCATCGAATATCCTTCTAACTTACATAGCTAAATCTTTAATACATCTTTAAAAAAAATTGTAATTTTTTAAGCTTGATTCAAACATTCTTCTCAATCAATAAATACACGAAAATACCAATTTTGTCTCAGCATTTTTCGAGCGCCACCTGGTGGTTTTACAAGGAACTATGTCGAGACTTCCACGCCTGCTATCAAATTCACTATCACAATGTTCTCACTGGTCCTCTTACCTGTACATAAGTGACCATGTCACTGAGTTCTCTTGCAATCTGGTTACTTCTTTTTCTGGTAGGGGCATGCTTAACGCTACCCGAGGTAGTTTCTCCATCTCCCTCACTCCTACGGAAGCTCTGGTAGAGGGAAAGAGACGTCCGACCGCACTTGTCTTCTTCAGAGTTCAGGATTTTGTTCAGTTCATTTTCTGGAGCAATGTAATAATAATGGTTAGTTGTACATTTATCGCTTAAACGCATGTGATTTTTACATACCAATCTGAATCACGCTAATATGTTAAATTTAGATATCAGCTAAGTATGATACAGAAACCTGGGCCCAGATTCTCACGTCGATCAAACTTTTATGAAATGAAATGAAATGAAATTTATTTGCCTAAAACACGGTTTTACATAGGTGGTCTTAAAAGTTATTTAACGTACACATGTTTTACCATGGTGTGGCATGCAAATTTTTCGTTTATAATATTTCTCCACTAACTTGTCGTGTCTCCACTTATCGTGTGTTTAATCGATTAGTACCTACACTGTTTAACTGAAAATTGCAATTATAAAAAAACTGACGTCATAAATGGCAAGCTGATGGAATCCATCCAGTCAAGTCAAAAGATAGTGAGAATGCTGTTGCCAGACTTTTAGCCACTAACGTGTTTAGGTAATCAATGCACAAAAACTACACAGAGTCGTGGTATGCAGATAATGGCGCAACAAGCCACGTCATGTTACCGAAAAGATTTACTCTCTAGTTTCGAGCATTATAAAGATAGATAAAAGTGCAGTGACAACTGAGAGACTTTAGAGATAGGTACTCACCGTCCAACTCCTCATCATCTTCATCATAATCTTCATCGCTGAAGTACTCAGTGAGAGAGCTGCCGGCAGACTGGTTGGACATTAGCGAGCTGGTGCGGTTGCTCTGTTCAGGCAACGAGGAAGAGGTCTGACGGATGCCGTTGGACCTGGGGATTAAGACATGACATATATACATAAGCATAAGCAAATGAGATGGAAAGACGACCTAAAAGAGATAGCGGGCAGCAACTGGATCGTAACTGCCAAAAAAGGGGTAAATAGCTCTCCATTTATCCCTGTATATTATTTTATGCTCTGGTTAAAGCAGGCCTACACCCAGCTGCAGCGATTGGAAGACAGTGGCTGAATAAGAAGAAGAAGAAGATACACAAGGGTCTACGAAGTCAGTAGGCCTACTACGAAAAACGAAATCCGTCAATATGATACTCGCTTTTTGGATCCGAAACATTTTTATTATGGAATCCTTACTACGAAATGCTTCGGATCCGCAAAACGATTATCGTATTGACGGATTTCGTTTATCGTAGAAGGCCTTCAGGTGCCATTAAATATGGCAATCGAAGATTTGGATTAGTGAATATTAATGCAGTAGTGTTACTAACGGGGTCACAGTTGGCAGATAGTGAACGGTCACCATTAGTGGTTACCTGCGAATATGTTGAGCAAGCAGTCCGCGACCAAACAGCAGGATTACCAGAATGTTGAAGAGAGTCTAATGCGATGGGCTTCTCTATTAAATCGATTAAATATGCCATGGCGAGCAAACGCCGCCATCAATCTAATGTTGGGTAGCAGCAACATTGGCAGAAGGCTGAAGGTATAGTATATTTTGACTGGGTTTATAGAGAAGGGAAATCCCTGTTTCTTATTAAACTGCGGTGTGGAAGGCAAAAGGGAAACCACTCACTATCTTCCCTTATTTGAAGTTTTACGGAAAAATCTCCACTGACAAAAGGCTAACTCGTATCTTGATGATGACTGATTTACTATACTAGATAGATTCGAATTTCATTCCATGAAAGTATTATACTACACTCAGTACGCTACGAATAAAGAAACCGAGTTGATTCACTAGTAAGTTTAAGATTTCATTCATTATAGAGTTAGTTTGTTAGTTAATTAGTTACCGGAAGGCACTAGCAAGCACGCCGCCATAGCCTGCGGAGCTGGCGCCGGTGAGGCCTCCCGTAGGGCTTGCCTCGAACGGAAGCAGCTTCTTGTTTTTTATTAGCACCTGCAAACATAATAATGATTAAGAGATTGCAGGGCTGCAAGTGACGGCTCTCAGATTCTTAGAATCTTTTAGGAAAACCAAGACTTTGATGCATGTTTTCAAGGTTTGATAATATGATCAAAAATGCAAAATAATAATAGTAGTGATAGACATTCTTCTGTTTGTAAACTGAACTAAACTGTTAGTTCTTAGATATTCTTCGAAGACGTCTGAAGCTTCTGATGATAGTAAAAAATATGGAGATAATAAAGATTACAAAGTTTGAGACCTACGCTAGGTAGGCAGATAAATGCTTTAATTTAAACACTCACGGATGTGTTTCTGATCATTTTTATGTCATTATTTTATTTACGTGACCTTACCGGCGGCCTATCGCTCCCTGAGTGAGCGTTTAACATTAAGTCAAGTATTATAATACCTACTTAAATACACTGCATTATTGAATTAGTGAGATAAATGTAACAATAAATAAAATAACTACATAAGATTCATGTTAGTTGTAATTTTAATAAGTTTGCAAAGACCATGTCCTGTTTGTATGTACCATAAGATAAAATAAAATAAAATGTCATCAATAGTGACGCAGTTCATGGCAATGTTGATGATGTTGATTATGTACCTTATATTTGAGCTGCTCCGGGCTGGGCAGGCGCGGGTCGTCAGTGTAGTCCGCTTCGAACAGAAACGACGTAACCAGCTTGTCTCCGAATACTGCCTGGATGAATACGGGATCAGTAACGTTTCTGATATTTAACAGTTACAGTTTGCAAACGTTTTCGATATACAGTATAAATTGCAGACAAGAACAGACGGATAAACAAAAATTGCCTTTGGAGATATAAAATGCACAGCTAAGTCATTGTCGCTGACTGTACAAGTTTTTTGGATCTGACATTATTGGTAGAATCTCTGACCTCTGAATCCCTGAATCTGAATCTATGGAATCTATGACCTACTACGTAATGTTTCGAATCCGCAAAACGATTCTCGTATTGCCGGTTTTTGTTTTTCGTAGAAGGCATCCTGGTTCAACTCATATGTATACTAATTTATTACTTTAATTACAACATGCAGTTTTTATTTAATGGTTTGTTTGAGCTTACAAGCATAGCACATCTAGTAGATACTAACGAGGTCCCCACCGCCTAACCACTTTAAGATCCAAGATCGCTTGAACGTCGCGTCGTCTTTTGTTCGAATACCCCCGATTTTGTGTCGGGTGTGTAAGCGACTTCCTCCGGAAAGTGGTTAGGCGGCAGAGACCTCAACTATCTTTTTAAGTTTAAGGAAGTTTATTTTATTTTACATTTTTCGGAAGACTTACAGCTAGAAATAGAAAGTAAAAGGACATGTGTTCGTATTCTGACCTCAAACGTGCTGGCCATGACCTGCTGTTGGGGGAGGCTGCAGTGGTTCTCGATGCTCAGGATCAGGGGGTATGGAGACGCCACGAACGCACTCCTAGTACACAAGGTTGTTATTGATTAAAGCTTGAAGAAAACTATGAAGATACTTTTCCCTCAGATCTGACAACAGTAAATAACATTACGTAATGTGTGCCAGACAACACATTCTCTTTACATTGATTGATTATTATTATGACACGTCATCTCCCGTAAATATAATTAAATATACATGCTCATCATCATCATACAAATATTTGCTCCTTGCGGGAACCCGCGACCGCTCCGGAGCGCAAACCATTAGGTTCACCAAATGTGCCGTTTGCATTCACAGAGTTTTCATTTTCTTTTTATGCCTAAGGTTCCTAATGAATTATTCCGATCGTGTGAAAGGTAAAATACCTAGCTATACAAACTACGTACCTCGCAATGGTCTCCACGACTCGCCTGAACGGTATTTTGGTGGTGAATGTGTGTCCGTGGTAGATTACTGGACTGCCGTCGTCTCCATCCCAGCAGTCCAGCTCAACGCATCGGCAGCCAGTAAGCAATACCTGTAAATATATTTTTTACTAATAAGTTTTACTTCTCAAATATTATCTTTGAATAGCGTCATCTATAAATTAGAGACAACACTACATCTTTATATCACTGCCATCTAGTGGGAAGTAGTAGAACTATTAGCACGTGCGAAAAGCGCCATCTATTACGTTTTAAGAGAACTAAAGATATGGTATCAGCGCCATCTATTTACCGCTTGCGTAAACGATAGTAGACGCCATGTTGTCTATGGTAAATATGGTAGAAAATCAATAGACAAACAAGAGCAACGTCAGATATTTTCGTGTCAAATTTGTTTGGTCTGTCAAATTTTGTTTTGTGTTGGTGGATAGCGTGCCGGCTATTTAATTTTTAAAGCATTATAGCATTATTCTTCGAAAATGAAGGAAAACAATTCTGAAGTAGTGGACAGCAAGAATGTCGTCAAAAATCGGGAGCTTCTCTACCGCATGATTATCAGGTAAGCTTAAATAAACTGCTTTCTCTATTTACCGCTTGATCTTTTTTGGTTTTTGAGTTAAACTTTAATTAAGGATCTTTTAAGTAACGTATTATCGTTCTGTGGTCATGATTTTTATTCATTTCGAAACATTTTAAGGGAAATTTTCACCAAAATACTTTAATATTTTTGAGGTTATGTTTGGGTCTTGTTATTTTATGAACATTAAGAAATACGATGTTCCCAATAGTTTTTGTTCACTTTCATAACCCCGTCCATACATTTAGTGTCAAAAAATTATAGTATTTATTTATTGAATTGTTAATATTCTAAACACTATCTTTGTTTGTGCCGTAGCCAGCTGTATTATGATGGCTTCCAGCCCATTGCAGCTACTTTATCTGCTGCAGTGCATGCTGACCCTCCCTGCCCACCGAGTGATAGGTAAGAAGTGCTAATATACCTATTGTATCTATAAAAAACTTGTGTTGTTCTGCTTGAGTTCACCGTCAATTATATTAAGCTTTAAGGATTAGTGAAATCAAAGTTCAATAACTTCATTACAGAATGTAAACTTGAAACAGACTGACCCTTACACAATGATATTAAAATCAAAGGATTATAGAACTAAATGGAAATTAAATTGTATTTGGTCAAAATATAGTATTCAAAATATCATTTCATGTGTTTATTATTGAACAGGCTTCTCAATCTGATGATGGTGGGCTTGCAACATGAGCCCGACCGCAAAGATAGACTCGCTGCTTCTAGCGGAGCTGAACATCTGCTCGGAACCACTGGCTTTGGTAAGTTTTGAATTTGTTGTATGAATAATGTTTACTAAGATAAGTAAACAGTACATATCAATACAATCATTTAGTGTTAGTCATATATTATCCTGCAAATCTCTTAATGAATGAGACACCATGTTATCTACTTCACTTTGAGTGAATGTAGCTCTCGCTCTCGCTAGTTTTATTTGTAAGACAATTTTTTGTACATCACAATTACCATACAGATGGCAATCATAAAATCCTTGATGACATGGAAATAGTTTTTTAAAACATTAAGAAGCAGCTCAGACATAATATTTTAAGGTATAAGTATAAACATAATATTACGAAGCATAATTGACTCAAAGATTAAATGCAAATAAATAAGCAATATTTTTATTGAAATTTAGTATGAAAATAACATCTGTGTTAACGATGAGGCTAAGTCTTAGCAGGTATTGGCTATCACAATGCCTATAATGGTTAAACCTATACTAATAAAGTCATCATCCCCCAGACTTAGAGTACGAGATGGACGCGTCCTCGCTTGCCCCGGAGCCAGCCACGTATGAGACCGCTTACGTGACGTCACACAAGATGGCCTGCCGCGCCGGCGCGTTCAGTGCGTGCGGCCAGCTGGTGGCCACGGGCAGCGTGGACGCTAGTATTAAGGTACTTAATCATCTTCATCATAACATAACACACACACACACACACACACACACATACATACATACATACATACACATACACATGATAATTCAAATTAATCCATATATATATCGTTGAATTAATTGCATAAGAAGATCGACGACATCAGTCACGCTCACACTTATATGTCTTTGTTTTATAAATTGTAAATCCAATGTTGTCTGTATGATTAGTATTTAAGAAACATATAAAACTTTATTTTGAGAGCTGTGGATTTTGTTGCAATAAAAAAAAACAGCCATAGGTCGTCCACTGCTGAACATAGACACTGCTATACATAACCCTCCCTACGGCTTTCCGCAGGGACAGATCACAAGCGGTCTGCATTTATTTATTTATTTAAGAACTTTATAGTACAAGTAACAGTGTACAAAAGGTGGACTTAATGCTAAAAGCATTCCCTCCCAGTCGTACCTTTAGGTCATGCAGAAAGATTATAAGTGGGTTATAAGCAGGAGCATGATGTAGTAAAAATTTAGGAAAACGCAACAAAATTATCATTATGAAGCATAACAATATTATATTCATCCAGTCTGCATCCAGTTTAATCTTGCGATCTTTACAAGGTCGTTTGTTAATCTTGTCAGTGGACGTCCTACGCTGCGCTTTTGGTCGAAGTGTCTCCAATCTAAAACTTTTCTGCCCCAACGGCCATCAGTTCTTCGTGCTAATTGCCCTGCCCACTGCCACTTAAGCTTACTGATGTGTAGGGCTAAGTCCGTTACCTTAGTTCTTCTACGTATCTCATCATTTCTGATTCTAAGACACATATTACACAGAAACTAACACTCACACACAGGAACTACTTCATTGTACACAAACTTGTGATCAACTTCTCCAAAATTGATTATGGCAAATAAAATGACTTATGCAGTTGGCATGTTACACATCCATTGCTCCTGCTGTGACAATTTCTGACTCATCAGCATCACTCAAAGTGTGACGTCACTCCTCTGCACGATGGCGTGCTTTTTTGCTGGCCATATTACTCCAACCACCATTCCATATTATTTTGCTGTCAAGAAAACTTTCGACTTACTTATGCAGTGACGTCATTTAGGACGCTATGACAGTTTGAGCGTTTTTGAGGACCGTTCTCATTGTTTTTTTATTTTTATTTTAAAAATAACTTTTGATTAATATATTTCTTATTAGATCTTGGACGTGGAGCGTATGTTGGCTAAGTCAGCTCCTGAAGAAGTGGATCCTGGGAGAGAGCAGCAAGGACACCCCGTCATCAGGACTCTGTGAGTTGTACATTTATCGTTTTAATATGTGCATTGCACAAAATAACTGTATTTTGTTGAGCCAGATTAAAAATACTTATAATAATACATATTAGACATCTGTAGGTGATAAAACGTGATGGGTCAAGACAAATGTGTGACTGCAGCTTGCTTCAATACATTTCTTTAACTTTATGTTTCACATAATTAAAAATAATAGTCCCCCTAGCCTATGAAGAAGATGAGATGAGAAAGCAACCTCCGTACCTACAGTTAAACGTGTTTAGTATTAAATAGTCCCCCTAGCCTATTTCGACTACGGTGGCCAGTCACAACGACTAACCGACCGCGCGGGACAGATAATAGTGCACAAGTGTGTGCGCAAGCACAGGTGCACTCTCTATTCCTTTCACTCTCATAGCCCGATGGGACAGCAATCTGACAAGACCGGAGAGAGATCAGGCGCAGGACCAACGCACCGAGACACGGGGGTGAAACACAAACAACTTCCAAACTCCGGGCTACAGAACCCGGGACTTCTGGTACAGCTGTTGCTTTAATATGCGACCCTCTAACCGCTGGCAGATTAACACAATGAGCAGTTTTCTTGTCATGAGATGTTCACATCATCGAGAGATGGCGCTAGCGTCACTTTAGGAACTAACAGCCTTACCACAAATCACTTAAACAAAGTTTTAGGCACTGTTTAACAAGATTTTAAGAAAATCCTTACCACAAATCATTTTTTGGCGCTAAAACACTCTTTAAAACAGTGTTTTAGTTAAACACCCTCCCCCCTATTTTATCTTGTGTTTAACCTAAAAAAATAGACAGATTGACATTTGACAACTTGACTTTCGTTTCGCAGTAAATCAAATTCGTGCTTTCCTATAGGAAATATTATGGATGATTGATTTCACAACAATTGATTTATTGGACTTAATCAACAAACAAACAAAACAACACACACATTAGACACTATTTTAGACTTTATGACGGTTTGCGTTGGTATCCGTGTTTCTGTTTTCTACCACGTCTTTCGAACTTTCTATAAGCTGTTTATGGATATCCTGAAATAAAATAAACAATTACAATGCTATCATATCACGTTTCCAAACCCCACATACGGCGACTATGTAGTATAGTTATTATTATCCATTTGATTTACCTTTTCGTCTTTTGTCCAATTGTCCGAGCGATCTTTCTTTTTTTGATTCATGTTGAAAACAAATCAGTCAATACGCAACAATTTGTACAAATACGATTTGATACGATACGATTTTGTACAAATGAATTGAAAACGCGCTCTTTCTTTAAAAACTCCTGTAAAAAAGTCCAAACAAATCAGATTCTTCTCATTCTTCTCTTCTGTCATTACAACTTTTTTTTAAGATTTGGGTTTTGTTACTATTCAGCCATCATTTCAAGAAGCTTTTGTTCATTTACCCTGAAGTGTGTTGAATGCAACCTGCGTACTAGGAAATGTAATGAATGAACTGAGTGAATGAATGAATGTTTGTATCTAAAACTGGTGTTTAGTTAAACACTGCCCAAATACCTATTTGTGGTACAAAATGTTAAACACTGTTCTAAACCCTTTTTAAATTTAAAACAGTTTTTAACTAAACATGACTTAAAACCAGTTTTAACGGATGATTTGTAGTAAGACTGTAACATTTTAAACTTCATTTAAGTTTTTTAACAGAGGGTAATTGCTTTTCGCCAAAGTAAATATTAAACAGTAAAACAATATTAATGTAAACTTTTAGTACCTAAAGGACATAATAATTAAAAAAAATAAGTACCCTAATTAATCTATAAGTCATTAACGCATTTTACAATATTTAATTACGCACTTTTTTTCTTAGTCTATGGTTTTCCGCCAACGTGAAAAAAAAAAGATTCCTAAAGTGACCCTAACGCCATCTAGTGAGAGTTTTAAAACGATGGGAGAAAACTGCTCATTGAGGACTATGCAAAGTGTTGAGATGTGTATAAGTGACCAGGGTCTACTTGCTAAATTGAATATCTATTGGCTGACCGATTAATATGTTTTCCTCTCATAGCTACGACCACACTGACGAGATCACAGCTCTGGACTTCCATCCTCGGGAACAGATATTGGTGTCGGCGTCTCGTGATTGCTGCATCAAACTGTTTGACATCACCAAGGCGTCTGCTAAGAAGGCTTACAAGTCTATCACTGTGAGTTTTTTTCTTTTATTTTGGGGTTATTACAAAAAAACATAGCTTATGTTAATAATTTTTCAAGACATGGCTGCCATATTCACTGATAAGTTTTACTAAGAAACGCCATTTCTTTGAAGACTTAAAAAAATATATTTAACCATGAGCAGTTCAATGCACGTGCAAAAGTAGTGTCTAAAATAAGACTATGAAGAAAAAGTAAGAAATGCTTTGGTTTAGAATGTTTTTAAACACTCAATGTCATATTTATATTCTTAAAGATGAAATAAGAAAACAAAAATTTGCGCACGGGCGGGATTCGAACCAGCATCTTTCTGGCTTACGGGGCCAATTGCTCTTCCAATTGAGCTACCGTGCTGTCCCGCCCGTGCTCAATTTTTGGTTTCTTATTTCATCTTTAAGAATAAGAAATGCTTCTAAAATGCAATGAAATTATATTTTTATTTATTAACTTTTTTTTTTTTTTTGGTAAAGCTGAAAAGTGAGTTGTCATTATTTTGAAAATACAAATATGACTTTACAAATAGTATATAACATAGGCTACTATTTTTTTTTCATTTATTATCATGTAATAAAAACAATACAAAAAATACATGGTTTTATGCACTGATAAAAACCACTGAGGTTTGCCTACAGTGCGTGAGACAGCCAAAATAAGTAACTAGCTGATACATTATTAGAATAGACTTAGTTACAAGGTTCAAGTTACATAGTTAAAGTAGGTAAAATTATATGTTATAAAACAAACTCTAACAAGTCGGGAACTGGGTAGATAAGGTGCAAGCTATTCTATTTGAGTAAGAAAATATGTTTTTAATTTGGTTCTTATATTCCGCGGAGTCAAATTATTTTTAACGGTTGGAGGTAGATCGTTTATAAACCGGGGAATCAAGTACTGCGCGGTACACATTACGAGCCGATGTGGTGAGCCGAATTAATCACATTCACAAAATAAATGTATTGTCTTTGTGTATTTAATTAATTATGGGAAAGAAACTGTTCTCTGTCACCTCCCTCGCTAACAGTCCGGAGTAAAACTAATGCCATAATTTATAATCCTGTCGTTTCGCTCGTGATTCAAGATGGCACCCGTGCTGTAAGACGCTACTTTATCACGTTAGTGAATAAGTTATTATTAATTCAACTAATTACTGAAAAAAAAAACTAATTAATTAAAGGAAAATTTTGTGAAAATAACTTTTGTATTTGATTTTGGTGCTGAATAAACGTTTTTCTTTCTTTCTTTAATGCGTACAGTATAAACAATGAACTATTTCCTCCAGGACGCGGAACCAGTTCTCTGCGTAGCTTTCCACCCCCTAGGCGACCACATCATAGCGTCAACAACGCATCCAGTCATCCGTTTGTATGACGTCACAACCAGCCAGTGCTTCGTCTGCCCCATACCCAGTCACCATCATAAGAGACAAGTCAACTCTATCAGGTATGTACAGAGGTCACACCCGCCTTACCACCTTGAGACCCAAAATCGCTTGCACTTCGCGTCGTCTTTTGCTTAAAATGACGCTAGTTTGTATCGGGTATGCAAGTGATTTTCGTTTAAAGGTGGTTAGGCGACCGTACATATAAAATACTGACATTTGATGCGACTGAAGATGTTACATTTCAACCAAATATGGCTTTTCTTGCAATATTCTAATGATTTGATTATGTATCAAAAACGTATTATTACAATAATCCCTCTCGTCCCAGGTTCTCCCCAAACGGCAAATACTTCGCGAGCGGCAGCGCGGATGGCACGGTCAAGCTGTGGGACACCGTCTCGAACAGATGCTTCAACACGTTCATAAACGCCCACGATGGGGCCGAAGTGTGCTCTGTGGCGTTCACTAGGAACAGCAAGGTAAGTTGTCCCACTGGGCCCAACTGGTCCCACTTGTCCCACCGAGCTCAACTGGTCCCACTTGTCCTACTGGGCCCAACTCGTCCCACTTTGATATGTATCCTATTTAATTCATCCTAATCTGCCTAAAAGAACAAAAACTTGTGGAACATCGTCTCAGATCGATGCTCTAATATGTTCATAAACGCTCACGACGGGGCCGAAGTGTGCTCTGTGGCGTTCACTAGGAACAGCAAGGTAATTTGTTCCACTGGGCCCAGCTCGTCCCACTTGTCCCACTTGACTCAGTATCCTATTTAATTTATCCTAATTTGCCTAAAATAACTAAACTTTGTTCCTAGAATATTGTTTCAAATTTGAAATAGAATTTTATGTATTTCCAAACGGTTGACTAGTATAGAATGCCTTGTATTTTTTTTAATAATAAATAAATATAAATAAAATATAAATATGCGCCAGACAACACACCAATTGTCTGGTTTCGTGGTAAGGAATTTTCTTCCTTGTGTTACGAAGTACCAGACAACGATTATGACGGCGGCGTCTCCCATATTTACGTCATTAACACGTTCCGGGACAGTGAACGCCTACAGGCGTGATAACAATAAAACATCTATTGTGTCTGGAATAGTGTCTCGGAACGTGTTAAACCTATCACGGTCATGGTATGGTGGGAAAAACTTTGAGTCCGATTTCAGCTTGCACTATTTCTTTTCTAAAAAATATATAAAAAAACCTCACTTATTTCTTTCAGTATCTTCTTACATCGGGTCTAGACTCCTCCATCAAACTATGGGAGCTGGCTAGCAGCCGGTGCCTCATTCAGTACACAGGGGCTGGTACTACAGGTAAATCTATACTAATATTATAAAACTGAAGAGTAGAAAGAAATAAAGAAAAAATATTTATTGGAGAGATATCGCAAACACATACACAATATCAAACAAAAGAAAAATACTATATTGACACATGCCACACATAGGGCCCAAAAGATAAGGAGACATGATTCGGCCCTTTCAGAACACATTTGTTTTTTTCACTGTATATTTGACGTTCATAAGTGTAGGACTCGGGGTTTGGAGAAGTAATAAGCCAGGATTGGTAATGGTTCTTGTATATTTATTTAGTCTTTAGGAAAATGCTTAGGAACGTCTTTCCCGACTTGTATCCATCTTCAGAACTAAAACACTATCGTAATTCCTCTCATTCCAAACATATTCAAATCTTACGTCTCGCTCACACACATTCTATCATGACGTCATCTATCATTCTAAAATCCATCCTACATAAGTGTAATTTTATGACATAAATTGAAATAAAGATTTCGAATTTGACTTTGAATTTGACATTAAAATGCTAGAGAATAAAGAAACAATGTTTCTTTAAAGGCGCTAATCTCAGGAACTACTGGACCGAATTAAAGAAATGTTTTTGCGTTGGATAGCTTATTTATCGGGGAAGGCTTTAGACTATAAAACATCACGTCGTCGTGCGTCGGGAGGGGAGGGGGGAAACTCAAAACGCACGTAAAGCAAGTAAAATATCCGAAAGAAAATATTGAATTGATTATGTTTTTTAACATTGTGTATATCGTTTATTTTTGTTTTTATAGTGTTTTGTCACTATACAAACTGTGTTTTTTCACGCAGTCTACGCGTTAAAAAGCACTTGCAAAATTCAACAGGCTTGCTAATGTGACGGTGGCCGAGTGGTATAGGCATATGCCCGGATTGCGTAAGACACGGGGTTCAATTCCTCGTCTGTCACAGAGTCACAGTTGCTTTTTACAAGTGAAATTTATATTCTGTATATCACCAGGCAAGCAAGAGCACCACGCGCAAGCGGTGTTCAACCACACGGAGGACTACGTGATGTTCCCGGACGAGGCCACCACGTCGCTGTGCACCTGGCACTCGAGGAGTGCCAGCAGGTGCCAGCTGATGTCACTTGGACACAACGGGGCTGTCCGGTAATTAATCATATTGCTATGTAGTCATATATGAGACAATGAACTTAGGTACCACGTCGCTGTAGGTGCCAGCTGGTGTCACTGGGACACAACGGCGCTGTCCGGTAAGTAATCATATTGCTATGTAGTCATATATGAGGCAATGAACTTATGTACTCATATGAGGACAAAGCCACCACGTCGCTGTAGGTGCCAGCTGATGTCACTGGGACACAACGGCGCTGTCCGGTGAGTTATCATATTGCAATTAGTCAAATATGAGGCAATGAACTTATATACTCATATGAGGACAAAGCCACAACATCACTAGCACACAACAGGGCTGACCGGTAAGTAATCACATTGCAATGAGCAGTTTTCTCCCATCGTTTTACAGCTCTCACTACATATAGTAAATTTTATTTATTTATCTAGGGATAGGGCTCCAGGTACCCTAACGCCCTGAGTACCCCCATTGGCCGCTTGTCAGGTGTTCAAATGGTCGATCTGCGGCCTAAACATCGGCTTTTTGATCGTCGGGTCGGTTTTTTTGTCTCGACTTTTGTCTTTCAGATTCAGATTCATCTATTGCCTGTCACAAGTTGGGTATGTTGTTGCAAAGTATATACACAGTACAAGTGACGCCCTGCAAGGGCATTGCAAACATGAGGGGCAACTATTGCCCATATACTTATTATAAAACTCAAAATTGAATAAATTATATAAAAGCGATGAATTTCATTTCATTTTTGTCCTTGAGGACAAAGGGCGATTTGAAAAATATTACTTTGTCAAACCAGAAGGGTTTATGAGGCAAATATTGTCTGCCTCAATGGCGCAGCGGTTAGAGGGTCGCATTTTAAGCGACAGCTGCACCAGGGGTCCCCGGTTTCGATCCCCGGGTCGGGCCAAAATATGTCCCTTGGTTTTTCTGTTCAGAAATTCTCAAGGTAGCCCGGAGTTTTGAAGTTGGCGGTGTTTCACCCCCGTGCCTCGGAAAGCACGTTAAGCCGTTGGTCCTGCGCCTGATCTCTCTCCGGTCGTGTCAGATTGCTGTCCCATCGGGCTATGAGAGTGAAAGGAATAGAGAGTGCACCTGTGTTTGCGCACACACTTGTGCACTATAATATGTCCCGCGCAGTCGGTTAGTCGTTGTGACTGGCCACCGTAGTCGAAATCGGCTACGGGGGACTATTACTAATTAAACATTTATTATCTTTTTTCGCAGGTTAATCGTACACTCCGGGACGGCGCCTGCGTTTCTAACTTGTAGTGACGATTACCGAGCACGATTCTGGTACAGACGGAATACGCATTAAAATGTATAGAAAACTGTCAAAAAATATCTATTTTGTCTCGCAACTTTTTATCTTGTTTTTTTATAAGCCTGAAGTGTCCCACTGCAGGGCAAAGTATAAAGTTTTCTTGTATTAGTGTTGTAAAAATACTAGAAAAAAATATGTTTTTGTGTAAAAACTTTATATTTTTTGTGAGCTCAAAAAAGTGTGTGAAAGTGTAAAATAGGGCATTTAATTAAAGGCATGTTTCACAGTCTGAATAAGATCCCATAAGCGTTATCAGTCCACTACTTCATACGAAATGACGTTCCATATTCGTATATTTTTTTGGTTAGTGCGTGGCGATGGGGACACAAGCCCTTAATATTTAAATGCCTCCGGTTATGTACGAGGATATATCTAGAGCTTAGAAGCATTAGGGCGGATGTTGATTTTGCCAACTTTACAGGACAGAGCAAAATAAAAATTAAATTTAATCGGCAAATATTTTAATAGGTACAAACAACACGTAAATGATTTCTTTGCATTTACTTAGATAAATAAGTAGCTTTCCTAGCTTTATAATTAAAATTTAAAAATAATGTTTTTAAACAGTGAAAAATCAACTTTTTTTAGAAAAATGATGACATCCGCCTTTATGCCCCTAAAATTATTCAATGTATTTATTCAACTGATTAGTATGTAGCCATACGGCTTTATGCCTCCAATTTTTGTAAATTTAATGTGAGGTGTTTGTCCAAATATAGCGTTATGCCTAAAAATAAATCAATATCTATTAAAATTTAACAAGACGAAATTGCAAATGCGACTTTATTGTGTTCATTTATTAACTATAGTTCTTTTGGCAAAAAGTCGGACACAGAAACTGTTCCATATAAACGACAATTATTTATCACAATAATAAGAAAATCAGAGAAAATTTCAATATTTAATTATTCATCTATTTACTTGAGTATAATACAACGTGTTCTTTTTGTTTTACGGAAAATTAAACCAAGGATTCTACAAAGATAAAGTAATATTTTTTCGAATGAATTTATTCTAACAGAAGTATAAAGCACGAGTAATATTGTTTTTCAAATTCATTTCTTTATTATTTGCTCTCATTGTTTTTTGTGACGTTGTCAACTTAACTTCAACTGCGAATGGTCAGCAAAAAAGGGCACAGACAAATATTTTTTATTATTATTGTTGTTACTGGTTTTTGGTTTAGTTATTTGATACAGTTTCCCTAATGAGCAGTTATCATCTATACTCGTAATTCACTGTCACTAAATGGTGTTAGGGTAATCTTCAGGAACTTTAAAAAAAATATTTTTTACACATAAATTGTTTTTTTTTATATATTTTTTGTAATTGTTTTTTATAAAAAAAAATTTTGTTTTATTTTTTTAAATTAATTTAGACATTTAATATTTTTACTTTAGTCATTTAAAGGATATGTTTTTGGTGAAAAGCAAAAGACAAGAAAACTTCACAAATCTAGCCAAACATGCTTATAGCAAGACCTTTTTTTAGTTTTGGGTTTTGCTGGAAAATCGGGAATATTTCCGTTATGAGGAAAATTTCTATGGTATGCATGAAACTCCGTAGGAACCCGTTTCAAAAGAGTCATGAGATCATTGTTCTTTGCAGTAGATATATGCTTTTCAGTGTCTCTTACTTGCGGTATTTTTTTAGGGAAGTTAACATTTCTGGGAGAGTTAGGCGCCAAAGATATATTGGTCAATTATTCAGAAAAGTTTTGTTTCAAAATACAGCACACCGGGTTCCATTTGTCTCAGTTGCAGCCACACTGCTTCCAATATTTTGAATTCTTTACCATCCTTAGTTTGTTTATCCACAATCTTAGGTCAATTGGATATAAAATATAAATCACAGATACGCGCTATACAAGGTGCCATGGCAATTTTTTAAAGATAAACTACGATATTTTGATAGGTTAAAACTTTATGCTGAATTTTATGCTTAAAAAGACTAAAATCGTTGAGAATCGGCAATTCGCGGTGCCTTGTGTACGAAGTAACTATGTTCAATGCCTTAAGAAAATGGCTGGTTTGGTTGCTTGCCCACATCATGGATACTTTTCTGTTTATTTTAAACTGCTAGGAGGTTATCAGTGCCAGTAATGCCTGCCTACAAAAAATTCGACGGTTTTTATATAGTGCTAGAATATTTAAAAACGGTATCAAACATGATCAATTAAATTACAAGTTATAGTTTTAACATGTATTTTTTTGTACAAACACCGTTTTATTCAGAGCTTTAATGTACTTTGGCACGACGCAAATTGAATTTATAAACATTTTATTAGAATGTTCCTAATAAGCATAGGAAATCAATTGATAAATTGAATTTCCCGATTACTTAGGAACATCACTATTTTTTAATTACAAATAAGTGGCAACTCAACAAATGCCATTTTGGTCTATCTAATTAAAAATCAGACATGAAAAAAACAAAAACACCGAAATGTATATGCGTGCAAGGAGCAAAGTGACAGACGGCCAGACATACGATGGCGCAACGACCAATCACAACGTATCAAACTGATTCAGTGTTAGTTATTTGACACGCCATGACCAATGGATAATGCCCGATGTTGCAAATTTTTTGGCACCATGTTTTGAAAAAATCACATACATAACGATTTATTTTCACATTGGCCCACCGATGCATTTACAAAGTTATTAACACAAAAGGCATATAGCCGTTTATCCACAACCGTTTTATTATTATTAAAAGAATCTTAGATGCATAATGTCGGAAGTTTAGTTCCGATGAATATTTTAAATCACTGTTTGGATCATAAAGGCGTAACTCCTTTTACGTAGCCTTCGCGCGATTATTTTTTTTAGGCATAAGGGCCAAACTAACAATCCACCAAAAGAAATATACAGCAATGTAGACGCAGAAAGGAGGAAGTGAAAATAAAACCTTAGGGTTCTAATGATTTTAGAAAAGCTGTTAGAACCGACATTATGCACGGAATTATCTTAGCCCAGAAAAGGGATAGAAATACAGCTCATAGTGGTATGGAAAGAGAAAAAAGCGCTTTTCTTTGTTATTCAATAAAAAAAAATTGCCCGACCTGCACATCCGCCCATATGCTTCTAAGCTCCAGATATTCTACGCTGTATGTGGGCTCAGATTTAGCACTTTTTATTGTACTAAAACATATTTGATTATCATACGCACTGGATGTGATTATTTGGTCCTTAGTTTTAAGTTTATGCTAGGAATAAAAAATAAATGTATTAGAAAAACTATAATTTGTTTTTGTTCAATTTGTTATTGCAATTTTTAACACCTACCTGGAAACGAAGCAAGGTTTTTTTAAGCTAAAAACTAGGTTTCATAATATAAAAAATCTTAACGTTGGATGTCATAGATATATTATCTCTTGCCCTGTCTTATTTTATTTCACTTTAATTTTCGCTTACAAAGACTAATTTTCTCCCATATCGGACATTGGCTAATTTTGTCTGTCTTTTTCTAACATTGGGTGCGTTCCACTTACCGTCCGCGACGATCGCCACGCCCTCAAATGTCTTTGATAGTCTCACACTCATTTTGTCTCACACTGTTGTTACATACCTCATTTCGTCTAAAAAAACTCTTATTTTGTCTTATGATGTCTACGTTTTTTAATTCCCACTTACCTGCCGACACAGCTGTTAAGAGCCCGAACCTGTCTCATACTGTCTCATTATCCTATTAATGTCTCATTTTGTCGCGAAATGTCTCAGTCTGTTAAAAAAAGGCTCATTTTGTCTCACACGTCTCAGTCGGTCTTATTTATATGTTTTTTACATACTGCTCACTGACCTGGCTATACAGCTCGACTGACGACTCTCCCTTCAGCTGGTGGCCGGTCAGGTAAGTGTTGTGGCTGCTCGCTATGTAGTACTGGCTCAGTGGACCGGACATCTGTTTTGATAGCTCCTTGGCTGAATCGTCTTCTTCTGGGTTTGCGGTTTTGCTGCAAGATGGTTTTGAGGTTTTAGTTGAAATGTATAAAAACTAGCGGTCCCAGCGATCTTCGTTTCGTTCCCAGCCCCGTCCCGCCCCGGCCCCGTTTTATGGATAATTATTTGCTATAAACCTCACGGAGCCCGAGACCTTTCCAACGAATACAAAACCGTGGGAATCGGTTCTGGAGTTATAGCGTCAGGAAGGAAAACCCGACTTATTTTTATATAGTAGATATCTCTTACGGTTGCTGCCTAGCATTCCATAATCGTTATAGAAACGTGTCTGGCGATCTAGTAGGAACAGTGTCATGGTTTTCAATACAAATAATATTTTTTTAGCTGACACGTTAGTAGCACGGTCATGGGGTGAGATACGGGGTAGTGGGCAGTAACCTTAATGACCTTAAATGACCTTCTATACTACAGAAGTTGGTCACACGTTGAAACTTGGTCGTAAAAATCATAAATTCCGTAATTTTATTTCTTACAACTTTCTGTAATTTCTTTGGATTTAACAAACTCACCTAACAAAGTTATTAGCCCTCCTCTGCTCAGGCACGAAGGCGTAATTGTCCTTGTCAGTGAGAAACCGCACAAAGCCTTCGAAGGAGAGGCTCAAGTCCGCTCTCAGCGCTGGGTCTGGCTCGTGCCTCTAGAAGGGAAGAGGTTTCTTAGCAACGCTGCTTAAAACGTTCCGGGACACTATTCCAGACACAATAGATGTTTTATTGTTTTCACGCCTGTAGGCGTTCACTGTCCCGGAATGTGTTAACACGTTACTGGACAATACTCTAGACACAATAAAATTTGTATTGTTATTACGCATATTTATAGGCGTTCACTTTCTTATTTTGACGATGTGTCTCACAAAGTCTGAACCTGTCTCACGCTGTCTCATTGCCGTACTAAAGTCTCATTTTGTTTTAAAAAAAAGTCTCAATGTGTCTCAAAAAGTCACATACTGTCTTACACAGTCTCATTTCAGAATTTTCAACGTCCACTATAAGTTAATAGTATCATGTCTTATGGTATCTTGTTAGGGGGCTCGGCTGCAGATATATAAACAATTTACAAATTTGGTCTGACGATTCTTTAAGGGAATTGTTTAAAGAAGTCAAGCCACTTACAGTTTATTTATGAAAATTTGATTTATGGCCGTAGTAACTTGCACTCAAAAAAAGTGATTTGCACGATTTCAATACAAGAAACAAGAATAAACTTGCCGTTCCAAACTTCAGACTTCACAAGATGTATTGCTTTCTTTAATAAATTACACTATTATATTTTACCTTATCATTAATGATAAATTCAAATCAATTGTTAAAAAAATGTTTACTGACTAAAGGATATTATAAAATAGGATTACTATAAACAAGTGACCGTAGCTCAAGTATACCTATCTGTTATATCTGGCATTAAATTTGTAGAATCCCTGAGTAGTACCTGTATGATATCTCTCAGTTGCTCTTCAGTCTTCGGTTCATTCTGTCTCGTCTCGCAAAACTTGCCGAGTGTGGGCAGTGAGAGAACTCGCCCTGACACATCGGGACACGCGCCTGAAACGAGGCGTTGACGTGAACATACAGGGTGTTTGCTTTGTACAACAGTTGGCTAAGAGGTTAGGAGCGCTTTCACCCTTTGGCGACTTTAGCAGGGCGACGGTCGCGCGACAATCGCGCTGTTGTCGATTTCTTTTTTTTCTTTTTTATTAGAACACAAAACAGTTTACAGTTGAGGTGAAACAATTTTTTTACATAATATAATTAAAACTAAACTGTAAGCCAAAACATGTGCTTTAGGAAAGTTCATAAGAATGAGTTACATCGTTTCGCAAATTCAACTCTTACTTGCTATATTATATGTACACACTAATTTGTGAAAAGAGAAGCTCAAAAATACATATCTATATTTTGTGAAATTTATGCGGGTGAAGAAGCCGCGGGAAACTGTAAGTATTATAAATATTTAAACAAATATAACATAAAACATAAAAGAACATAAAACTACCACGAAGTCTCGCAGACACGCGAGACTAATTTATTTTAGAACATCACGAACAAATCTAAAGAAAACTAAAGAAAACTTCATACATTAAATGACAGCAAAGCCCGTATAATCAATAATCCCGTAGAAAGATTTGACGTTTACAGTGTTACTACTTTTTGACAAACAATAAATAGTGGTGTGACTAAAAGAATGAATTCCATCAATGTCATTCATTCACTCAAACCTCTGGCACAGCCGTAGCTTTTAAAAGCGACCCTCTAACAGCTGCGCCACCCATGCCGTTACATCCATATTAACTGGTTAATCCAATAATACGATATTCACTAAATTTTTCTGGTTTTCATTCATTTTTAACTATTCCTATATTTGTTTCCGACTTCCTAATCCCGTGCATCTCGTCTTTGATGGGATTCGCATACAAAAGTACTTTTTTAATAATATATTATGTTCGTTCGTACAAACTTTGTTTGAGTGAACTGAGAATGAACGAAATAACCAAATGAACGGTACACGTCACTAGCAAGATAAATGTGGCAACATTATTTTACAAAGTGACATTTGTATCTGTCAAATCTTTCTTCGGGATTATTGATTATACGAGCGGTGCGCTGCTGTCGCTCTAATGTGAAGGCGCACTAAGATGGCGAATAATCATTGGCCACAGCATCTTTACAGATGATATTTACAGTGCCATGAGGGTAAATATGGCCATTGCTATGGGGCTGGAATTAAAACTTTTGACTTTAAAGGAGAATAAAAAATACGAGTAAATCTTCGGTTCAAAAGAAGAAGCAATGAAGAGCCTGATAAATTATGCTGATGAATCATCAATGTCAATTGGACAGTTTCCTGCAATCACCAATTTAAGTAGGTATTACCACGAACCCAGAATTAGAACTATCATAACTTAGGCCTACATTTAATTGATCATTATCATTTGCACATTTTTTTTTATAGCTCTATGAACAACAGTGAAGAGTGCGGCTGTTGAACTCAGTTAACTATGACGTCATAGTGGTAGCAACTAGCGTTGTGCTTACTTAAGTATAAAAATATGTTATGAAAATGATATTTGTGGGCAAAAAAAACCTTTCATTGATTATTTATTAACTTATTTTACGTGTTACCTGGCAAAGCAGCCGCTGCTAGCAAGTCGAAAGCTTTTTTTCTACCCGCTTTATTACTTGGCGGTTCTAAGTCTAATGATCCGTTTCTTGTGAGGAGACCTGAAATAAATAAAAAACAAATAGTAATAGGGTCCCGCCCGTTTGATGATGATGATGGCCCCATAGTAAAAGTTTTAGGTATTACATTAAATTAATTTAAAATAGTCTTTATTCATATATATGGGAAAGCCATGGGGGAGGCCTATGTTCAGCAGTGGACGTCCTTCGGCTGATAACGATGATGATGATGATGAGTCTTTATTCAGGCAAGCTTACACCCATACAGTTGATTTCTTACACGGTATTCCATAAAATATAATAATGTCAATTGATTTAAATTTCATTATTAAACAGTGTCCATAAATAATGGTCTCATTCATCTCAAACTTGGCACACCTAATGTCAAGATGTAAGTATTTCTAGTCGAAGCCTGTATCATAACCATGAGCCCTATTTTTGAATCATTCGCTTCAAGATGGCGAGTGATTTTCGTTCGACGTAGTGTCAAAAGTCATAGAAAAAAAATCGTTTTCGAACGAAAATCACACGCCATAATGTGCATCTGAATTGGGGGCCCATTTTTTTAACCCTTGTGAAATGAAATAAAACTCTTAGGGTAATTTAGTTAAAAATAGTAAAAACTTAAAGCATAGGGCCAAAAATTTCTTTAACATAAATTACAACTTTTATGGATAAATAACTTGGGCCCTCAATCCAGATGGTGGCATAGCCTAATCTCAGTAAGTATTATCTCTGGGTTAATATTTTTTATTGAAGGATTTAGTTAAGAATTTCTTACATATTTTAAGAAATTTCCAAATCTGTAGAACATGTTGTTATAGATTTATGGCGGTATATCTAGGGCCCTCACTCCGTTATTGTCTGAACCCTAAAACATGAATTTATCTGAAAAAAAAATTACGACTATTAGAAATGTTACTTAAATACACTCGGTGAATTTCTTAAAAAGAAATAATGACTCAAAAGTTAATTGTTAAGAAGTACATGAAGGTCGTAACGTCTGAACTGAGAGCCCAATATTTTTGGCTTTATTGACTAGGCACAACGTCATAGATTAACTCAAATTCGATAAGATTTTTAACTTTTTCTTAATTAAATTGTAACATATCGTCCATTCTTCTAAATGCCATATTTTATGAGAAAAATAACTTTTAACTTTCTGTAAGGGAATAAATTGTAGGGTGACCATAGTTTATCATAGTGTAAGTGTATATTTTGTTAAGCGCAGTCTTACTATAGCACCAGAGGCGTCGAAATACGCAAATGAAATAAAATCATTCTAAAAAATATTTCACGATCGGTACAATTATTAAAAAAATATTTACTTCACATCAATGTGTACTCCATAGCTTCTGACTAAATTTAAAATATCCAAGAGTTGACCTAAAAAAGATATAATTTTTAAAGCCATCATCTAGGTGTATCATGAAAAATATCGAAAGAATACGTTATCTCGAAAACTTCAAATAATTGTAGAATACATGGAGGTTAAATCGATAGGTATGGTACTCAGCTCGCATTGGCTTGACACCTGAAACAACCTGATTTGAGTATGATTCATGCATGTCTTAGTTTAATTTTTTTTTGGTCTAATCGTTATAACTATGTTGGTTCCTAGTTAAGTTACTTTCAAGGAATTAATAGACGGTCCCTAAATACTATGATAAACTAATGGTCACCCTACAATTTGTTCTCTTAACCCGTCACGCGTCGAGCCTTTCGAAACGGAAGATGGCAGTAGTGCTCAGGGTAATTTATGTACCTAAATTTTTGATGACCTTCATCAGGATTTATCAAAATATCACATTGTGGTTATAATTATACCTTATAAATCATATACCATTATAAAGTATAGGAAATAACCTATACACTGAAAAATGTGTAATAGAGTTTTATAACTTACATAATATTTAATCCATTGGTTAAAATCTCCACTTTGTTTTTGTAAACTTTCGTCACTGTAAACAACACTTTGAAACACAAATTTGTGATAGTATTGACACTTATACACTACTCTATTCTATAGATTAACTACTTGCCATTAATTTTCACAACAAAGTTCACAAGAAATAAGACAAATGACTACCCAAATTATAATTATTTACGCAGCGACACCGACCGCGAAATCGTAATGGCGGACTGACCGTTCCGATAGAAAAGTTTGGCCCTTTTTTCACCAACTTATTTACTAAAATTGCTAAAACCAATGCTTAAAACATATTCTACACTTCTTTCTTAGTAATTTCATCTATAATTATCGTAATATACACATCCCGTTTAACTGCTTGAGACAGTTTTACCTTTAGCACTCACGAAACAATTGCGTAACAACAACAGTAATGGCGGACACTGAGGCCAGGACGAAAAAAATATTATCTTGCAGAAATGTTGTTGCTTGTTGCCAATTGGTCAGTACTAGAAATATGTTCAGAAGTATTCTCTGATTGGTTGTGCAAATTTATACGCAAGGCCAACCACAGAAACTGAGTGAAGGTAGGCGCCAAAGATAACGAATTTAGTTACGGACAGAGGTTTGTCCGTAAAACGCGTCGAGCTCTTTTCGCTCAAAGACAAAGGTGTGTCCAGGAATCACTTGACGGGTTAAAGAAAGTTGAAAGTTATTTTTCTCTTCAAATATGGAATTTAGAAGAACGGGCGTTATGTTATAATTTAATTAAGAAAATGTTAAAATTATCATCAAATTTGCGTAAATCTATGACGCTGTGCCTAGTCAATAAAGCTAAAAATATTGGGCTCTCAGTTCAGACGTTACGACCTTCATGTACTTCTTAACAATTAACTTTTGAGTCATTATTTCTTTTTAAGAAATTCACCGAGTGTATTTAAGTAACATTTCTAATAGTCATAATTTTTTTTTTCAGATAAATTCATGTTTTAGGGTTCAGACAATAACGGAGTGAGGGCCCTAGATATACCGCCATAAATCTATAACAACATGTTCTACAGATTTGGAAATTTCTTAAAATATGTAAGAAATTCTTAACTAAATCCTTCAATAAAAAATATTAACCCAGAGATAATACTTACTGAGATTAGGCTATGCCACCATCTGGATTGAGGGCCCAAGTTATTTATCCATAAAAGTTGTAATTTATGTTTAAGAAATTTTTGGCCCTATGCTTTAAGTTTTTACTATTTTTAACTAAATTACCCTTAGAGTTTTATTTCATTTCACAAGGGTTAAAAAAATGGGCCCCCAATCCAGATGCACATCACGCCATATCCAAGCGAGTGATTCTAAAATAGGGCTCCATGAGTTTACATCGGCTTTACTCGCTAGCGATGACGTAACTTTTTGTATGGAAAATGTTAGTTCTGCAAGTGACCGCTAGGGGCGCTGCGCATTTCTCCTTAACTTTTTTTACGTAGTCGCTAGCGAGTAAAACCGTCGTAAACTCATGGTAACGGTAGGTACTGATAAAGCTTGTCTAAACTGAAATGACGCTCCCCACTATCGCATTAACGCACACAAGCACACTTAAAGTAATCGACTGTGACGTAGGCATACAGATCCTCACTCCCACACAGATAAAGTGTTTTGTTGTGGTAGGGCCCAAAAGATAAGAAGACATGTTTCGGTTCTTTCAGGGTACAATTTTTTTGTCACTGTATTATTTGACGTTCATATAAGTGTCATTTCATGACCTAAATTCAATTCTAAAGTAATAGATACGTTACCCGGGCGCAATGTGAGACGCGAAAAGATCCTAATTAGGATCTCTCACCCCCAGTCGGCGAAAAGCGATACAACGAGTGTGACGTCTCGGTTCGTGATTGTGAATTGGTTTGAATCCATCAAAATGCTATAACGTGTGTTTCGAAGGTGTACAAACTATGACAAAAAAGTTAAAAAAGCTCAGGGCATCTCGTATCACAAGTAAGTAAACAAGAATAATGCATAAATCATTATATTTTATTATTTTTTACTTAAAATCCATTTCACAATACGATTACAAAGGCGAAAGAGAAAGTGAATAGTTTTTCTACAAGTGTGAAAAGGACGCAATGTCAGGACATTGCGTGCTTGGTGCCTCGATTATTGAATCTATTACTTTTAAAACATCATTGCCTAAATTGAAATGAATGATGAAATGAATTTGAATTTAAAATATTTGCATTCACACATCGAAATCAACTTATTATGTAGTGGGGCGGTGCGTTATTTCAGCTTGGACTAGCTCTACTATATTTTTGCAAGTTAAATAGGGTTGCTACTCACCAGTTCTGAAGACGGCCCTACTCCTGAACAGTTCAGGGGAGCTCCTACTCTTCTCGGCTCCAAGAAGCGGCGATCGGTTCCTTGGCACGGCTAGCTGCTCGAAAACGTCCCTCAACTCAGACCGCATTACTAAACTGTAACAAAGCAATCAGTACATAAATTGTACTAGGTACTAGCGAATATTTAAGATGCTATCTACTATATAAAAATAAGTCGGGTTTTCCTTCCTGACGCTATAACTCCAGAACGCAGGAACCGATTTCCACGGTTTTGCATTCGTTGGAAAGGTCTCGGGCTCCGTGAGTTTATAGTAAAGAAAATTCCTATAAAACGGGGCCGGGGCGGGACGGGGCTGGGGGCGAAACGAAGTTTGCTGGGACCGCTAGTCCGGCTTTTGGACACCATATGGTTCTGCTGCAATGCACACGCATTGAAGTATTTTATTTTATTTTATTTGTATGTATGACACATATACACCGTGTGACCTGTAATAGGAGCAATAATGAATAATTCTACAGAGTATGTAGTTAATAAATAATAATAAATATGCTCCAGACAACACAACACACCAATTGTCTGATTTCGAAGTAAATAATATTCTTCGTAGTGTTACGAAGTACCAGTCAACGATTATGACGGGGGCGTCTCCCATAAATACTTAAATACATATAACATCCATGACTTAGGTACTAGGAACCCGCGACCGCTGGTTCAGTAATCGAGCGCTAACCACTGCACCAAAGTTTGACCTTGACAGTCTAAGTTCTCTCTAAGTAATACAAAGTTATAATCCCCAATCAATGTTAGGTACTTATATCAAAATCGCTACTCTTTTTAGTAAATGTAATAATAATGTCGAGTCCTAAAAATGGACACATTTCATACCTCTATATTATTTAATTACGGAAGAGCGGCGTTTTCCTAACACACGCACAATCTTTGCTTAAAAGGAAGCGGCAGCAAGTAAACTTGCTAAGTTACCGAATAAAGTTTGTAAGATCTGTATTTATTTTATTACACAAACAGATTACAGTTTTAATTTGCCTCTAGATAAGAGTTCTCTTATTACAGATGAAACTGTAGTATTATTTATTTGCAATAGGTACAAGAATTTTTTTTTAAATATGGCCTATATTTTAAAATATTGCTCTCATTACAGTACCGTTACCATTAGTTTACGTGCGGTTTTACTAGCTAGCGACGACGTAACTTTTTATATCAAATTTTTTAGTTCTTCAAGTGACCGGTAGGGGCGCTGTGCAATTTTCCATAGACTTTTTTTACGTAATCTCTAGCGAGTAAAACCTTCGTAAACTCATGGTAATGGTACAGGCCACACCCTAAAGGCTGTTTATCGCTAAACGCATAGATATAGTACATGCTAAACGTTTAGATTTTGACAAATAATATTTTATTTGTAAAATAATGCAAGGAATCGTTTTTAGGGTTCCGTAGCCGAATGGCAAAAAACGGAACCCTTATAGTTTCGTCAAGTCTGTCTGTCTGTCTGTCTGTCTGTCTGTCTGTCTGTCTGTCTGTCTGTCTGTCTGTCCGTCCGTCCGTATGTCACAGCCACTTTATTCTGAAACTATAAGCATCACATAGCTGAAACGTGGTAGGTAGGTGTATTTTGTTTACCGCTTTCCGATTCAGATACAAAAAGTAAGAAAAAATAATATTTAAGGGGGGGCTCCCATACATGAAACTAAAACCTAAAAATTTTTTTTTACTCAAACCTATGCGTGTGGGGTGTCTATGGATAGGTCTTTTAAAATAATATTGAGGTTCCTAAAACCATTTTTTCTAAAAGTGTAAGGTTTGAGATATAGACGCTTCCAAAGTGGTAAAATGGGCGTCCCCCCCCATCTAACTTTTGAACTAAGAAAGTGAAAATTTTGAAAAAAATATATATTGTAGATCTCAACAGAAACTTGCAACGAAAATTGGTTTGAAGGAGATCGAACTAGTAGTTTTTGAGATATTGCAAATTTTTATCAACCGCGAATATAACTTTGTCTTTCATACAAACACTATGAAAAACAAAGTTATTTTTGCCGTCGCAATATATTGTGATGTTTTCGTTAAGTGAAAGTAAGTGGACCCTAAATTCAGTTAAGGGTGGCACGGAACCCTCAGTGCGCGGGTCCGACACGCACTTAACCGGTTTTTAAGGTTTTACTGATGGCCGCTATCGACCAAAATTAAAATGGCGGACCGAAAAGTGGGCCAAAAGTTCCTTACGCCTTGAAAGTGCAAATCAACGCTGGCAATCCGAGTTGCTGAACCATTTTATCTTAATGGACATTCCTCGTATCGTCTTACGTGTTTAGTATGAACATGTTAAGTAAATATACAGGGTGACCTGTAAAGAGCGTACGACAATCTCTCTGAAAATAGCTTATTTGATCAATAATGGGCTTTAAAAAGATATTAACACATCTTTCGAACCATAAAACTTTTATTAAAGTCTGGGCCCACTCACAGTACATACCTACCTTGCTAGGAGTTGATCAGACACGAAAAGACGCAATGTTTTTGCAGCTTCACACTTTATAGATTACACAACTAGTTATATTTTGCATTTTAATAATATTTATACATATACGTGCTGTTGGCGCCAATTTCTGTGTACCTCACTCAGCAGGGGCCTACTGAAAACCAGCGTCAGGTTCTTCGGGGGACCTGGCTTATGCTGAGTGAGGTCCTCTTAGGTTTAGGCGTCACACACACACACACACACACATTGGCTGGCCTAGTATGGAGAAAGTTGACATTGTTTGTTACTGTTTTCCCCCCTTTTTCTGTGTATTTTTTTTCCTTTTAATATTTTGTGCTTTGTTATTCGTGTGTTATTTTGTGTACTTAATTGTTTGTGATGTATCCAAATAAACGCTTTTTCTTTCTTTCTTTCTTTCTTTCAAAAGCTACACGATGCTCTACTATGCACACTGAACGGATCTACAGCGTTCTGTCTCACCGTTATATTAAGCGAGAGCGAGAGCGTATTATGCAGGCGCTGTCACGCTCCGTGCAAGACACGCGACGTTGTTGGTCGGTGACGAAACGGTCTATAGTTGGCATAGATAGAGAACATCTATGCTATCTCCAGTAGCCGTTAGGCGTGTATTTTGCGGACACTCAGAATATTTTTGTACTAACAAAAATACGAAATAATACCACTCTCTTGTATAAGAATTATAAATTCTTTTTTTAACGGTTTACAGACGAGCTATCTCCAAAATCAGTCTGATTATTTCTGGGACACCCTGTATAAGTAATTCATTATATCTGAATGTTAAAGAGATCCAGTTACAATGATATCTAATGATTACGAGGTTACTGGAACCGATCAGGGAAGATATAAGTAGGTAAGTAAATAGTGGGTTCCCAAGGAAATATAACCCGACGACTTTTAAAGTCAGAGTGAACAGGCTTCTTCATCGTCGACTCTGTCTAAGCCCAATCGGGTCTAGTCTAGTCAAGAGCAAACCGTTTTGAACAAAAAAATAATCAAATGTGATATTTGGGATATTTATTTTTGTTGCGGAATGTATTTTAAGGTTATAAATTCGACATGGATCCAGCAAGTTACCAGCTAGCTTGCAACTTGGAGGTTTTATGTAGCTGATATTGCAAAAATTTAAAAAACTCACCCCCTTATTCGTAATAACTCAAACGGTCTTACCTATTTTAGCTATTACACTGTTTTGTCTCATTCTTTCTTGGGGCTGTCATCATTTGACAGAAAGTGACAAAACAGTGTAATAGCTAAAATAGGTTTAAAAGACCGTTTGAGTTATTATGAATGAGGGGGTCATTCTCTCACGGATGCATTTATACTTTTGTCATTATTTTGTTAACAACACCGCCGGCGTCCTATCAATGCTTGAGGCTTTCAAAGTAAGCGGATATTCCATACTAGCGGTCCCCCTCGAACGCATCCGCGCGTTTTGAGTTTGCCTCCTCCCCTCCCATCGCAGCGTGATGTTTTATAGCCTTAAGTCTTCTTCGATAATTAAGCTATCCAATAAAAAAAGAATATTTCAAATCGGTCCAATAGATCCTAAGCTTTGCGCATTCAAACAAACTCTGCAGCTTTTTATTAGTACCAATAGATTTTAAAAGAAAGAAAGAAAATGAATTTGTTAATTTGGGACATCACATACACACAAAAACACATTTGAACGAGTTCACATAAAAATAACATACATAATCACATTACGAATTTACATAATACAAAAAAGAAAAGAAAAAACAATCAAAAAAGAAAAAACAGAAAAAAAACAACCATGCAGTGCGTGCCCCGGGTGTGCCGTGTGTCGGTGATGTCCAAATCAAGAGGACCTCACTCAGCATAAGCTAGGTCTCGCGAGGCCCTGTCACTGGTTTTCAGTGGACCCTTGCAGAGTGAGGTACACGGAAAATGGCGCCAACATTTTTTATGTAAAAGTGCTATAATGTACCTATATACTTTAGATTGCCAATGTTTACTCTTGTTTGTTTATTAATATGTACCTACCCCATATGTGGACAACGGGGTTGATTGTACTTTTAGTAATACCACCAATACTTTAAATATTACTTATAGTAATCGCAAAGTGTAATTGTTTGTTGTTCCTAAAATAAAAAAAAAAAAAAAAAAAAAAAAAAAAAAAAAAAAAACATCACGTCTATACTGAAGGATAAACGTACATACTATTTACCCAAAACATATTTTCTTACCTAAAACTTCTAAATAAGGCAACAAAGTCCATGAAGTCAAGCTGTGTGTCGTATCCTACCGACCCCGTCCGAAGATGTTTTAGATTCTCCCAAAACCGTTCGCTTGTCTCCAGTCGTTTTAAACTGTAACAAAAAAAATTAAAGTTTTAGTAAACATCTATATTCTATACACGTAGGTATATAAAAGAAAGTCGTGTTAGTTACTTCACTTATAACTCAAGAACGGCTGAAACGATTTAGCTGAAAATTGGCAGGGAGGTAGTTTAGAAGGACATAGGATACTTTTTATCCCGTTAGACGGGGCCGGGGCTGGGGTGGGATGGGGCCGGGGCGAAACGGTGGGGAGGTAGCTTAGAACCAGGAGAAGGACATAGGATCCTTTTTATCCCGTTAAACGGGGCCGGGGCTGGGGCGGGACGGGGCCGGGGCGAAACAAAGTTCGCTGGGACCGCTAGTAATATAATAAAAAAAACATTTTTATGAATTAGTAGGTATATGAGAGATAGAGATAATTTATACAGGTGTGCAAAAAGTAGTAACAATATTTGTAACAGTACCTAAAGGTCCTGGGGCCCTATTTTTGAATCACTCGCTTGGATGTGGCGTGTGATTTTTCGAAAAAGAATAAAAAATCAACGAAAACCAAGCAAAATATAGATGTGAGTATGCAAAAAATTGAGCAATGATTTTTTAAATCCTTTTTGTGTAGATTACAACAGGTTTTCATTCCAAAATTCAACATATCATTGAATATCACACGCAATCTTGACGCGAGTGATTCAAATATAGAGCTCCTGTTTCCTAATTCAAACATGGAACGTCACTTTGTATGAAGTATTGGTTAGATAATGCCTAAAACTTAATATGACATAGTTTTATTATTGTTTATAGTGTTTTGTCAAACTTAATATTGTTAACTGCAGTTGTAAAAAGCAACTGTGTTAGACGAGGATCAAACCGAAGGTTAGGGACACGGATTCGATTTCTTGAATCAAAATCAAATAAAAAAAAAGCTTCTTCGTCTTAGCGTGTTAATAAAACACTAGAAATTACATCGTAGCTGCCCAGATTTCAGCCACTTGAATAGTGTATCGACTGCAGATTAAAAAAAATATATTGTGATTTGTTAAATATTAAACATAATTGCCAATTCCTTTTCCACCCTGTTTGAGTGAAAACCCCCTTTTAATATACAAACGAAAGAAAAGGGACATTCAGATTTAAAAAAAAACGATTTGTTAAATATTAAACATAATTGCCAATTATTTTTCCACCCTGTTTGAGTGAAAACCCCTTTTAATATAGAAACGAAAAAAAGATATATTTATATAGGGTGGGTCGCCCTAATTTTCGCCGAGCAATTATTAGCGCTGGGGTGACCACGCGACAAATTTCATGGTCATAAACTTTGCTGAAGGTCACTAGGTTAGTGGGTCAAGGTCACTGAAATGATGCCTTGAATTTTATTTTTATTCTAAAAATACACTGTGAGCGTTACTTACAATATTTATATATATTTTTTTCTAATTTCTGAAATCGATAAGACCGCCGGGATTGTATCTATATTTCCTTTAAATTGATTTGTAATTCATATGTGTGGTGTGCATTAAACAGATATATTATCTTATCTTATTTTAGAGCCTGTTTCACAACTGACAAATAAGCTAACTAACCAACGAAAAATTCAATCATGGAACGTCATTTCGTATGAAGTAGTGGACAGAAAACGCTAATGAGAACTTATTCAGACATTGTGAAATGGGCCCATACAATACCTAAATATTTTAAAAAAAATATCTTGTAATCTAACTCAGAGACATTCATTAAACGTAATGGTTACTTATGAAAAAATCAAGACGATAACATTTCATATTACTTCTCCGATTGCGACTGGAAGCCAAGGGTTCTCAATTTTTTTAGTAGGTATCCCATTTATAGACTTTCAGCCCATTCATAGTTTTGGTGGATGTTCGCTTTTTTTCTACGATACTCAAGGCTTATTGTGTAATGCATGGAGTTCTTAAATAACGCATAGAATTTTATTAAAAATAAATTAATTCATAATTAAAGTCGTTAATTCATTTGCTTTGTTTTTTGAAGGACAATGAATTGCGCATGATTAATGCATCGATTCTTATATGGTTCAATGCGTGAAGATATAGGATATCTATCTATACTAATAAACAATACTGCAGAATTATAGATGAAATAAGAAACCAAAACTTGCTCACGGGCGGGATTTTTGGTTTCTTATTTCATCATAATACTGCAGAAAAATCCATAACCTGACAAAATGTATATGTATATTACTTGACTCGAAAACGGCTTATTTATAATCAAAGTGCGGTTACCAGTTTAAGCTTCTTTATTCGACGGTTCCCGGGCTATTTGTATTAAGCGACATTTTGTAAACTTTACACCAGAGCTGTTTAAAGTTTTGATTTTTGAAAAAAAAAACATAACTTCCGCAATTTGTTAAATTTTGAAAAAAAAAAGATATTTATTGATTACGTTACATACTCTGCATAATCTGATTAGGTTTTTTTTCTGATATTCCTATTATTAACAAAGATACATGTCGTTTAATACAAAGTGATCCTTTTTTTTATTTTTTTTATTCCAGGCCAAATGATTTAACCGCCTAGGATAAGTATTTGTTGTTCCTGGCTATATGACTTATCCGCCTAGGTTTATTAATTCTTGCTCCAGGCTAAATGACTTAACCGCCTAGTACTGAAAATAATAGCTCCAGGCTAAATGCATGAAATTGAAGAGTTGTTCATTTCATACCTGACCTAATGATTAAAATGTCATATACCATACATTTTCGTGGTGTATAGCCTTTTTTACTTAAGCGCCGATTTCATTTTTACTTATTTGTTCCTAATCGTGCCTGAGTAATTAAGTTTTCTGAAATAAGCAGATAATATTTTTAAGGTAAAGCTCATTGTATGAAGCGACATTACTATGTATTTGTAGGGTTAAGCTTATTGTATTATGCGACAATCTTATGTATTTATAAAGTAAAGCTAAATGTATGAAGCGACATTTCAAAATATTTATAAGGTGAGGCTAATTGGTTTAACGTTCATTGTCTGTAAATTGTTGATCCAGGAAAGAGGGTTTAAATAACTCTCTGGTATTTCATAGTGAGCTTAAGTACACAGTTCCTAAATTTGTCAAAATTTTGTGTCGGTACATACATCGCAGTGCAAAATAGGCCCCGAAAATGCGATTGTATTGAGCGACAAAAAAGTGCCCAGATCGTCACCAAACCCAGCTCAAACGACGCGGAAAAATTCGCTGATTCCAAATATGTATATAAGTCAATTTCGCCCAAAATGTCGCTTCATACAAATAGCCCGGGAACCGTCGTATTTTAATCTAATGTTGCTTTCGGTTTTTAAAGGCTGTATTTATTTTTAAAAAAATAGCCTCTACATCCATAATTTTATATGAATTATTATGAAGTATTTGATTTTTTATGGGTTTGATAATAATTTTATTGTGACTGTTTACAACTTGTGGACCCCCTATTATTCTTTTATTCCAACTTAGATCCCGGGGGACTTGCAAGTACTAGTTTGGGAAACACTGGCCTAGGTTTTGGTCGCATCATTTCTTAGAGTTGTATATCAACAGAAATGACGGACGAAAGAGTAGGGTCACAATTGTTCCTTGCTTTGAACTGTAAAGACGTCTCGATCCCCAGTAGAGGTAAGTTAGTTTTTTTTGAGCACAACAACTTTATTAAATGGACTCCAAAATTCAAGTAAAAATATAAAAGTAACGTTTTTATCTAATTTTATTATATGATCTTTGTGTATTGTTTTCTAGTTTTACACTTGTACAAGTCATTTAAGTAGTTTTAGAATTCCAAACGCGAGGGGTAAATACGGGACACTATTACTAAGACTTCGCTGTCTGTCCGTCCGTCCATCTGTCTGTTACCAAGCTGTATCTCAAGAACCGCGATAGCTAGACATTTAAAAGAAATTTTCACAAATTATGTATTTCTGTTGTCGCTATAACAACAAATACAAAAAAAAAAAACATATAAGGCGGGCTCCTGTACAACAAACCCGTTTTTTACATTTTTTTGATCGATATCAATAATGGCAACAGGTAGACACTTGAAATAACTTATCTTGTTTACCTAGTCAACGGAACCCTTCGTGCGCGAGTCCGACTCGCACTTGGTCGGTTAAATATTTTTTCTGTTATCTTCTTTTTAGCACCGTCAATCATATAAATAGCTGTTGATCGTATTATTTATTATTCAGATGAATATCCTCGCATCTGTCTGTTACGCCGTGGTCTTGGCTCAAGTATGGGCCGAGGAGGAAACACGCGAGACACACAGTTTAAAGATCTCGGAAGGTATTGCTCCGGGACTTTGGATGACGAGCCCATTCATGGTTCCCAGTCCTGAGTTCCCGCATTCCGGTGAGTGATATCTTAGTATAAAAAAAAAAAACAACTGAAACAAGGTTATTGACGACCTTCATGTAAGATTTTTGGCCGAAAGGTGTCGAAGGTGTTCTGGCGTTTACGCGACACGAACAACACAAAGTAGCGTGTAAATTTGATTGAAATTGAATTTTTAAATTCAAATTCAAAATTCAAATTCAAAATCTTTATTTCAATTTAGGTCATGAAATTACACTTATGAACGTCAAATATACAGTGAGAAAAATAAAAATAAATTTTATTTTGATTATGATATTGTATTTATGTTAGTCTGTAAGGTATTTATTTTATGGGCCTGTATTTTATTATTTTTTGCCTTTAGTAAAATTTTATTATTATTATTATAAAAAAAGCTGAATAAAAGGACTGAAATTATATTTTTGATTTCATAGTGTTGTTCACTATACAAACTTAATAATGTGAATTGCAATTGTAAAAGCAACTGTGTCAGACGAGGAACCAAACCCCGTATTTCACGCTATCCGGGCGCATGCCTATACCACTCGTCCACCGACACATTATTTTCTCCACCTCGGCCACAGAATTTTATAAAAATAGATCACTGTTAATTTCACATCACAGGAGATTGAAGGAAAACAATTTAGGCGGTCTTATCGCTACATGCGATCTCGTTATGTCATGTGTATTTATTTTTATTATTAACACGCTTTTATTAGCTTCACGTAACTATGTATGTAACAAAATCTTGGAATCTTCATTTGACCTACTTCCCGGTCTTCGATTATGATGAAATTTTGCACACGCAGACGACAATACATAACTAGCTAAGAAACGTCATTAAAAATTCAATATGGTGGCCTCCACAAGATGGCGGACAGGCTATTTGAATTGCACCCCCGTTATATGGGAATCAAATGAAAGGTTCGCTGTCATGAATATGAAAAAATAAATATCATCATCATCATCATCATCATCAGCCTATATTAGTCCACTGCTGGACATAGGCCTCCCCAATGAGCGCCATAGCGCCCTGTCTCCGGCTTGGCGCATCCAGCATCTACCTGCAGTCTTCCGCAGATCGTCATCCCATCTGGCCGGAGGGCGTCCCACACTACGTTTGCCGAGTCGCGGTCTCCACTCAAGAACTCGTTTACCCCAGCGGTTGTCGGTTCTTCGCGAGATATGACCGGCCCACTGACACTTTAGCACTTTTAAAAATATAGATCACGTGACTTAAATCCAACATGGCGGACACAAGCGTGTTTTTTAGTTTTTTTTTTTTTAATCAAAGCATGTTTTTCAGGTATATGCGAAGTAGGCGGCGTGTCGGGTCGATGCGTCCACCTTCTTAAATGTGGCATCGTAAGAAGACCTGGTTTCAATTTCTTCAAAGAAGGCTTGTAAGTGAATTTTATGTTGTGTACCGATTTAATTTGACTCACTTGCGAAAGCTGACTTAACATTAAGCTAATTCTGGATTTGGATTCTGGATTATTCTGTCTCCGTCACTGCAGGGCAAAGGCCTCCCAACACCTTTTCCACTCTCTACGATTTTTCTATGCGTTGCGGGAATTTATGACAAAATAAATAATTAAGAATAGATGTGGATTTTAAAGCTTAAATAGTGTGCCATCTCGATCGCGTTAACCTTTGAACAAAAATCCTTCATCAAAATCGGCCCATTTGTTAAGACTAGGCGAACTACGAGAGCACAAATAACCATACAGACATAACGAATAACACCCCTCTTTTTTGTGTCGGAGGATAAAAATCAAGTACATATTTGCAAAAAGCTTTGTATTTTTCCTCTAAAATGTATGTTAGTAAATCATCTCATCGATGCATAAAGTGACTGACACATCTCCATGTAATTCATATTCCTTATAATTATAAAAATGTTTTTTTCAGGCGAAACCCTTGTGAGCGAGCGATTGACTATTGCTGCCCAGAAGCTGAAATTTCACTGGATCCTTAAGGTAAGAAATAAACTTTTTAGTGGTTTCCGACCGAAACAGCTTTTCAGCCGAACTTTCGGCCAGGCTCCTAGTTTTGGCCGAAACCGAAACTAGATTTTTTGGCCGAAACTGGCTGAAATCAAAACCGAATCTTCGGTCGGACACTACAGGCTCCCAGTTTTGGCCGAAACCGAAACTAGATTTTTTGGCAGAAACTGGCCGAAATCAAACGGCTTCGGCCGGACACAACTTTTTAGCTAATGGTAGACATACAACACTAACTATTATGATATAATGATGATATCTATTCAAACTTAAGTAAGAGTGCAAGTTTCATCAAAATTGGTTAAGCACTTTTTAAGATTTGGGAAAAAAATTAACCGCCTTTAAAAAACTAACTAAGAAGCATCAAATAACGCATTTGTCTTCTGTTACATTTTCGATAAGACCACAATTTATAAAAAAACTTGACATCTTTGATTTTATAAAAAAATATATATGTTATTATATAAATATATTTGGAACTCATAAACCTTATCTTTTTATTTTCAGGAAACATGACATCAGTTTCGTCGAAGTCCATAATTACTTAGTAGGTAGTGAATAGAATAACATTTGTATCCAATTAAAATTAAATCGTTTGTACTTAAAAGTTGTATTCTGTTCGAAGCAAATAAAATCCCACATTGACGCGTTTTACCTGACTTAAAAAAAGGAAGTTATAAATTAGTTTAATTAGTAAAATTAGTTTGTAATTGTCTGTTACTTCATATCTCAATCATTTGACATTAAATATTCTTTAAATAATCTCTCGACTCTTTAAATAAAGGACTGTATTTTTGGTGAAAAAACTTGTTTTTGGAGTCTGTGCCATCGCATTGGCCATAACAAGCATCCACCGGGGCACCGACACCAAAAATAAATTGTTCGCCTAAAGTGGAGTCCTAAGAGTCTGGAGTTTATTTAAGAATTTTTAGTGCATTTTGTTTTTAAAGTAGATTTTATCTTTTTTTTGGATTCTTATTTAGATGCAACCTACCTGATTCTGCCGTAAGGTTATATGAAACATTATAGGGAGTCTACATACCTAAGACATCTTACATACATATTGTATACAGAGTGTAAAATCCTGCTTCATTTCTTTTTGTTTTATAGTAAGTATTTCGTAATTACGCAAACTAAATATAATAAATGGACATGCGCCCGGATAGCGTAAGTCGGGTACGATTCCTAGTCTTACACAGTTGCTTTTAACAAGTGCAAATTATAATATAAAGTGTATATAGTGACAAAACACTATAAAATTGGCTTCTTTCATCATATACTTTTTTGTTAAATATTGTTAAAATATTTACCTCAGGTGTTGAGAGAACAATGTCACAATATCGAGGTGACGCAGAAAGCACTTGCAAATTTCAACAGGCTTGCCAATGTCTTGGTGGCCGAGTGGTATAGGCATGAGCCCGGATAGCATAAGACACAGGGTTCGATTCCTTGTGAGACACAGTTGCTTTTTAAAAATGCGATATATTATATACCTGCTTCTGTTTGGTGAGCCAGCAATGATGCTGGTGGCAGCTGCAGTCAGGCTGCTGTGTCGAGGGGCGCAGGGATGGTGGTGGCTTGACGATGCTGAATACGAGCTGTAGAGAAATATTTTAAGTAATTTTTAAGTGTCGAATTACTGAAAAGGTGTATTTAATTTTGATGAAGATTTATTTGATGGGGTAAGTAATTCTATTCTTGTTTGAGCAAAAGATTAAAATGACTAAAAAATGCGAGTTATTTTATTCAACATACGTGTATGTACACAGGTACAGGTACACACTACACTATACCTATACAATGTCAACAGGTATTAGTTATCATGTATTTTTTATACATTTTAATTGTGATCTTAAAATCAATCTTTAAATCGCAACGCGATGCCTTGCTAAACTCAACATAACTTTTTTGTTTGTGTGTAAGAGAAAAAAGAGGGTGTGCATGTCAAGCATACACACACACACACACACACACACACACACACACACACACACACACACACACACACACACAGAAATAGAGAGATAGAGAAAGAGAGAGAGGGAAAGAAAGAGAGAAAAGAGAAAGAGTGTGTATAGAAGTTTTATTACCTGTGCCTCGGTGACCCCTGGATGACTTCGTCTTCGCTTCTAGTCCCTGACGCGTGTGTGGACCCGTAGCTTTTTGGCGAGCTCGTCTTTAACTCCGACGTAGATTTGTTTTTCTGTAAAAGATGATGAATTAATTTTCTATGGTATCAGATAATGCTATATCTGAAAACTTCAAGTTTTCTTGTGACACAAAATGTATTGGGAAAGAAATTCAAACTTCCGCTACAAGTTTCCAATACATTTTCTTTAAAATGTAAAAAAACCGTCAAATAAGCATTTACTGACTAGCTAAATAATAAATTAGGAGATTTTGATCCTATTTAACATAAAAATATACGGTCAGCCTATTTCAACCAAACTGAAAATATTTCTTTCGATTTGTGATATCGTACCACCAATATCATTGATCGTTTAGAGTGGGTTGCACCAACCTATTTAAACAGAAAACCTATATTTATACCCTAACTTTACTTAATATACAGGGTGTATTGGGGTGTAAAATTTTTAGAGATGAATGAGACCATCAATATAAACAACTTTTACTATGAGACCATCGTTCAAACCTTTTTTTTCTGCCTCTCCATACATTATCGTCAATGTTTTGCATGGGGCACCTGAAATTTTATTTAAGACTAGCTTTTGCCCGCGACTTCGTTCGCGTGGACTTCAGGTTCGTCCCGTCTAGTAGCGCAAAAAATGTGTTTTTTTTACGACCTCACATTAGAAACCTCAAAAATTGTAGCCTATATGTTATTCTGATGTATAAGCTATATTGTGGTAAAGTTTCATTCAAATCCATTCAGTAGTTTTTACGTGAAAGAGTAACAAACATCCATACATCCATACATCCATACATCCATACTTACAAACTTTCGCCTTTATAATAGTAGTAGGATTTCCACCATCACCCCATAGTAAAAGTTGTTTGTATTGATGGTCTCATTCACCTCCAAAAATTTGGCAGCCCCTTGCAAAAACACCCTGTATGTACCTTAACTTTATCCATTATAAACTTAACTATATCTGTACGACCACTCACCTTAAATTTAATTCCAGTACTTCTAACAGATTCAGAATGGGAGTCCATAAATACACCTTTAACGGGGGTCGAATGAGATGAACTACCGCTGACAGACTCTCTGCCGCCGAATACCTGAAATAAACGTCTTTGTCATCATCACCTACTTCAGTCAATGATCGTATGAATTCGCCGCTAGGGGCGCTTGTGTAGCGTGAGGTCTCCGAAATGTCAAATGTCACTGTTTGTGGGTTAGATGTGCGGGTTTTTTTCTATTTAGATTAATGTTTCGAATATTATTAGCAATAATTTCCATTAATTATGGCAAATACTAACGGATCAATGAATGAGAGTGTTTTAAAAGGGGGACTAAAATAATAAATGTTAAATCTTTAATTACTTGTGTATATACTCCTGTATTCCCAACAAAACTGGACTGCGGCATGCCCGATGTATTGTAATATTAAGATTTAATGACAAACTTGAGTTTTTATTTCCTCATCGTGACAATTTACACACCATAAAAGCTATATTCTGTACCTCACGCGACAGTGGCGCCAATTAGTGAGCACGAAAACGGTAGCCCTCATTGTAGGACGTTCATTGCTGATTATAGACCTCTGCTATGGTTACCCATAGCGACGTTTGTTTGTTTAAACCCGGTTATTTCAGGAAATTTAAGACCGTTTTGAAAACTTCTTAAGGTGTCGGAATGCTTATTTATCAGGAAAGGACATAGGCTATAAAACATCACGATACAACTTATGGGAACAGAGTAAAAGCAAATAACGCGTATAAAGTCGCGTGGATCACTATAAGTAACTGCATCATTGAGACTTCGCCTGCGGGGTGGCGGGGCGCGGAGGGAGGCGAGAGCGAGGTGCGTGAGGGGCGCGGGTAGGTGTATCCGCGCCGCCCGCACCCCTCACGCAGCCTCCCTGCGCGCCCCGCTGCCCCGCAGGTAGGTCAGATTGAAGCGGTCTACCTCAAAGCAAGAAATATTTTGATTAAGAAAGAAAGAAAAAAAAATTACCAGTACACATCAAATTACAAACACAATTGAAAAACAAAAGTAAAACCATATCTGAAGACATTAACTTAAAATAAATAAAAAATAAACCATTTTACTTACCCTAATAGCATCAGAAACAAGAGGCTCACAGCAGCATCCATCCTCATAGTATAAGGCTGTGTACTTGTTCTTGAGCCAGGCGAGACTCCTGTCAGCTAACTTGGCTTGACTCATCAGTGCCTTGATCACAGAGTGGAGACCCACCGCCCATACTCTTGAAGAAAAAAAGATTCGTTTTAAATTGGCAAATTCATAACTAATAAATAATAGTTCCGATTTCGACTTCGGTGGCCAGTCACAACGACTAACTGACTGCGATGTCCCGCGCAGTTAAAGTGCACAAGTGTGTGCGCAAACACAGGTGCACTCTCTATTCCTTTCACTCTCATAGCCCGATGGAACGGCAATCTGACACGACCGAAGAGAGATCAGGCGCAGGACCAACGGCTTAACGTACTTTCCGAGGCACGGGGGAAACACCGCCAACTTCCAAACTCCGGGCTACCCTGAAAATTTCTAAACAGAAAAACCCAGGTATACATTTTTGGCCCGACCCGGGAATCGAACCCAGGACCTCTGGCGCAGCCGTCGCTTATTCATAAATAGACGCATTTTTAGATCACCAATATTGTACTAATTATTCTGACTTCTATTTAAGAGAAACAAATTCATTTGAAGCCGGTGCATGATGTGTGTGCTTATACTGTAGCTGCTGTCCGTTAAGGTTGGCATCATGAACCGACTTTGTTTCTCCTAAAGAAGTCAATTGCGTTATTTTAGTCCTCTCAGTGTATTTTAAGGCGGCAATTTTTTTCATACTCACTTATAAGAATACGCCGGCAACACAAAATGCACTGTTCTGTTATCGCTCAACGTCTTCCCATACACCAGGGATATGATATGAGGGCTGTGTGACTCCAGTCCATGTCGTCGGGCGGAGGCTGTCAGCTCAGCTATGTCTCGGGGTTCCAGCAACTTGCCTCCGAGACGCATGTCTTTCACGCATTGGAGGTCGATGAACCTGGGAAGAAATGTGAGAGTTGAGAAGGGTTAAAAATGAGCTGGCGTATGTCTAAAGGGTTCGAGAAAGAAAAAAAAAGCAACCGTGTCTTACGCTATCCGAACGCATGCTTATACCACTCGGCGTACACATTGGCAAACCTGTTGAATTTGCTTTCTTTAACGCGTAAGCTGCCAATTTAACAGGCGCCCCTGTGAGAGCTCACTCAGCGTTGTACGATACATGACTTATCCCAATTTGGTTGATAAGATAAGATAACTCAACCCTCGAACTAAGTGGGGGACTTAGTTCTCATGAGCCAGCATCACCGTTTACTTAATGAGAGAGCTAACTCTGTGTTGTATAAAAAGTGGCGTATCGTAAGTTGGTTGATAAGATAAGTTAAGATAAGATAACTCACCCCTCGTCCCCCACCAGGCCCGCTTCATTCTCATGAGCTAGTGTCGCCGTGTATTTCAAAGGAATCACTTCCTCGGGGTTGTATGATAAGTTAACTTCTGGTTGCTGGAAGTTCTCTGATAAAGGTTCTCCTGAAAAAAATACATTTGTAATTCTGTTTTAGTTTTTATAGTGATTTAAGGCTTCTCTTTTAAAAGCTATAATATTCAGTAAAGATCCTGTGACATGGAGAGTAAATAAGCGTTCCCGTGGTGTTGGGTAGCAGTAGGTAACATCAGTATTGGTAGAAGACTGAAGATACAGAATATCGGGAAAGGCTTTTGATTGTTCGTTAAGAGGCGGGAAACCACCACACTATCTTTTTTAATTTGACAAGAGCCTAGCTCTTCAATTTGATGATGATGACCATGTACGCAATGCCTGAAGTACATACCGTGGTGAGAGTGGGGCCGGTGCGCAGTCCGGCACCAGGCAAGCACGGCGCAGGCACGCTCTAAACGCAGCTGCGCGAGCGCACCCCCCCACTCCGCTTCCCCCACCACGCACGCGGTGCCGTGCTGCATTATCTGTGGGAGTAAAGATGTAATTATGCACCTCACTATAGATAGACCGCAAAATTGACGCCTCGCCTGCGGTACAAAGGCGTGCGGGGGGAGACAAGAGCGCGGTTAGTGTTCCGCGCCGCCCGCACCCCTCGCGAGACCCGCTATTGCCTCCCCCTTCTGTGCCCCGCAGGCGGAGTCTCAATAAAGCGGTTTAACTATAATTGTTTTGGTTTCGAAGTAAGGAAGGTTCTTACTTGTAAAATATGCCTATCAATCCTCTCTCCATTTTGCGGGGCCAACGGAAACATGGTAACACCATGGTCATGGGGCAAAGGCTGCACTGGACAGTACCCTCCCCCCTCCAGCTCATACAGAGCCTCGTTCTCGAAGTCGCAACCGCTGGTCTTCTGCGTGGACTGTGCGAAGACCGGCTCATCACACGAAGACAGTGCTGCTCTGAAAAAGACGGTACAGATTTAGATTTTAACCTGTACCCGAAGAGGTGCTCGTAGCGCAGTGGTGGCAGCGCTTGGGTAGTAATTACCGAAGTTAAGCAACCTACGGCGCGGTCGTGTTTGGATGGGTGACCATTCCGACCATATAAGTGACGTATATCACGAGCATCTCCTAGCTTCGGAAGGCACGTTAAGCCGTTAGTCCTGGCTAATATCAACTGATATTAGTCGCTAAGCAGAGGCCCTTAGAAGCCTATTCAGAGTCCTGATGGGCAGCTTGAAAACATCTGACAGCAAGTTTAGTCGCTTTTTTTTAGGACTCTTCCACCAATCCGCAATGAGCTTGCGTGGTGGAGTATGTATCCTGATGTGCTGGGGACTGCAGTTCATTACATTTCTCTACTTGGCTGACTATTGTTGAAATATTTTTTACACTTAGCTTCCTTCACCGAAGTCGGTGGATTGCTAAAAAACCGACCAAGTGGGAGTCGGACTCGCGCACCGAGGGTTCCGTACAAACCTTATTTTTATTATTATAAAAATAAATAAAAATAAAAAATAAAAATGAGTTTATTTCAATAAAGTTAAATACAAACAAATTGCTGTGACTTCCCTTTAAGTAGTCAAATGACACTTGTGTTGGGAATGTCCCGCTCATCCCTTATGGATAAAGTGAATAACAATTTTTAAGTTACAGATACAATAACATCTAACTTATCAGATAACAAGAAAGGAACTCTTATGTTTATAGTAGTATAATGTGTGTGTGTGTGTGTGTGTGTGTGTGTGTGTGTGTGTGTGTGTGTGTGTGTGTGATTTATGGAATTTCAAGATCAAATTGAGAACGTAAAGCTTACGAATCGAGAGAAGCTTACTGATACTGTATAAGCTATGGGTAGGGAACCTGTAATGTTTGTAGTACATAACTTTCAGTAATGATCTTTGGGCCCTTTCCACATCTAGAAAGTTAGTCTTACTTGCACCCCCCCAGATTGGTATACAGTAAGTGATAATAGACTGTGCTAAGGCTATATAGACTTTGTTAAGGAGAGAGATAGTCATTACCGGTCTCAATGATTTGAAGACCCAGATTAGTTTTCTTATACGACCAATAACAGACTCAAGCTGTGGGTACCAACTAAGCCTCTTATCAATAATGATACCGAGGTATTTCGTTTGGCTAACCTTACTCAACACAGGACAATCGCATTGTGTGATTTGTGGATTTGTGCAGCTATGGATTCTAATACACAAGTCAGTACTTGGCTGTGATGATGTATAAGGAGCAAAGCAAATGTAGTTGGTATTTTGAATGTTTAAAGTGAGAAGGTTATCCCTCAGCCAGTTTGACACACGCATCAATCCACGCGAAGCTTTCTCATAAACAGAACTCCAAGTCTTGTCGGTAAAAATTATAGCAGTGTCGTCCGCGTAGGAGAGTATCCTACCCCCGACTTGCTGTAAGTTGCATAAATCGTTGATATATATTAAAAAGAGAGTCGGGCCAAGGACACTTCCCTGCGGGACGCCATAATTAACTGATTTCTCATCACTGATGAAACTGTTTATTCTTACAGATTGAGTTCTGTCAATGAGGTAGCTCACGAATAACGAGAGTGCATTTCCTCTAATACCTATTCTCTCTAGTCCGTTTACAAGAGCCGGAACAGAGACCGTATCGAAGGCCTTTTTTAGGTCCAAGAATATAGTTATACATTTATTTCCTTTGTCAACTTCTTCAGTTATAGTGGAGGTCAGATCTAGTATTGCGTCTTGGGTGGATAATCCTTTACGGAAGCCAAATTGGAATTTAGATATTAAATTAAATTTGTTGAGATAATTAGTTAGCCTAACGTTAATAAGTTTTTCGATAATTTTGGAAATTGTAGTTAAAACGGAGATCGGCCTATAATTATTTACATCGGTCTTGTCTCCGCTCTTGTAAACGGGTGTAACTAGAGATCGTTTAAGAGCTCTGGGAAAAATACCGCAGTTAAAGCAATGGTTTGCCAAATCACAAATGTACGGGACTACGAAGTCCCTCGCGCGCTTTAGAAAAGCGGTATTTATACCATCCCAACCAGGTGCGCTGCCAGAGTCAAGGTTCATGAGTATGTCGTTAACTTCTTCGGGAAAAGTCTCCAGCAGCACAAACGAAGAAGTGTGAGAGTAGGAGTTAGACAAATCATTTGAGGAAGGTACATCAGGTAAAGTCTGTTTTATAAGGTCAGCCAGGTTGGCCCCTATGCTGACAAAAAAGTTGTTAATTACGTTAACTGAATCTTGTGGTTGCAGTCTTAGGTTGAGTAGATCAAAATTGTTTGTTTTAGGTGGTTTATATTGAGCAATATCGTTTATCGTAGACCATAGTCGTTTAGGATTGCTCACTGACTTTCTTAATTTTTCACAATTATATTTACGTTTAAGCTTAGTTATAAGATTAGTGCAAAAATTACGATAACGTTTGTAAGTTATATTTAAAATTAGATTATAGGGATCTTTATTTACCTTTAGTTGCATGCTATTTCTAAGTTTAATACATTTTAGGACCCCAGGAGTTAACCAAGGCTTCAAAATCCTTTTGTTACCTGACACAGTTAAAGTCTTAGAGTTGGATTGGATAGCTGCTCTTATTATGATGTGACAAATATAATAGTTTTTGCAATTTTTCCTTTATCTGTGCTGTAAGACGTTGCTTTGTACCAAATTTCAAGAGTCTTGAGTTCACGGGAAGTAGTGAGTGTCGAGGTTTGCAGCATAAACGGCTGTATCTTTTAAATGCGTTGGTTTAGAAGTTTGATTTTTGCACAGCTTTAAGGGACAATAGACCTAATTATATGATATAAATTCCAGCTTGATACCTCTACGCGTTACTGAGAAAAGAGGTCTTGACAGAGAGACAGACGGACAACATATTGTAAAGGATCTGGCACATTAAATTACGTTTTGCTGTCACGCACATCAAATTTTGTATGAACCAGACCGCAGACTTTATGGGTCCCGTTTTTTTCCTTTCGAGGTACGGAACTCAAACCTAAATGACTCTAAAAGCATCTATCACCTCAAATACTCCCCAAACACAGGTGTATTGTTCCTCGCCAACGCGTAATGGTGCTGATGGAAGCTGGCGATGTGGTCCATCACGGCCTGCGTCCGGTACACCTTTTCCAGGTTTACCAGACCTTCGGGACCCACTCTTCTCCAGCCGGGAGCCTGCTCGCCGTCTTCGTCGAACGAGGCTATGTACTGGAAGAGAGAAAGAGATGAGGTTATTGTAGTGAGCTTATGCTTATTTTTTGAGGGAGTGGCACCATTGAATTCAAGGTGTAATTTATTTTCTTGCAACCATCAGGGGGCGTATTGCGACTCAACTTAATCCGTTCAATTCCGAGGTAGTTCAATTCCCACTCAGTGTAATCGAATATTATCAGTATAGTAATATTATTAATATTTATATTGTTATATTATAGTAATATTATCAATGTAATAAGAATTTGCAATAAAAATTGCTAATTTGACAGTAAAGCAGAGCTGTTCTGTCAAAACTGCATCGCAATACGCACCCAGGTAGTTCTAGATTAATTAGTCGGTTAATATCTAGTTTAAAAACCGATGGTTTCCCGCCTCTTTAATTTCTGCACAATGAATAGCATTTGCGTTCAGAATCTATTAATATCTTTCATAGCCATGAGAATTTAATTTAAATTTAGTCTATCAAACTATCATAATATGAACATGTCTGACTCCTACCCAAGAAAAAAGCAAATTATGACGATCCCTTGAGAAACAATTTCACGCGATCACAGCCACGCCTGTTCATAAAACAATAAACTACCATTTGACCTTCATTATATTTATTCCAGGCCGTTGCGTATATCCCTAAGGAATATTGCAAATGGATTCAGAATGACCACTCACTTAAAACCTCTCCACGCTTCATTTTCTTGCAAGCTACCGTTGAAAATCAGTTGGGTTGAGCACAAGGTAATTTTGTCGCTACCAAGAATAGCTTTGTGTACAAAAATATGAATAAAAGTCTGAATCTAAAAAAGTCTCTATGCTAAGAAAACGCTAGTAATTGGAAAACTAACAGTAGATCCATTAAAAGAAAGAAAGAAAAGTAATTTGTTTGGTACACTACAAAAGTACAAAAATGATCGTAAAAATTGAAACATTTATAAGTAGTGAAACCAAATTGGTTTCCACTCAACTTTATTGCCATGGCAAGCCATGACGCTGGTTTTTAGTGGAGACCATTGGGGTTGAGATGTCACCACCAAACCATATTAAAATAAAAAAGGAATACTTAAAAAAATACGTATTATTAAAAATAATGTATAGTATAGTATAGTCCCCCCAGCCGATTTCGACTACGGTGGCCAGTCACAACGACTAACCGACTGCGCGGGACATATTATAGTGCACAAGTGTGTGCGCAAACACAGGTGCACTCTCTATTTCTTTCAATCTCATAGCCCGATGGGACAGCAATCTGACACGACCGGAGAGAGATCAGGCGCAGGACCAACGGCTGAACGTGCTTTCCGAGGCACGGGGGTGAAACACCGCCAACTTCCAAACTCCGGGCTACCCTGAGAATTTCTGCACAGAAAAATCCAGGTATATATTTTTGGCCCGACCCGGGAATCGAACCCGGGAGCTCCGGCGCAGCCGTCGCTTTAAAATGCGACCCTCTTGCCACTGCGCCACCGAGGCAGTTAAAAGAAATATACAGGATGTTTGGCGGAACGATGTATATACCAAAACATAGCCGAACTAAGAAACTTCTTTTAAAATAAAATCGCGTCTTTAAATACATAAGTATCAGATTTATTAGACATAATCTTAATTATGTTCTTGTAATCCAATTGCATATAAGTAAAGCGCTGTTACACTATACACTGTGGTAATAGTACTTGTTTTTTTTCAGCTTTATTTACTTATTTGAAAGAAGCCTGGGGGCGTATTGCGATCCAACTTAATCCTTTCAATTCCGAGGCAGTTCAATTCAGACTCAGTGTAAACGAATATTATTAATATAATAATATTATTTTAATACTACAATGGTATGAATATTAATCTTTAATTGCAATAATAATTGCTAATTTGACAGTAAATCAGAGCGTTTTATCTGTCAAAACTGCATCGCAATACGCCCCCTGGGCTCACTTTTATCTTACATTGAACCTTCTGCTCTTAAATTAGTTATGTGTCTATCAAGGCCACCGGTTTCATAATTAATGGTGTAAATTGTCATTGTTTAATGTGGAACGCCATAATTTAGACGGGCTTTCATTAGTTTAACATTTTCGTGTTTAACAAAAACTTCGTTGAGTTTTGAATTCAGGCAAACACAAATTGAAACATTTGTTATGTTTGTATACAGGGTAACTGGCAAACCTGCCATAGCAAATATTCACATTCTATTGGACCTAAGCGACGTATATCACGAGCATCTCCGTGCTTCGGAAGGCACGTTAAGCCGTTGGTCCCGGCTAATATCGGTTGATATAAGTCGTTAAGCCTTGTCAGAGGCCTTATGGGGCCTTGATTAAATCTGACAACAAGGTTAGTTGCTTTCCTTGCAAACACCCCTCCACCAATCCGCACTGAGCTCGCGTGGTGGAGTATGGCTCAATAAACCTCATAGTTTAGGTGAGGCCTTTGCCCAGCAGTGGGACGTTACAGGTTAACTTAACTTTTCTAATTGGACCTAACTTTCTCTAACTATAGTTTTATAGTTAAAGTAGCTGATAGACAGATCGTGAAGATACCAGAAGGCCTACTAAGAAAAACGAAATCTGTCAATACGATAATCGTTTTGCGGACCCGAAGCATTTCATAGTAACCATTCCATACTTAAAATCTTTCGGATCCGAAAAACGATGATCGTAGTGACGGATTTCGTTCTTCATAGTAGACCTCCCGATGCAATTCTGTAGGTTTCTCCGTCGGTGGATTGAGTAAAATTTGCTAGCTTCAATATGTATTTGTAAAAAGTACTTAAACGCCGATTATAACAAATAATTCCATCCTGTATATTCGTAATTATATTAAAGTAGTAGTCTTGTTGATATTCTATTGGGACCGCACGCGAGGACAGCGTCACAAAGTATTGGAGGAGGTTGAAATGACAAATGTCATTACAAAAAAAAAATAGGCCAAAGTTATTTCAATGAAATATTGTATTATCCATTTATTCTATTCAATTACGTTAATGTATAGTGTCGATTTTGACTTATAACGTAAATTTCATAGTAAAATTTCTAGAGAAATCGTGACAGATGTCCGCCAAAGTTGTTTTTTTTTGGTCACTGCGAGCGCTGTTATCGAGGTTCCATCATCTATTTCTGGTCTCACAGGTGCACTCTCAATTCCTTTCACTCTCATAACCCGACGGGACAGCAATCTGACACGACCGGAGAGAGATCAGGCGCAGGACCAACGGCTTTACGTGCTTTCCGAGGCACGGTGGTGAAACACCGCCAACTCCCAAACTCCGGGCTTCTCTGAGAATATCTGTACAGAAAAACCCAGGTTCATATTTTTGGCCCGACCCGGGAATCGAACCCGGGACCTCTGGCGCCACCGAGGCAGAGACATCTTGTATATCTTACCACTTGTCTGCTAGGCTCGCTCATCCGTGGGTCCCGTTTGCAGCTGTCCCTCATAGGACTAGTCGTGGTGCCCTGGTCCACTCGCTTCCCGCTTTCTCTTCTTGAGTCTTTCTTTTGTGCGTTTCTGTGGAGATAAGTATAAAGTATTTTGTTGTTGGTAAGTCAATTTACTTGTGGGAAAGTTAGATAAGAAATCAAATTGGGAAACAATTAAATTTTATTTTGAAAATTTTAGTTAAAAAATAAGTGATTTGATAGGAGATTAATAAATGCACACAGATATGAAAATTATTGAAGTAATAACCAGGAAGCTTGAATAATAAAAGGGTGTCCCAATGTCCCTCTGCTGTTTATAATTTCAATGCTTCAAATGAAGAAGGATGTTATCAGTGTTGTTTTTTAAATAAGTAAATCTTTACACCATCGTTTTACAAAATTACATGTGTATAATTTGTAGAATCAGGTATTTTGTTCGTAACGGAACTTCGTAGCATTCGTCGATTTCATACTACGAAATCCGTAGCATTGCTACACTAGCAGTACTACGAAATCCGTAGCATTGCTATACTATTACTCGTATAATTTAGCTGCCCGTCAAACGATCATTGTCTGGTTATAATTAATTTGTGTTTTGCCACTAAGCAAACATAATTTATACATTTCCACTTGTAAAAAGCATAAGTGTCAAACAAGGGATCGAACGCTGTGGAATCGAACCGACGCATGTCAAGTTCTATGAGTGGACATTAGTTTGTTTCGATTTATTTAGAGATAATAACAATTTTACTTTTCATAATAATAAATTGAAACCATGAATTTAATAAGGTTTGATAACTGGTTTCTTAAAGAGCGTTTACATTTTTTTTGCTTCAAATACAAGCTACAGCCTCTTAATTTCTAGCAGTTTTACAAAAAGTTCATTAAAGTTAATTTACCTGTCTTCTTTTCCCGATTCTCTTCTGAAGTCTCTTCTATGAGTGGGTGTAGCAGCAACCGAATGACTTGTGAGCGCTGGAGTGGCTGACAGGATCTCCCTGTGAAAGATAAATGAATTATTTATTCAAAAATACTAATAATAAAACATTCACAAGCGAGTCTGGGTTTAAGTTTCCAAAGTTACGGTATTTTTTACGGCCCATTCTCCTGCAGTTTGTATACGAAAAAAGTTAACCGATCGAATTTTATTTTTCAAAGAAAATACAGTTATTGCTTTATCCGGGTCACGATTTCTATGCAATTTGATTTCTTTCGTGCGCTGGTTTTTTTACGTGGATATATTGCTTGTTTTTTTTGGTAAAACAGTGATACTCGTAATCGAACTACCACGAAATAAGTTCGATCATGCGAGAATCGGCCTCCAGACCAAGCCAAGTGCGACTAAGACGGAGTCGAAGATGGAACGAGCTCGCCCAGAAGAAGCCTGTTCACTCTGATTATAAATAAATTCGGTTTGTAAGCGACCTCTTCAAATAATAGTCTCCTCATCTTAATAATAAAACACACACAAAACCTTAATTTTCAACTCAAATGATCAGGGAAGTGGAAGAAATTGTGAATTGCAGCCAATTTACGAGCGAATGCCTTTCAAAAACAAACAGAAGCTACGAGTAATTAAAAATAACACTTGGCAACAATACTGAGCTGGGCGGACATGATTAATATTTGTATAGAGTTGTTATAACCACCTTTAGATTATCTGATTGAACTTTATAACAAACGGATATGATGAAACTGATAACTGAAAATGCGAGGATTCCTACCTTATAAAAAAAAAAAAAAAATTCAGGTATCAGAAAGACCCATACAGAATTGTTAGTAAAAAACATAAAAAATTAAAATTAAAATTATTAAAATTATTATTATTATTAAAATGGTATGAAAGTATTACACCCAGAATATGCAAACCTTACAATAATTCAATAAATATAAATGGCAATAGCATCGGGAAAAAGAACTCGGGCGCTTTATGCCGCGGAATGCAACCGTATCCAGCGCCCAAGTATCGGCGAGTCCCACCTATCTACCATTGTGCTTAGGATGCTGTTGGAGCTGCCCCGCAAACGTTTCAGGAAAGATGCCACACGCTTCCTAATGATGGCATGGAAACCATCCGTCTGCATTTCCGCAAACATTCCTGATGCGCTGCACAAGCGAGGCAGACCCATCATCATCCTAAACCCGTTATTGTACTGGACCCGCAACGCGCTGTACACCCGCTGCGTATAGTTAACCCATAAGTTGCTCGTGTAAAAAGACTGGCAGTAGGCTTTGAAAATAGTGATCTTGACCTGCCTACTGCAACGAGCAAACCTACGGGCCACCATATTACATCAGGTGGACAGCGCCCTACGTTCCCGCTCAATATCCGCGTTGTCACACATATTCTCAGTGACCCAGTGACCCAGATACTTAAACTGTGATACACGTTTTAGTGGTGAATTATAAAGAGTGAAGGTAGTCTCAATTGGGCAAGATTTGGCTCCTGACTTGAAAACCATGAATTCACTCTTTTGCACATTGTATCTGAGTCCATGGGACGCTGCATATTTTTCACAAATTTTTAGTAGTTTTATCATTGCACCAATAGACGGGCTGAGCAGAACCATGTCGTCCGCGTAACTTATGTTGTTAACACATACACCGTCAATATGACAACCAACATTTGTTCTGCTCAGCTCCTCAATCAGGCCGTTAATATATAAATTAAAGAGCCTAGGAGAAGTCAGACCCCCCTGCCTCACCCCGCATTCAAGTCTATATACATCTGAGTATGTGTTTGCCCATCTGACACAGTTGGTCTGCCGCTCGTACCAGGACCTCAGCAGTTCAACCAGCTCATACGGCACATCAGTCTCACATAAACACACTTTTCTTTTATTTTCAATTGTATAATTTCTTTAAGATGGTCTGTGCGATTGAGAAAAACTTATTTGACTACGTGAAGCAAGATATTACTATGGATGATTCAGTGACAAGATTTTATGGAAGACAAAAATATACGGCGCGTACTTTAAATGGGGTGGAAATAGAGTAAATGAATCATGATCTTCTGAATGTATTAACTTAACTTATAGGTGATTGTAGTAACAACTCTATACAAAAATACTCTTAAAGTCTGCCTCACACTCTTCCGAGATTTCATGTAACCTCGAGGTTAATTTCTATATTTCACGGTTTTTCACATATGGTAATAATAACAACTATATACAAATACTCTTCAAGTCTGCCTCTCACTAAAGATTCCGTGTTCACTAAAGATTTTTCTCCATGATTTACGTTTTTTTAAATAATAGGTGGTTAGAACATCTCTATACAAATACTCTTAAAGTCCTCACACTCAACCCAGACTCCGTGTTAACTGGAGTTTGCCCACTTAACTTGTCATTACTAAGGCCCAGTTGCGTGATCGATAGGTTACTCAACGATCTCGCAACTGAGCCTAATTGGTTCAGCGTGAAAATATTAAACTAAAGGAGCATAGGAATTTAAGGGCGTAAGAATTTATAAATTCTTACCCCCTTATTCATAATAACTCAAACAGTCTAATAAACCTATTTTAGCTATTACTGTTTTGTCACTTTCTGTTAAATGATGACAGCGCCAAGAAAGAATGAGACAAAACAGTGTAATAGCATACCTGATCCCTCGATTTATTAACGAATTACCTACATCCGTCAAGAATGATTTGAATGAAAAGAATATTATATCCAAGTTAAAAACGTACTTTCTTCTTTCAATTAGCATACTGTGCTTCTTCTAGGTTCCTGTTTAATTTATTATTTATGTCGTAATATTGTAAAAAAATACCTTAATTAAGTTAATAATTGTAACTTCATAGTAATAATAATATTATATGTAACTTCTTAACTGGCTGTCTCACTCTAGCACTGTAGGCAAACCTCAGTGGTTTTAAACAGTGCAAATATTTATTATTTATTTATTTATTTATTATTACAAAAAATATACAAATATTTCCTTAAATAATAGTATCTTAAAGCCTATTGCAGGTTTGTCTAGATACTATGATGTTCTCAGATTGGTTAGTTGAGCATCCTTAAAACAATACACAAAAATATTATATACTTTTATAACTATTACTAATAACTATTACTAATATAAAAACAAATGAATGTGATTGAGCGAGCGCGCACAACATATAACAACAATATGTATCTTTCTTTATGTTATTGTTTTATAGTGATAATAAAATGAAAAAAAAAAGTTAAAACAGGTTTATTAGACTGTTTGCGTTTTTATGAATAAGAGGGTTACAGTATTATGTTTTCATGGATACGATATGAAATCCTTAGATAAGTGGAAAACCTTCCCTCCTAACCTGTCATTACTTAGCCTCCCCTATATCGAGGTGAAACTGGTTTAACCCCAATCTAATATATCACCTGTAACCTAATGGAAATTGGGGTTTTAGGAAGGTTTGCAACACCTGCCTTCGAAACGAGATGTTGCTTCAATTTGGCTATCACATACGAGTTTTTTTTTATTTTATCACTTTGGAAGCATCTATGCTACAATGTTACACTTTTACATTTTAAGATCTTTGTAACTGTGTTCTCACAAATAAAGACTTACTTACTTAATTACCTAGAAATTCATTTTTTGGAAGCCCTCAAATTGTACTACTTTTTATTTTTATATCAGGGAATCTTAACGCGGTGAACAGAATACACCTACCTACCAAATTTCACCTGAGTAAACCTAATAGTTTCAGAAAAAGTGGTTGTGACAAACGGACAGACGGACTGACAGGTTCTCTAGAGGACCTGGCTTATGCTGAGTGAGGTCCTATTGGTTCGGACGTCACCGACACACATACGCACTGCTTGGCTGGCATTTGAGTAGTAACTATCTGTTGCATTTTGTATAGTTTGTAATATTTGTGTTTATGCCTTTGTTTTCTTTTTCTTTTTTTGTAGACTTTTGTGAGCGTTTGTCTGTTTGTGTATGTATGTGTTTGTGATGTCCTTAATCAATAAAAGCTTTTCTTTCTTTCTTTCTTTCCATCAAAAGGGTGCTAAAGAACGGTATCAGCCTGCATTCAAGCATGACATCATACTCCGCAGACAGCAATGCTGCCGACAGGAAGTACAGCGCTATCTCTCGGCCATAGACTAGCCGGGGACCATAACACTAGCCAAAGACCATAGACACCACGCTAAGATGCCATTTTCTCGGGGCCATTTTAGACACCAGCGTCCACGATCGGGGCTACTTGAGACATATGAAGCTACACTCAGGGGTCATTTAAAACACTTGATGACATTTTTGGGGGAATTTCAGAGACTAAGGGGCCATTTAAGATACTTGGGAGCCATTTAAGATAACTCAGGGGCATTTTTAGACACAAGAGGAATTTTTGAAACTTAAGGCCACTCTTGGCGTTGGCGGCCATATGAGACATACTTGGGTAGGTCTCAAGTGTGTCTAAAATGGCCGCCGACTCGAGGCCACTCAAGACACTGTCGTGAAGCGACAAATGTGAAGGGAGAAGATTAAGAAAAGAGGTAAAAGAGGGGAACAGAATTTATATAAAAATAAAAATAATATTTACAATAACGATTAGTGAAAAAAAAAAGAGATGATGAGTGAATGTATGTGTGTAAGAAGAGTGCAGTGGGCGTGGGTAAGTGTCTTCAGATCTTCTATATCCTGGAGGCAGCAGAGGGCGGAGTCGGAGTGCAGGGTCGACACAGCAGAGGTAACAGCGACGCCGATGTGCAGCAGTGTCAGCGCCGTGAAGTAGTAGCTCTCAGCAGTGAAGTAGTAGTTCTCAGCAGTGAAGTAGTAGCTCTCAGAAGTGAAGTAGTAGCTCTCGGCAGTGATGAGGGTATCCAAAACTATGTAGAAAATGTAATAATCAGTTGGAGTGCCAGAAGTACTTGGTCTCGGATCCTCTTCCGAGAACGGGACAGGTCCCTCCCCAAGAGCGAGGAGGTGTTACTACAGTCTCAATATGGACTCGGATCCTCCTCCGAGAAGGAGACAGGTCTCTCCCCTAGAGCGAGGAGGTGTTACTGCAGTCTCAATATGACTCGGATCCTCCTCCGGAAATGTGTCCGGTCCCTCCCTTAGTGCGAGGAGGCGTTTCAGTAGTCACCGGCGGTTCTTCAAGACTTCTTGAGGAAAATGTAGAGTGTTGAAAACTGTTCAAGATTACAACTTGGAATCGAATGAATCAATGAAAAAAGTACAGGCTTATATAGGGGCCTGGGCCGTTCAAATTTAGAACGAGGTAGGTTCTAGAATAGAACATGAATACTGATGGTTTAAAGAGGATTAAACCCGAAAAAGTAATAAACTTTGATAGAAGTTGTCAGATTTTGAAAGATATTGTCATAACAACCATGTCAATAAAGATAAAAAAATGTCAAAAATCAAGGAATTTATTAAATAAATAAGGAAAACTAATCATCACCCAATGCAAATTAAAGGAAAATTGCAAACAAAGGTAAAACACAGCTATTTTTACAGTATTATGTACAGAAAAGTAGAAAAACAGAGCTTTGAAAGTTTGACATTTTTAGATTCACAATAAATATTGTTCAAAAAGGATTAGAAAACAACAATGTACCAAAAATACAGTGTAAAAGTATAAGAAGAGTAGAAAGGCAGGTAATGCCTATAGTTTAATGTCTACAGTACGACTTTTTAGGGAGAAAATACGAACTGCGTTATGGTAGATAGAATCTAAGATTAACTCTATGTTCGTGTTTACAGCAAACAGACTCAAATAAAGAGTAAGAATTCAGCAAGAACCCGCAATCTTTGGATGGGAAAAGGAAATGAAAGCATGGAAAAACAAAGATAATGCGATCACATTAAGGTACTCAATTTATTAAATGAATTACAGTCATGTACATCGGTACATTTATGTGAAGGGAGAAGATTAAGAAAAGAGGTAAAAGAGGGGAACAGAATTTATATAAAAATAAAAATAATATTTACAATAACGATTAGTGAAAAAAAAAAGAGATGATGAGTGAATGTATGTGTGTAAGAAGAGTGCAGTGGGCGTGGGTAAGTGTCTTCAGATCTTCTATATCCTGGAGGCAGCAGAGGGCGGAGTCGGAGTGCAGGGTCGACACAGCAGAGGTAACAGCGACGCCGATGTGCAGCAGTGTCAGCGCCGTGAAGTAGTAGCTCTCAGCAGTGAAGTAGTAGTTCTCAGCAGTGAAGTAGTAGCTCTCAGAAGTGAAGTAGTAGCTCTCGGCAGTGATGAGGGTATCCAAAACTATGTAGAAAATGTAATAATCAGTTGGAGTGCCAGAAGTACTTGGTCTCGGATCCTCTTCCGAGAACGGGACAGGTCCCTCCCCAAGAGCGAGGAGGTGTTACTACAGTCTCAATATGGACTCGGATCCTCCTCCGAGAAGGAGACAGGTCTCTCCCCTAGAGCGAGGAGGTGTTACTGCAGTCTCAATATGACTCGGATCCTCCTCCGGAAATGTGTCCGGTCCCTCCCTTAGTGCGAGGAGGCGTTTCAGTAGTCACCGGCGGTTCTTCAAGACTTCTTGAGGAAAATGTAGAGTGTTGAAAACTGTTCAAGATTACAACTTGGAATCGAATGAATCAATGAAAAAAGTACAGGCTTATATAGGGGCCTGGGCCGTTCAAATTTAGAACGAGGTAGGTTCTAGAATAGAACATGAATACTGATGGTTTAAAGAGGATTAAACCCGAAAAAGTAATAAACTTTGATAGAAGTTGTCAGATTTTGAAAGATATTGTCATAACAACCAGTCAATAAAGATAAAAAAATATCAAAAATCAAGGAATTTATTAAATAAATAAGGAAAACTAATCATCACCCAATGCAAATTAAAGGAAAATTGCAAACAAAGGTAAAACACAGCTATTTTTACAGTATTATGTACAGAAAAGTAGAAAAACAGAGCTTTGAAAGTTTGACATTTTTAGATTCACAATAAATATTGTTCAAAAAGGATTAGAAAACAACAATGTACCAAAAATACAGTGTAAAAGTATAAGAAGAGTAGAAAGGCAGGTAATGCCTATAGTTTAATGTCTACAGTACGACTTTTTAGGGAGAAAATACGAACTGCTTTATGGTAGATAGAATCTAAGATTAACTCTATGTTCGTGTTTACAGCAAACAGACTCAAATAAAGAGTAAGAATTCAGCAAGAACCCGCAATCTTTGGATGGGAAAAGGAAATGAAAGCATGGAAAAACAAAGATAATGCGATCACATTAAGGTACTCAATTTATTAAATGAATTACAGTCATGTACATCGGTACAACACTTTGGGGCTGCTTTAGACATTTGGAGGCGATTTAAAATACTAGGTGGCTATTTCAGACATTCTCGTCTTTGACCTTACCTTAACTCCCTCAAGAAAGCGCCAAAGAACGGTATCAGCCTGCATTCAGGCATGGCCAGCGCCCGACCAAGTGCTCGCTCATACTCTGCAGACAGCAACGCTGCAGACAGGAAGTCTAGCGTTGGGAGTGGCTCATCTGATATGCTGAACCAGAACGCTTTCAGTTTTGTTGACCTGAAAAGAAAGAGGTGATTAAAAAGATATTAAAAATGTTAAAGCTGAAATATTGACTATCTTTAAATGTTCCCCTGGTGTTGGGTAGCAAAGGGAGGTGGTTAAAAATATATTAAAATTGTTGGAGCTGAAATATTGACTATCTTTAAATGTTCCCCTGGTGTTGGGTAGCAAAGGGAGGTGGTTAAAAAGATATTAAAAATTTTGGAGCTGAAATATTGAATATCTTTAAATGTTCCACTGGTGTTGGGTAGCAGCAACATCAGCACTGGCAGAAGGCTGAAGATGTATATCAGAAAAGGCTTTTGACTTGGCAATAAGAGGCCGGAAGCCCTCGGTTCTTAAACTGCGATGTAGAATGCAAGGGGAACCACTGCACTATCTTCCCTAATTTTACTAGCCTCTTAGGTGATGATGGTGGTCTTCAAATGGTCATATTAGAATAGTATCTTTAATACTTCATCTTTAGTAACTCTAGTTCTCCCCATCCTCACGTATGGCGCCCAAACATGATCTCTCACTGGTCGTCAGAGGTCCAACCTAGAGGTTTGTCAGAGAGCGATGGAGCGCAGCATACTCGGAGTAAAACTGACCGATCATATCCGGAACACCACCCTGCGCTCCAAGACGCTTATAACAGACATCTTCCAGAAAGCTGCTCTCCTAAAGTGGGACTGGGCCGGTCATGTCAGTCGCATGTCAAACAACCTCTGGGCCAAAATCTGCACCAGGTGGGTCCTTTTAAATGGAAGACGGCCACGCGGTAGACCCAGAAGGCGATGGCGTGACGAGCTAGACACTTTTAACATCAACTGGAGAACAGCTGCCAAAAAACCGTGAAGATTGGAAAAAGGGTAGGGAAGCCTTTGCCCTGCAGTGGGACACCGCAGGCTCTTAATAATAATAATAATAATTAGTTACACTGAGATCATGACACGCATCCGTGCTGAAATATTGACTGCGAAGTCTTGAATACAATAAATTGTTCTAAGTATGATTGAAGTTCTAAGTATGATTGATGAAGCGTAGAGAAATACCTATAAAATTAATTACTATGTACCTACAACGAGTATAACAAACATTAGCTTATAAAAGAATACAATATTAAATACTAGCTTTTGCCCGCGACTTCGTTCGCGTGGACTTCAGGTTCGTCCCGTCTAGTAGCGCAAAAAATGTGTTTTTTTTACGACCTCACATTAGAAACTTCAAAAATTGTAGCCTATATGTTATTCTGATGTATAAGCTATATTGTGGTAAAGTTTCATTCAAATCCATTCAGTAGTTTTTACGTGAACGAGTAACAAACATCCATACATCAATACATCCATACTTACAAACTTAGTGTAGGATTAACAAATATGCACACACCAATTGTCTTGGTTTCCAAGTAAGGAATTTTTCTCCTTGTGCTACTACATACTGGCAATAATAATAACAGGAGCGTCTCCCATAAATACTTAAATACATATAAACATCCACTTAGGTACAAATGTTCGTGCTCATCACATGAACATGCTCCTTGCGGGATTCAAACCCGCGACAATAACGCTGAATTCTTATTAGACAAATGTACCTATCCATTGTACTTAACAAAAAACAAGTTTTTATAGACATACATAAAGATAATATCAAAAAAGTAAAAACGACGCAATTACTACGACTAATAGGCATTCACAAATATTTTTATTAAGGCCGTCTTATTCCGTCAAATTATCTCATAAGCCCCGCCCCCTTGTTAAAAGTGCGGGGCGCTTCCCCCACCAGCACCCCCGCACAAAACTTTTTCTGTCAACTTTGTCTTACAAATCTCGTGTATAATTAAGCCATCTAGTGTTTATTTAAGGAACAAAATTTTCTTGAATAAGATACTTCATGCGCTTTTGTAAGTAACATACCCACGCCATCTAGCAGAACCCCTAAGAACTTTTACAAAATGGTTTCTTTAGTACACCATACATGCTTTTTAGTCTAAACGTTTATCGAAAGAACAAGGAACGCAAAGAGTGGCATTTCATTCTCACACGACTGGTCAGCACTTTATGCCAGCAACCTGTAACCATTATAAAAACAAGAAAGAATATCCGATAACATTTATTATATTCTTTATTGCACTTATAAGATGTACAGAAAATAGGTACAAGAAGTCACAATGTGAACAAAGGTGGGCTTATCCCTAAAAGATACCTCTTCCAGCCAACCCATAGGTGTAGGAAATGTAATGTAATAACATTTAGGTGGTTTATATTAAGATCCTTTTTGTCGACACAGTTATAGTCTCACTACTATCTTCCATCAGTCTTCCAATTGATGATGACTGAAGACCATTACAGATATGGCAATTTAGGGTTCCGTACAAACCAGTAGGTATATAAGTCAAAGTTCACCCATCACGAGAATTTTGTCATGGTTTTTTTTTACACACTGAAATTCATAACATTTCAAATCATCATCATCATTCTCTTGCCCTGTTCCCAGTTTATCTAGGGTCTGCGCAGTATGTTTCACGCTTCCGTTTAACATTACAAATATGGAAAGCTAAATTAAAGACAAAGGTTTCTTTATCGTTTCAGTAATCCTTTAATAATATCAAAGTTTTTTTATTTACTAGTCGTCTCCCGCGACGTCGCCCGCGTATATTTTGGATGTCCCGTGAAATGGTTCAAGTAAATTAATGGTTTAAAGTAATTACTATCGAGGTCACCCACACCACGCTTAAAATACTCGCTTAATATCAGCCTGAACTATAAAAATGACTTGACTATCATGTGTTAGAAAAGTAAGAAAATAGGTAGTAATCTCTCATTTAGATGCAATACTTTTTTCGGCGAAGTTCACTATCAAATATACTGAGCATTGAACTTGGCTATCATTTTTCACATTGATGTTTTTGTTGGGATATCATAACTTTTTATAGAAATATTTATTTGCTTATTCATAAATCATTAATACATATTTTGTGCAAGCTTCCATCCACTTAATTATAACGGTTTCAGACCCTACAATTAAAAAACTTTCTTTTGTTTTCAGATTTTTCCCTTCGCTTACACATTATTACCTAGCTAGATGCCATATTTCAACTGTCTAGGTTTGTTAATTAGAGCACCGCACCCACACAATTACTTTGATAAACCATATATGGTTTTGCCATGTTTGACTTTTTGTAGTCTAGCTTATAGACCTTTTTTACTATAAAACTGTAATTTGGCATGGGTTTCTTTATATGCTAATCACACCGCCTAAAATATGTATTTTAAAATATTTTTGGGACACCTCCCTACAAGGAATGAATTATGATGAGCATGAGTTCCTACACCGAAAGGGCAACACCAGGGTTTATCTCATGAATCGTGATAGTAAGACAGTTGAAATTTTCAGGAAGGATGTATTCATGTTGCCGTTGAAAAAACAAAAACTTAAAAAACAGTTTTTTTTTCAGGTTGCTCTCATACAACTTATCTACTCTGATAATGATAATAATGAGGGGCTGCCCCATTATTAGGACTTCATATCTTTTGTATGGGACTCCCTGACAACAGATATGATGTTTATGCCATTTTCATAGATAATGGTACGGAACCCTTCGTGACCCCGAAGCGCCATTTCGCGCTAACTACAAGATTAATAGAATTATTATGTGTCACAAACACCAAAGTTGTTTTGGATATTCAGTAACAGCAATTTGAGGAACAACGGTTATAAAAATAAAATTAAGACAGTCTCCACACATTTTCGAAAGAACAAAATTGAAAAAATTATTCAGATTTGACATTTCTGAATGCAAATATAATTGGATTATACTGAGTAATCTCTATGTTCGTCGCTCAAGTCCATGTCACCAAATAAGAGATAGATAGTCAATGCATTATTACTACACGATTCAGAAAATGTGTACGTACGTACGTAAATAACATGGAAACCTGAGTTCCATACACGAAGAGAGCTAGACCGACCTTAACTTAACCTCCAATGTTTGTATTTTGTCACAGGAGTCTAGATGTAAATAAATAAATAAAATTAAAATAGACCTATCACCTAATAATTTTCTCCCTCCCTCAAATTCATATAATATTTTCTCGTCTCCAATATACTAGAGTCACCAGGGCACAGCTTTAGCATTTGAGATTACTGCTAAACCTACAGTTATGGTTTAGCTCTGATTTTTCCAAATAGAGAAAATGTTCAAAACTACAAAAATTTGACATGAGTGTTTTATGCTTTTTGTTTATATTGTTACTATAGAAACGGATTCATCTCTACGATTGGTACAAAAATATAGTTCATTTATTCACATCAATTATATATGTCGCTACAGCCTTTCTCTTTTTATTTTGCTTAACACGTAGAGGTTGGGGGTTCCATCCTCATGGCATTGAGGAGATTTATCCGCATGGTGATGATGTTTTTGATACTAATTTTCTTTTTGAAATTTATTTTCATTGTTATGTAGTTTTTTTAATAGGATTTGCTACTTTAAAAAAAAACCTAAAAATTTAATTAGTTTTTATTTTTAATTTTTTTTATTTTATATGTTAAAATGTCCAAAAATTAAAATAAATACTTATTTCGTTTTCTAAAAAAATATTGTGACTATGTAGAAAAATATTCATGATACCCCCGATTTGAACTCGCGACCTTTGATTAGTATAAGACTGGTGCTGATCCAACTGAGCGTGACGCGGCGCGGCGAAATTAGCTATTATTAGTTCTTAGGTGTTTTACGTAATTAAGTACGCAAATAAAATTGCAAAAATTGACATAGGTCCAGCGTTCGCAGTGGCGTCAAGGGGAATGAGGAAATGGTATCTCGTGCTTGTCATTTGAATAAAAAGATAGCGCTATTTCTGCTTGCATGTATAGAATAGAGATGACACGACGATCAACTGTTGCGTCAAAGTCGTTGCGCGAATCACCATCGTCACAAGTGTGAGAATCACTAAATCAGTGTTTTATGAATGAAAATGTTAATAAAACTGGAAAAAAACGATTGGACGCCCTAAACATCTTTGGTGTCTAAAGTAATCTTAAAAAGACAATTGGAAGAATTTGCTGCTTGTAAGAAAGAATACAGACTAATGAAAAAAATGGACCTTTCTTTGCCTGAACATAACACCGATAAAAACTAAAAAAAAATCATTTGATTCAGCTGAGATCTCACTTATGTGGTCAAAATGTATATTCTTATAATCCCCTGTTCCTCACATCTGTGTAGCTTGAGCAAATCAAGATCAAAAAAGTCGAAATAGGTCAAATAAAGTGTTTTTAGATATTTCGTTATTCTGATCTAAATAACAAACATTTTGAAATCATTTTAACATGTATATGTGTAGAATGGAATTACCTACTAAAATATGTGATTTTCATAAATATAAGTCCAATAATTTGAAAACTACATAGAAAATACGAAAAAAAAGGGGCCCACTTCTGAGGCAATTATTATCGAGCAAAGTAATTACAATCGTGTTTCCAACCACAATCCAGCTTTCTAGTAATCTTCTTCTATAACATATATAGATTCGAGATTTAAATAATTAGTGTTTCCATGTTAAAACTCAATCGAAACATCGTAAAAATGGAATATCTAAGCCTTAATAATTTACAAATAAAATTTTAAACACAAAAACAATCGACACTTCTAGTAAATCGATCTTAGATCCATGTATCTGTGTTTACCTGCCCCGTTTGTTGTTATTGTTTGCACAGTGAATTGTCGATCCTGTTGTAAATGTTAATATTTCTACCCTCACTTTTTACTTTTATTCATGTGTTGTTCAATATTATTGTGCTTTGTCTGCCACGCTCGCTGGCCAAACAACATAACATTATAATATGCTTGTGCTTTAATGTATTTCTCATTTAAGTGATTTTTTGTAAATTCTTATGAGAATAAATGTCTTAATCATATTTATACAAGCATCCTACAGAGAACAAGGTTTGTGTATAGCCTGTGTGTAGCCATCACAACACCTCAAAAAATTACCTAACACATATTATGTGCAGACGAAACTAATTATATTTCTACCATTAATCAATATACACGTCTCAAACACAAGTTGTTCTAATAGACAACTTCGTAGTAGAGTGGTTTGCTCTTATTCATAAGGCGATCCCGAAAACAATAGATCTAACTCCTTTGAAGTCTTCAAATTTGTGTAAAAATTGTATAGTCTAAATGCAAAACAAGATTTAAGTATACTATTCAAATTTTCTTTATTTAAACACAGCATAAACTTTACAGGATTCTAAGAAACCCGTAGATAAACGTATGTTTTAGTAGAGAAAACTGCAACATTAAACAACCACATAATATTATAAACAATAAGATTATTAGTAAACATAACTATACATATTTATACCCAAAAAAATACTAGTATTTAAAAAAAATATATTATCGCTTAAGAAAAATCTACAACTTGATGGTACTCAGATGTCAAAGTCAAAAGTATCACCAGTGTAAAATACATCAATTTCGGCCTCTAAGCTCTAATTTCATTTATTTTATTTTATTTGGTACACACAACAGAGTTACAACCATTACATAACAAAAGTATCTATTCCATTGCTTTACGATTTGTTGCCGCTCTAAGGATTCAAATCAGGTTGCAAATCAAGGATTGCTCTATGTATACGGCCCCGTATCAATATAGATCTAATGCTAGTCCATCCATCATCTCCCGCTCTGCTCATCATAATATCTGTAATGACGGCGAATGCTTCAGTAATTGGATCAAGAATTACATTATGATATAATGTATACTACCTATCTATCGAGATTAAGATACATTGAAGACCTAGGCGTGTATTGCGGTGTTGCTTTGACAGATAAGGCGGAGATACACATGCCATCTTCTTGTATGTGTTGGAAGACGCTTACTGGTATGCAATGTGAGGCAGTGGACTCGGGGCTCCAACACTGGCGCATGTGAATAATAATAGTCCCCCCAGCCGATTTCGACTACGGTGGCCAGTCACAACGACTAACCGACTGCGCTGGACATATTATAGTGCACAAGTGAGTGCGCAAACACAGGTGCACTCTCTATTCCTTTCACTCTCATAGCCCGATGCGACAGCAATCTGACACGACCGGAGAGAGATCAGGCGCAGAACCAACGGCTTTACGTGCTTTCCGAGGCACGGGGGTGAAACACCGCAAACTTCCAAACTCCGGGCGTACCTGAGATTTTCTGAACAGAAAAACCCAGGTACATATTTTTGGCCCGACCCGGGAATCGAACCTAGGACCTCTGGCGCAGCCATCGCATACCCTCTAACCGCTGCGCCACCGAGGCAGATATCAAGTTATAGTTTCTGCATGTGAATATAAATAGTATGAATACAGGGATGCAACTACGCAATTTGCTAGATTAGCGCATACCTGACACTGGAATGCAAGCTAGCCCCGTTTTACAGACATGTTTAAGCAGCTCTGCTCTTGAACAGATCAGCAAATTCGTACTGCGATTTCTTACAATCCACTCAGCATATTAGCGTGGGACAGCTCTACACAGTGAGTGAAATATAAGTAGTATATTTATATTTATTATATTTATTTATTGCAACAAAAATCCACAGCTCTCAAAATACAGTTTTATATGTTTCTTAAATACTAATCATACAGCCAAAATTGGATTTACATTTTATAAAACAAAGACATATAAGTGTGAGCGTGACTGATGTCGTCGATCTTCTTATGCAATTAATTCAACGATATAAATATGGATTAATTTGAATTATCATGTTTATGTGTATGTATGTATGTGTGTTTGTGTGTGTGTGTGTATGTTTGTGTAAGTGTGTGTTTATTCTAGGAGTCAGATCTAGTAAGTTCAAGAACGCGTTTTTTAAATGATTTTTTACTTAGGTGAAATGGATCTACGGAGTGAAAATGTTTATTATATGATCGCAATATACGGCAGACAATGGAATTTTGGGCATAAATCGTTCGCGTGAAAGGTACAGAGAATAAGTACTTAATTTTTTTCTCAATTCGCATCGCAACGCCTATTTGGCGACTTAACTAGTTGAGTGGGAATTTAACTGCCTGGAACTTGAACGGATTAAAGATACATCGCAATACGCCCGCGGTCCCCGCGAATTTGTCCGCGCGTTTTGATTTTACTCATTCTCCGTATAGGTCATTCCTTCATTGGTAAATAAGCTATCTAACTCAAAAAGTATTTCATCGCATCAGTAGTTCCTGAGATTAGCGCATTCAAAATCATCATTACCTACTAACATAAGGCCGTCTATTATTCCCCTTTTTTCAGGCAAAGCCGGGCAATTTTTCTAGCGGTAACAAAGCAGTGTTCCCTAAAGATAAGAAAACAATATCTTTCATTGGCAATCGGTCTCGTTCATCGACAAATCGGACCCGATTACCTCTCACATCACGTATACACTAGTGACGTGCCATGCGTGAAAAACTATCGATAATTGACCTTGAAAATTTTTATTATGTAGTATTAAAAGCACAAGGAAACATCGACCTAAAGATATGACAAACATTTGATGTGCAATAAAGTTGAAACGTATAAAAGCTAAAAAAAAAGTTAGCCTGTAAGCATCCCACTGCTGGGCAAAGGCCTTACCTCAATTGTGAGGTAGTATGAGCCATACTCCACCACGCGGGTTCAGTGCGGATTAATTCTATTTTAGTTTAAAAACTTTATTGCACAAATAAAAGTTTACAAGGTGGACTTAATGCTGAGAGCATTCTCTACCAGTCAGGTGATTCAGAAAGATTGTATTGGGTGTAGGAGGATGTTTAGTTTGAATCTCATTGAGATCACAATGTAAACCGCGTACCAGTTGTGTTTTTTTTAAATGCCTGTAAGATAAAACCTAAAGTCTTTAAACCTTAACCCTTTTGGTTAAAAAATCTAAATGACTCTAAAACTCAACTCGACTCGATAAATTTTTGAGTAATATCAAGAAACCTAATGAAATGACAAACGCTACGCTAAATTTTTTTGTAAACTAACCATAAATATAAATTCTTGTGTACTTTTACAACATGCAATTTATCCATATCGATAATTTAATGACACAACACTATCGTAACCCAAATATTTGTTCCCGGATCAATACCAAGTTTAGCCCGTAAAGAAGTTTAGTACAAAGAAGAATTTCAGCTAAAACTAAAAAAAAAAATGGGAAATTTTTCAACTCAAGATTCTCGACGCTCATTTCAGGGTTGAACGCTCAGATTTCAAACTAGTCTTTGAGTAGGTGGTGATTGGGGAGTTAAATTAGTTTTAGAGTGCTGTTTAGTTGCTAAGTTAAGTGAATTTTGTAGTGCTTTACAGTTAGTTGGTTCAAGTAAGCCGTTAAGTATCGGGTTTAAATCAGACCAGTAGAGTCAGACAGTTTAGATCACTTTTTAAATGATTTTCATACATACAGTGTAATTTTAATTCTTATAAAGTTAAATAAGTAAAAGTAAAGTTAGCCTGTAAGCATCCCACTGCTGGGCAAAGGCCTTACCTCAAGTATGAGGTAGTATGAGTCATACTCCACTACGCGGGCTCAGTGCGGATTGGCGGAGGGTTGTTTGCAAGGCAAGCGACCAACCTTGTTGTCTGATTTTATCAAGCCGCCTATAGGGCCTCTGACTAAAATCAACCGATGTTAGCCGGGACCAACTGCATAACGTGCCTTCCGAAGAACGGAGATGCTCGTGATAAACGTCACTTATATGGTCGGAATGGTCACCCATCCAAACACGACCGCGCCGTAAGTTGCTTAGCTTCACTACCAAAGCGCTGCCACCACTGCGGTACGAGCAAGAAGGTTAAATAAGAAATCTAAACTTACGCACGGGCGGGATTTGAACCTGCAACCTTTGGCAAGCCGGGAAAACGGATTTAACTAAAACTTTTTGTGTTGTTAAGAACCAATTTTTACCATTAACAATTAATAGTCCCCCTAGCCGATTTCGACTACGGTGGCCAGTCACAACGTCTAACCGACAGCGCGGGACATATTATAGTGCACAAGTGTGTGCGCAAACACTGGTGAGCTATCTATTCCTTTCACTCTCATAGCCCGATGGGACAGCAATCTGACACGACCGAAGAGAGATCAGGCGCAGGACCAACGGCTTAACGTGCTTTCCGAGGCACGGGGGCGAAACACCGCCAACTTCTAAACTCCGGGCTATCCTGTGAATTTCTGAACAGAAAAATCCAGGTATATATTTTTGGCCCAACCCGGGAATCGAACCCGGGACCTCCGACGAAGCCGTCGCTTTAAAATGCGACCCTTTCACCACTGCGCCACAAAGGCAGTTAAAATTAAGCACCAACCAACGAGAAATTCAAATTCGGAACGTCCTCTCACTCGTGTAGTGCTATCCCATGCTAATCTGCTGACTGGATTATACGAAATCGCAAAACGATTTTGCTAATCCATTCAAACGCAGAGCTGCACAACTGTCAAAGCAACATCCCATGCACCCAGTACCTATAAAATTAGTAGGTCATTGTGAAATAGGTTTCATTTTTTCCTAAGCTAACGGTAGTTTTGTAAAAGCTTAAAATTATGTAATTGCTAGTATATTCTACTATATAAAAATAAGTCGGGTTTTCCTTCCTGACGCTATAACTCCATAACGCACCAACCGATTTCCACGGATTTGCATTCGTTGGAAAGGTCTCGCTCTGCTCGGATCCGTGAGGTTTACAGCAAAGAAAATTCCCATAAAACGGGGCCGAGGCGGGACGGGGCTGGGGGCGAAACGAAGTTCGCTGGGACCGCTAGTTTGGAAATAAAAACATAATCATTCAGACCACCTGTCATTAACAATGTCCTAACTACCGCCAACTTCTGAGAACTATCTCGAAGTAGGCTCTAGCGAGGCTTCTAATTAGAACATACCCTCCGGCAATGCCTTCGCATTCTTTAGGGGTCTAGGCAAAGAAAATCCTTTATTTAAAAAAAATACGAACATACAGACTTTGCAAGGTGTTGCCATATTTGATGATGTAGATGAGAGGCCATATTCCTACACTTTTACTATGAGCCGATCATTCGAAACTGAGTTTTAATTTTTTGACTCTCCATAAATAAATTATCGTCAATGTAGCCGGCAGTAGATCTACAGGATGCCGTTTAGTAATATACGCGTTATTAGTAATATACGCGTTATAATGCTACAGAGAAAAGACTGACACCTGTTTTTTTACTTCAGTTTTGACATTATTAAAGAAATCTAGAAGCATAGTTTCAAAACTCTAATCCTAAATCTGTAGGTCGGCAAATACATTCAAAGTATGAAACCCAATTTCACTCAAACATTCCACTTTACACATTTTTGTCTTAATTTAGCGTGGCAACTTGTATGCTTATATTATTTTAGGCCAAAAATTTAAATACAAGAATTTATATTATTTGCTGGCGATCTCATTATGAAACCTGAATGGCGTCATAACGGGACATAGCTCGCGAAACTTAGCTATACAATTTTCAGAATTTTCGGTGTCGCAAGCGAATTCGTAGGTGGACTATACATACAGGCTGTCCCAAAAAATAGTGTCAAGACAAAGCCCAGAGGTAGATAATCAGAAGGGCTACCCGAATCACCCCCATGTATGTTCCGCGATTTTTGATTGTGTTCGAGTTACTATTAATATTTTTCAAAATGTTTCGAAAAATAAGATGAAAAATAAGAGCTATAAATTAAAATACTTCTGAATCAGCTAGTCTTATTATTCATCTAGTAAAGAAAAAAACAGGCATGTACCAAAACTAACTATTCGTGCCACAGTGACCAAAAGAATTCCCTATGGGGGTGATTCGAATAGCCTTATTGGTGCTCTGACTCTGGAAGTCGGCTTGACACATTTTTTTTGGGACACCCGGTATAGGCAGTGGGAAGGTAATGTCTGCGATTAACTTTTTAGCATCAAGCTCAGGTTATTTCTAAAATCTATCTCTTAACATAAATCTAAATTACTTAGAGTCCAACTATCTAGAAGCGCAAAGTTCCCAACATGGCTAAACTTTTTATTATATAAAATTAAACTAAATAAAACGTCTGTATCCAAAAATAAACGTGAACAAAATTCCTTAACTTTCCAATAAAAATTGATACGTAGGCAGACAAAGTGTTTTCCGATCATGCTTTAACAAACTTCTTTAATTTGTGGCTACTGGAACTCCACGCATTTCTCTGTTCTTTCAACAAAGGTTTTTGATGCGTGGGTTGAACCCGCCACAGTGTAAAATGTTACGGTATGTGAGCTATGTTCAAAATGGAATAGTTCTAGCTCAGTGTCAGTTATTTTCTTAATTTTAAAGTAAGATTAGGAAAACTTAATTAAATGCGTCAAACATGACAGCAAGAAAAAAACCTTCATGTTTATTTTTCTTCCTTCACTTCAATTACTACAGATGGATTGCCATATTACCATGCGAACATAATATGTTCGTATATTATGTTCGCATGGTAATATGTGATATCAAAATAACTTTTTATTTCACGCTAGCGATTCCGCGGCTTCAACCGCGTAAATTTCGGAACTCAACAGACATGACAATGAATTATAGCCTATGTGTGTAATCCCGGGTATCAGCTAATTCCATACCAAATGTTATTAAAATCGCTCCAGCCGAATAGACGTGAAGAAGTAACAAACTAATTCACTCACAAACTTTCGCCTTTATAATATTAGTTTGATCATAAACCAAATAACATTGATGATGTCACGCAGTCTACGCGTTAAAAAAAGCACTTGCAAAATTCAACAGGCCTGTTAATGTGACGGTGGCCGAGTGGTATAGGCATACGCCCGGATTGCGTAAGACACGGGGTTCAATTCCTCGTCTGTAACAGGTTCACAGTTGTCTTTTTAAAAGTGCAATTTATATATAAACCAAATAAAATTACACATATGTTAACGGAATATGTATAATTAAAGCAGTCTTATCAATCGCGTCTCCTGCAGCAATTCATATGAAAACTATTTAGTTTTCAAGGGATTTCAAGCAACTTTGTCTTTATTATAGATGTCCCATTGCTAGCATCATTGCCGTGGGAGTATGGAAGCAATATTGCTTAAATTGCTGGCAATTTTGGCAATGTAAGCAATGTCGTGACGGCGGCCGAGTGCTATTGGCATGCGCCCGGATAGCGTAAGACATAGGGTTCGATTCCTCGTCTGTCACAGTTGCTTTTTACAAGTGCATTTTAATATTGCCGGCAAAGGCACATTAGACTATGCCAAGCGTTATGAAGACAGAATCATTGCTGGAACATAGAATATTTTTTTATGGAGTAATCTTACTGAGTATCAATTTTTGACTGTGTACCAGCTCCATATTAAAACACGAAGTCCAAACATGGCGGGCCATGAAAAATGTTCACAAAATGTTATTTGCGTTGTGCGAGGTTTTACGGATTATGGTTACGCGCGGTTGGTTTATTATAAGCGTAATCTCTACAATATTTAGGAACGTCTATTGTACCTATGTGGAACACGGTGGTACTGACAAAATAATCTATACTAATATTATAAAGCTGAAGAGTTTGTTTGTTTGTTTGTTTGAACGCGCTAATCTCCGAAACTACTGGTTTGAATTGAATAATTCTTTTTGTGTTGGATATTCCAGTTATCGAGGAAGGCTATAGGCTATATAACATCACGCTACGACCAATAGGAGCAAAGATATAGTGGTAAATGTGTAAAAAACGGGAGAAAGAAGTCACTATTCCACGCGGACGAAGTCGCGGGCAAAGGCTATATTGAATATTTTTTTTAACTCTAGAGTCGTTCTTTTAAACCTATTTTTTTTTTAAACTTGAACGTCTATTGTACCTTTGTGAAACTCCGTGTTACTGTCAAAATTATATTGAGTATTTTTTAAACCTTTTTTTTTTATTTCATTTGTTTAATAATAAAAAAAGGATAAGAGTTTGCTTTACCATTGACAAATAAGTGACGATTTGTTTAATTTCCTAAATGGGCCTTTTAAATATTTTCACATAAAACAAGATGTATTTTTTTTTCCATCATTGATGAACATACGTAAGTATCCATTGAGTCGTCTGGGTGTCATAACTACTTTCTATCTCATATCGGTGTCGATAAAAATATTGGTATCTATTATTAAAGTGCAAATAACGTACAAATCATCGCACAAAAAACATCCCAACTCAAGAAAGACATGAATTGACAAAAGGACACGAATCGGGTCTGGAGATCTCTATTTTTGATTCACTCGCTTCAAGATGGCGAATGATTTTCGTTCGAATGCGCATTAAAAGTCAAGGAAAATAACTCGTTTTCGAACGAAAATCTCTCGCTATCTTGAAGCGAGTGATTAAAAAATACAGCTCCCGATCTCTCGAGTGAGTTGTTAGACATCAGGGTCATGGTCTTTGACGAGATGTCCCATTTTGCTGGCCACAATCTTGATATAGCTTAAGAGATAGACACCCCGTCGCCCCCGTATCTGCGCAACCAATCTTTGTTAAACTATTTTGATATATTTATTACTCATTAATTAATAGTTGCTCTTAACAAAACAATGTTTTATTTAAACTTCTTTTTTGGCTATAATATGTGGACAATGTTGTTGGTTCTACAATAACCTTATTTTTTTCTTTCTTGATATAATAACTATCTAGTACCTACTTATATACATTGTAAAACTGTTTTTTGTTTCAAATAAATAGAAACAAAAAAAAAGAAACCCTCTTATTCATAATAATTCAAACAGTCAAATAAACCTATTTTAGCTATTACACTGTTTTGTCACTCTCTGTCAAATGATGACAGCGCCAAGAAAGAATGAGACAAAACAGTGTAATAGTTAAAACAGGTTTATTAGACTGTTTGCGTTTTTATGAATAAGTGTGTTGTTTTTTAAAATTTATTTCGAGGGAACTAAGACCCATAGTAAAGGGAGAGAAAGGAGAAAAAATGGAGAAAGGGTAGGGAGGCCTTTGTCCTACAGTGGGACACCACAGGCTCTTAATAATAATAAGATTTTTTTTACAGGTCGATGAAGTAACGAAGCTCCACTCACTCAATCCACCAACTTATTTAATTTAAACTTTAAATGGATATTACTCGGCTTCGGCCCGTACTATTCAAAAATACCAGTTTATATGACTGAGATATGAAAATATATAAAAAATAATAATAATAAGAACCATAGTAGTGACTACACATACCTACAATTATAAAAGGAAATCTAAATAACATAAAATAAAATAAAATTGCATCACGAAACAATAAGCCTGTATCGACTCTCAAAATGCTTTACTTCCATAGATTATGATAATTTGAAATTAGAAAGGCACAAAAGCGTTTTGTGCTGCGAGTTTGTTGTTTGTGGTCAGTCTTTCTTTACTTGTTCAATGAGTCAAGTAAGTGGAAACCTTATTCCATTTAAATTGTCACGGAACCCTCAATGCGCGAGTCCGACTCGCACTTGGTCGGTTTTTCTAATTCTCAGTTAGATTGAGAATCAGTAACCTCAAGTGCCAATGAGCAGGGCACATAGCGCGAAGAACTGATAGCCATTGGGGCAGAAAAGTTCTACATTGGAGACCCTTCGACCAAAAATGCAGCGTTAGACGTCCACCGGCAAGAAGGACTGACGACCTCGTAAAGATCGCAGGATCACACTAGATGCAGACCGCTCACAACCGGTCGCTGTGGAAAACCGTGGAGACGGCCTATGTTCAGCAGTGGACGTCCTTTAGCTTTTAGTGATGAGTTTTTTCATAGTTTGCACTCTGTCCCTTATACTACGGTCCTGACGGGCCGGACAGACCTATCTCGCGCGATATGTCATAATTTGTAGACGAACCCCGTCCCTGAGACTATATATTATGTATGGTTAGATTACGCGACCGTAGCCACTCTGTCGTGTGTCAGAAATTATGATGACACATGCCCTTTGCTTGAATATTAACAGCGAATGGTGTGGAGTCGCTAGTTCACGTCCCAGAAAGTTTTGACGACGCGTTTGGTGGTTAGCACTCCTGACTATTACGCCGGCCGTCGCGGGTTCGAATCCCGCAAGGGGCAAATGTTTGTGTGATGAGCACGAACATTTGTACCTTAGTCATGGATGTTATATTTATTTAAGTATAAGGGAGATGCCCCCGTCATAATCGTTGCCTGGTACTTCGTAACACAAGGAAGAAAATTCCTTACCACGAAACCAGTCAATTGGTGTGTAGTCATGTCTGGCATATTTATTTATTTTGTTTAGTGCGAGTCGAAATCGCGCATGAAGGGTTTCGTACCATTATGTAAACAGTTTTATTGGTATCATTTTAGAAGTGGAACTGGTCCAGCTTAATGACAAAATTGAATCAGTAAATCAGGTACCAGTTGGTCACTGCAAACGGGATGTCAGGGTGAATATTAGCATTAAAACGCGTATGCTACTAAACGGCATCCTGCAGAAAACAGTACCTGCACAATAATAAATGCGAAAGTGGATGTGTGGATGTATGTTTGTTACTACTCCACGCAAAAACTATCGGATGGATTTTGATTACAACTTCACAATAATAATCATTGTTATATTTTTTGAGATCCGACATTTATGCGGGTAAAACCGCTAGTTATAGATAAGAAATACTGCAACAAACAATTTCTCGAACAGTAAAACGTGCGCGAGAAAAACATTATTAGGTAACATGAAAAGCGTTTGTGACCTGTAACTATTTGTTTTTACATTAATAGGAATCGGTATTACCTCTTCACCGCCTTGATTTTTCATTTTCTGCTTCTTCTCCATTCTTCTTCTACTTCACCGATGTATCAAGTACAGTCAGCAAGTAGTTTCCGCCGGCCTACAGTCTACAAAAGCTGAAGGCCGAAAGAAACCCCTACTGACTCTACTTTATCTCCTTTTTCTTCTGACTCCTTGCATTATATGTTCTTGACAATTTCCGACTGCATGAAAACCGGCGTATATTACCTAAAGACCACATTCCCACTAGACAACTCATACAAGCAAACAAAACCCGATGGATGCTTAACAGCCTATTTCGGCCGTTACCTTGGCTAGTGAATTTGATCTTTATTTGTATGACGTAATGACCTGTTTTGCCGGTAGCGGACGCACGACCTTTTATGTTGACATACTAGCTTTTGCCCGCGACTTCGTTCGCGTGGACTTCAGGTTCGTCCCGTCTAGTAGCGCAAAAAATGAGTTTTTTTACGACCTCACATTAGAAACCTCAAAAATTGTAGCCTATATGTTATTCTGATGTATAAGCTATATTGTGGTAAAGTTTCATTCAAATCCATTCAGTAGTTTTTACGTGAAAGAGTAACAAACATCCATACATCCATACTTACAAACTTTCGCCTTTATAATAGTAGTAGGATATGGCAAACTTGATTTTTTATTTCTCCATCATGACAATTTACACACCATAAAAGCTATATTCTGGACCCCACGCGACAGTGGTGCCAACTAGTGAGCACGAAAACGGTAGCACTCATTGCGACCTCACCTGCGGCACAGGGGCGCGCGGGGAGGCGAGAGCGGGTTGCGTGATGGGTGTAGGCAAATGCCCCGCCAAAGCCATAATATCATCCAAAGGACATCTACTGCTGAATATATGCCACTGTTCTCCACAGCGATCGGTTGTGAGTCTGCATCCAGTGTGATCCTGCGATCTTTACAAGGTCGTTTATCCATCTTGCCAGTCCTACGCTGCGCCTTTGGTCGAAGGGTCTCTAATCTATAACTTTTCTGTCCTATTAGCCATCAGTTCTTCGCGCTATGCCCCTGCCCACTACCACTTGAGCTTACTGATTCGCAGGGCTATGTCCGTTACCTATAATATAGTGATGGGTGTCCAACATTTCTTTATTTATTACTCACTTGAGCCCAGCAACGATTTCCATGGCGCCGTTGAAGTTGCCAATGTTCCAGCAAGTCAGGGCTACCCGCAACACGCAGGCTAGAGCCACCTTACGTTCTTCCAGGGTTGACTGCGAGAGGACCAGCTCTGTCACCCACGCTGATACCTGAGGAAGATAAATAGAGATAATTTAGATAATTTCATGAAGAAAAGCGACATTCACCCATATAATACAAGAAATAAACACAAGCTTGTCGTTTCTAACTTCAGTTTAGTTAAAACTAGTAATTCGTTTATGGGAAATTTTATAAAATTCTTTAAAAATATACCACACAATCTTGTCGAATTGCCGGTTGATAAATTTAAGAAACGCGTTAAAAACACGCTTATGTCTAAAGGCTATTATAAGGTTCAAGACTATCTAAACGACACGAATGTGTGGTCCGTCCAGCCTGCATCGACTGATGTACTTACCTTTGATGATTTTGATTTTACGGCAGCTAGTGGTGACTGAGTTTGTTCCGGCGTTTCTTCTCAGCACTTGCCTAATTGTCTGTGTTCTGTCTCGAAGCGCTGGTAGGGCCCAAAAGATAAGGAGACATGTATCGGCCCTTTCCTGTATATTTTGACGTTCATAAGTGTCATTTCATGACCTAAATTGAAATAAAGATTTTGAATTTGAATTTGAGAGCTTAGTACGAGTATGTAATGATAATAAAGGTCTAAAAAGCGACTATACAGCGACAAAAGCCGATGGATCCTTCTTATAAAGGAACAGTTTCATTAGCAACTTTTTTTGTTACGGAAATTCTGCTGGAAGATGTTTAAAGGTACTACCCACTACATCGTACCATACCATGACCGTATTAGGAGCGTATCAGACACAAAAGGTAGCACTAGTTTGCCCACTGAACGGATCTACAGCGTTCTGTCTCACAATTATATGGATCGACAGCGTTCTGTCTCATATGGAGCGCGAGCGAGATATTTGCCGATTCAAGTTAAGAGGCTTAATGGTTTGCCTGGAACTTGAACGGATAAAAGCAAGATCGCATTACGTCCCAGGTACGCAAGAGATATTATAGTACACATTTTAGGGGGCGAAATACATGAAGCCTGTCTGTCTATCAATCATCATCATCATTTGAATCAGGCGCAGGACTGACGGCTTGACATGCTTTTAGAGGCACGAGGGTAACATCACCATCTGACTCTAAACAGGAATTCGTCTAAAAATGGCGGTCAGGCGCATTAGCAATTTGCGGGGATTAAAGATGACCACAAGACAGTCACAACTACCAAAATGCGATGAAAAAAACATGATCACTCATAAAATACTAACTTTACAGCTAACCATAACTCCACCTTGTAATCCGCAATCGGGTAAAACAAAATAAAACTCCCGCACAAAACAGTGAGGTAACATTGTACATTTTAGCTGAAACTTTACAAAACAATGGAAACCACAGACAAAAGCTAATAGATTACTGAAGTAAACCACAACCACAGTAAAAGTATGAAGCAGTAACTACAAATATACAAATATTATTATCTCATAATATAAAATTCTCGTGTCACAATATTCGTCCCCGTACTCCTCCGAAACGGCTTTACCGATTCTCATGAAATTTTGTGAGCATATTGCGAAGATCTGAGAATCAGCCACCATCTATTTTTCATACCGCTTAGACGGGGCCGGGGCTGTCATGGGACGGGGCTGGGGCTAAACGGTGGGGGGGTGGAGGTAGCTCAGAACCATTCATACTCGTTAGACGGGGCCGGGGCTGGGGTGGGACTGGGCCAGGGCGAAACGGTGGGGAGGTAGCTAAGAACCAGGAGGACATAGGATACATTTATCCCGTTCGACGGGGCCGGAACTGGGGCGAGACGGGGCCGGGGCGAAACAATTTTCACTGGGACCGCTTAACTTTTAGAATTACGAGGCTGGGCGGGACGGAGCTCGGCGCGAAACAAAGTCCGCTAGTTTAACTACAAATATTTATATTTTTCTTTTCTATCAAATTCAAATTGAGATGTTTGGTGCAGTGGTAGTGGTACTGACTACTGAACCAGCGGTTGCGGGTTCGAATCCCGCAAGGGGCAAATGTTTGTGTGATAGGCTTTATTAGGCTCAAAATGGAATACCTACCATCTATTCAATAAACGGTATCCTGCTACGGTGCGTAGCTAGTCGAGCTATGGTGGAATGAGTTTTAAAGTCGGTTTTTAAGAAAATATGACGGGCAGGCAAAAAAATAAATTGTTAGCATGAATAAGGTGGACTCTACTCTTCAACACAATGTTCGTAGTCCTTTTTTAGGGTTCCGTAGCCGAATGGCAAAAAACGGAACCCTTATAGTTTCGTCAAGTCTGTCTGTCTGTCTGTCTGTCTGTCTGTCTGTCTGTCTGTCTGTCTGTCCGTCCGTATGTCACAGCCACTTTATTCTGAAACTATAAGCATCACATAGCTGAAACTTAGTAGGTAGGTGTATTTTGTTCACCGCTTTCCGATTCAGATACAAAAAGTAAGAAAAGTAATAAATAGGGGGGGGCTCCCATACATGAAACTAAAACCTAACATATTTTTTTTACTCAAACCTATGCGTGCGGGGTGTCTATGGATAGGTCTTTTAAAATGATGTTGAGGTTTCTTAAACCATTTTTTCTAAAAGTGTAAGGTTTGAGATATAGACGCTTCCAAAGTGGTAAAATGGGCGTCCCCCCCCATCTAACTTATGAACTAAGAAAGTGAAAATTTTGAAAAAAAATATATGATGTAGATCACAACAAAAACTTGCAACGAAAATTGGTTTGAAGGAGATCGAACCAGTAGTTTTTGAGATATTGCACATTTTTATCAACCGCAAATATAACTTTGTCTTTCATACAAACACTATGAAAAACAAAGTTGTTTTTGCTGTCGCAATATATTGTGATGTTTTCGTTAAGTGAAAGTAAGTGGACCCTGAATTCAGTTAAGGGTGGCACGGAACCCTCAGTGCGCGGGTCCGACACGCACTTAACCGATTTTTAGGTACAAATATTATTATGTAACGAGTCTACTGATTATATCTCTGTTTTCTGCGGCAGTACGATCGTTCTACATTTTTCAGATTCATGATACAACCTTGTTCAGAATAATGAAATATGGCGGACGGCAAGCTTCCGGTAAAAATTCTCTGTGAATCTGCGACGTTACACAATATAGTACCTTTAACAAGGTCGACTTCAGAATAGGTAAGTTGAATAAATAGGTACTGTCGAGGCCACCGCCGCCTTACCACTTTAAGAGACAAAATCGCTTGCTCATTGCGACTTTTAAAGTGACGGCCGTTTTTGTACAAGCGATTTTCTTGACAAAGTAAAAAATAATCATCTCGCTATGACATCTCGTTATCATGAAAACCGTGGACCCACATTCAAATATACCCACATACGTACAGTTGACAGCACATCAGACTATACATTTTTGTTGAAAAATTGCCCTTATTACAACAGCATAAGATACCGCAGTGCTTAGCTTGACTTGTTGTCGTCCGTACACTTACCAAAATTTTGCATACTCAAATATCATCAAATTCCAACGACATCACATACGTACATGTTTTAGACAAATAAAGATATTTCATTTCATTTCATTTCATTTCATTACATGTCGAATTGATTTTAATCTCTATTTCTGAGTCGGTACAAAATTTTTTAGATTTTCACCATAACTAACCATCAAAGTGACATTTTCTTTCCGACTTTTTTACTATTAATCATAATAACTACCTGTCCCAGCCAGGATTCGAACGGGGACCGTTATATCAACATTACGGGATAATCCACCGACAGTCCATGGTAATTGAAATATGCGCAGGATGGGACGGAAGCTATAATATTACTTGAGGTAAGGGTGTTCAGTAATTTAGGACGGGGTTCCGTAATAATTTTGCTCAAGTTTGAGAAAAACCGTTTTGCAATGAGAAGGCACTAAAAGTTAGAAGAAGAAGGTAGTAGAAGATAGATAAAGGAGCTCAGGCAAACATGGGTTACTTTTAAAAATCATTTATTTCTTAGAACACAACACGCGACGCCATTTCACAGCGCAACACAGTCATAAGATACATTTGTCATACTTTTCGGACGAATGCACGACAGCTAGCAAAGGAGCTTCTTTCTTTTTAAAATGCCTTACAATAGATACAAGCAGACCACAGATAATATAATACGAGTACTACTAAGACACACTTACGGCCTGTTTAACAATGTTCTCATAATTTCTTGTTAACGTTATCAATTTAATATTTCATCAGAAATGACGTTCAATATTTGAATTATTGTTGGTTAATGTTTATTTATCGTTGGTAAAAAAAGCTCTTAATTTTGCACAAATAACGAACAAAACAAAACAATAAAACCTTTTTATTTATACCCATTTACGCTTACTTTCAAAGGTACCCTTTTCATGAGCAAATAAATCCATTCATTCATTTTCCTTGGCCTAGGCTAGCTAGATCATTTTATTTAATTTTGATGAGGTTTGCCACTCAAATATAAAATAAATGGTAGCAATCTCTAATTCTAAATGGCGCAAATATCTCTAATAATATTAACTTTAACCGTTTATTCATGAGCGCTAAGGAACCCAATTTTATTCGTTTTTCACGGATATTACGCGCGTAAAAGATGACTTGTACAAATTAAATTTTGAGCGACTGGACGGCGACAAAGGCCCGCAGGACTCCTTCCTCTAAAGAAACGGTTTCATTAGCAACTTTTTTGGTTACGAACATTCTACTGGGTGATGTTTAAGCGCGCCTTCTCATAGTTTAGCTATACGATATTTAAAAATAACATTATTAATAGTTTAATATTATAGTACGAGTAAGTTAATATTATAGTAAAGTAAAGTTAGCCTGTAAGCACTCACTGCTGGGTAAAGGCCCTACCTCAAATATGAGGTAGTATGAGCCATACTCCACCACGCGGGCTGGCGGAAGGGTGTTTGCAAGGCAAGCGACCAACCTTACTAACTAGGCTTAACGACTACTATCAACCGATATTAGCCGGTACCAACTGCTTAACGTGCCTTCCGAAGCACGGAGATACTCGTGATATACGTCACTTAATGGTGAATGGTCACCCATCCTAACACCACCGCGCCGTACGATGCTTAACTTCGGTATTACTACCCAAGCGCTGCCAACACTGCGCTACGAGCACCATAACATTTTATAAATGGCTGAAACGGAATACACTTTTCGAATGTTCTCTTACGGCATTCTGCATGGTGAAACATCCCCTTAGTACCTTTGTATTGTATTGGCTTCAACAAATATTTATATAGACTTGAATGTATAGGTAAGTTACTGGATGGATGAGTGACTTTTGGTGATGAATTTAAAATTCCGTAGGTAATTCTCGTGCAGTTCACATTCGAAAAAGGTTCACCAATCGAATTTTATATTTTGAAGAAAATACGGATTTCGCCTAATCGTCTAACTTCTATGCATTTTGATTTCTTCCGTGTGGATGTTTTCAAGTAAGACTAGCATCATAAAAAGTAACTTAAAAACTACCTATTCAAAAATGAAACCGTTTCCATGTGGCGATATGCTAATCCTTTGAGCTAGGAACCAGCCAGCTTTATTAATTAAGTTAATAGATTTCGAGCGTTCATAGACACACTATTTCTTTATACATGGGGTCCCTTGGTAGAAACACAAGCATTTTTAAATAACGTGCCTAAAATAACGAAGAAATTTAAAGACCTGTTTATACGATGAAAAATATTGGAAAATGCTTCGATTGCTTTGTAAAAGAATAGATGGCTTTATCCAATTTTGGCGTACAGCGGGGATGTAATGAGGTGCCTAAACGAGATAAGGGTGGTGGTACACAGCGTGCAAAGAGATAATAGTAAATTGCACAAAACAAAAAGACTATCTTAGGCCCGTTTTAGTAAGCAGCCGTTAACTCAATAATTAATAGTTGGTTAACTAGGACTTGAATTTAAATTATAAGTTTACGTGTTGTGAAGAAAATATACTTTACCTAATGGTTAATGAAACAGCCATTCTGATTAAGTTAAGTGAATCATAAATATTTGGCTGGTAAAGACATTAACCCATTGTTTGGTTGAGTAGAGTATGGTCATGATCCGAAATAAAAATATTTATTTTTATTAGTTCAGTTAACTATTGATAACAAAACTGCATGGGCCTTCGAGACGGCTGCATCAGTTTCCACCAAACAGCTAAGCGGTCCGACCTTTAAAGATTTACGTGGATTGGGACTCTAGGCTGAAAGTAAACTGAGTCTTTACTTAGAATTCAAGTTACATGCGATTTCAGAACCAAAGTTACATAAATATCTTTATAGTTTATTTATTCGATTCTTGTAACAATGTCCCTACTTTCATTTGTTGTTTTTTCCACTGTACCCGTTACCATCTCTCTGCACGACCTAAAGGTTTAACTGGCAGATAATGCTTATAGGATTAAGTCCACCTTTGACCTTTGTACACTCAATTTATAAAAATAAATGAACAAAATATATAAATGAACAAAAAAGTGTAATTAAAATAAACAAGTAAAAGTAGAAATAAATAAATATAAACATAAACTAATACAGTATAAATAGGATAATTTTAACAGTGCAGCTATAAATAATATTCACAATTTTAAGTACATTATACCTCGCACTTGAATTCATTTAAACTGATTATACCTACATGCGGATTACGTGGTTGGATGTGTTACGATTTATAGTGTATAAGTTATTTTTAAGTTGATCATGTAGCACATTTGTTTGTTATCCCTTAAATATTTTTTTTTAAAAAGCCAGAAAGATGCTGGTTCGAGTCCCGCCCGTGCACAATTTTTGGTTTCTTATATCATCTTTAAGCACTGGACTAGCTTGATGTGTGCACAAGCCTTATATGAGGAGGAAGACAGGCGTTGCGAGCTCGATAATTACGTAGAGTGTTTAACGGAGACGGAAATATCCGATACCGGCGCCGACTAGGGATGTGACTGGTTTGATACAAGATTTTATCGATAATATTCCAACTTGAGGACACGTTTGGTGTGGTGGCTAGCGCTCCTGACTACTTCAGCGGTCGCTGGTTCGAATCCCGTAAGGGGCATGTTTGTGTAATGAGCATGAACATTTGTACCTAAGTCATGGATGTTTTATGTATTTAAAGAAGACGCCCTCGTAATAATCGTTGTGTACTTCGTAATACGAGGAAGAAAATACGTTACTTCGTAATCAGACAGTTGGTGTGTTGTCTGGCACATCTTGTTTATTTTATGTATTATTTTTATAACTACCTTTAGTCAGCCCGTTATCAAGAGTCTTCAGGCCCGAGGCCCTAAGTTCTGACAGATATTGAAAGGAGGACAGTAAAAACTCCTAATGTTTATCTATGCTAAAACCTCATTATTAACAGGGGCAAATATATTCAATTTTTTACCCTGAGGCACCAGTGGTCCCCTTTACTATATACGTTCACTGGCTCTATATTTGTTACAGTTACCGAAAAGGGTTTAGAATAGACTATAGAACTTGTCCATTCCTATTGCAACCATGTTTAGAGCAAATAAATATTTCATTTCATTTCATTATTGGTTTTTTTTTAATTCATTTCATTTCACTCTTACTTAATAATTCCATAAGTTTGTAAAATATTTGCATGCTATTTCTCATAGCTGGAAAAGCTAAACTGTAATAAACATAACACCCACAAAAATGTACCCTTTTCCAAAGGCAAATAAAATATTCATTTCATTTCATTGCGACTACACGGGTCGCAATAAATGTACAATGAAAAGCAATATACTGGTGTTTTTGGAAAATAACTATTACCACCACTATTCAATATCTTTTAAACTATACCTTTTATTCAAAATTATTATTTTTGTGAGATCTGAAATCAATAAAAATATATTTTTTAACAAATTTGACATGAACTTTCAGGCAGACAAACTAATCATATGAATTAAAACGGGAAAAGACAACCTTACCATTGTACATTACAAACCATGTTTGGGTTTAAAATTCTTTTATCGATACGCAAGAAGATATTTTTATCGATAAAAGCACTTTATCGATATCGACTCAAGCACATCCCTAGTGCCAAATCACTAATGACGTCATGCGAGTCCGCTCGGCATTCAGTGAAGGCATCCCTTGATTTAGTTTCAGTTGAGGTCAAATTCCGTTCATGAGGCTATTTAATGAATGTCTAGGTATGTCTTTGAATGTGGTAATAGAGAAACCAATTTATATTAATGGTACAAGAAATATTCAATAAATAAATATTGGACACCAATCACATACATTGCTCTGATCCCAAATTAAGTACTAAGCAGACACAACGATGGTACCACAACACCCAGACCCGAGTCATTTCTCATAATAAATTTTAAACTTTTAAGAAAACTCAATACGCGCGGTCGTAGACGCCGGATAACTCGGGTTTTCCTTCCTGACGCTATAACTTCAGAACGCACCAACCAATTTCCACGGTTTTGCTTTCGTTGGAAAGGTCTCAGGCTCCGTATGGTTTATAGCAAACAAAATTCCCATAAAACGGGGCCGGGGTGGGACGAGGCTGGGTGCGAAACGAAGATCGCTGGGAGCGCTAGTAGTCTATAATAATTCTCTAATAGTGTTGTGTTTCATCCTGTAATTAAGATCTTTGACGAAGGTTGAAGAGGTCTCACCCTCATTCACTTCAATTGATATGCCATTTCAGGGTTCTGCCCAAAAACTTAATAAAATATTTAATGAAAGAGTCGTTTATTGAAAAAAAAGGTTAAAGAAAATACATGCAAATAATAAGAACTTAAAACCTACTCAAAAATAAAACAGTGTTCATGAGGCAAAGAGGCGAGGATGCTGGCTGCGTTACCGCGTTGGATAGCAATACTTATCCGTTGAGCGAGAAACGAGCCAGCGTTATTATGAAGAAGTAAACGATTTAATAATAATAATAGTCCCCCTAGCCGATTTCGACTACGGTGGCCAGTCATAACGACTAACCGACTGCGCGGGACATATTATAGTGCACAAGTGTGTGCGCAAACACAGGTGCACTCTCTATTCCTTTCACTCTCATAGCCCGATGGGACAGAAATCTGACACGACCGGAGAGAGATCAGGCGCAGGACCAACGGCTTTACGTGCTTTCCGAGGCACGGGGGTGAAACACCGCCAACTTCCAAACTCCGGGCTACCCGGAGAATTTCTGAACAGAAAAACTCCGGTACATATTTTTGGCCCGACCCGGGTATTGAACCTGGGACCTCCGGCGCAGCCGTCGCTTTAAAATGCGACCCTCTCACCGCTGCGCCACCGAGGCAGTTAAATGGTAAACGATTTAATAAAGGACTATAATATTGAGAGCATGTTCCACAATATCTGAATGAGTTCTTAAAAGCGTTATCTGTATACTACTTACACACTTCCCGTCGGAGTGTGATGTTTTATAGCCAAAAGCCTTCCTCAATAAATAAGCTATCCAACGCAAAATGTTTAAAATCGGTCCAGTAGTTCCTGGATTAGTACGTTCAAACAAAAAAAAAATTAGCTTTATAATATTAGTATAGATAGTATAGTTGAAGACTCAACTATGATATCAACTATGACAAATAACATAGTTGATTTTTGGTCTATTTCAAACAAGCTTATGTAGGATCTATATTTCTATAATATGCAAAATACTATCGCAAAATATGCAAAGGCGAGGAATATGATCCGATTACATAGATGGGACGTGTCCCTTTCAGGCCTTAACTAGGGTGTCCAAACATAAAAATTATTGTGGATCTAGGATATTAAGTTGTCATCATCATCATTCTCACACAATGGACGTCCACTGCTGAACATAGGCCCTCACCGTTTTACACAGCAACCGCTTGCGAGCGGTATGCATCCAGTGTGATACTGTGATCTTTACAAGGTCGACTGTCCATCTTGTCGATGGACGTCCTACGCTGCGCCCTTCGATCAAAGGGTCTCCAATCTAGAACTTTTCTGCCGTAATCAGTCAGGTATCAAACGAATGCCGAGAGTCGCATAACAATGGAATTTTTATTGTGTCTCGTTTACACATACTTGACGAGTTAACTGCCATTAGTTCTTCTTCCTAAGTGTCCTTATAACGTTGTATATTAAAAAAATACATTTGACTACATATTCCAGTATGTTCATGAATGTGATCATTTTACGAGAGACTGAATGACTCTCTATCACTTTTCAGGTTTATGCAATGCATTATCAATTGATTTTATTTGATTTATAAATAAACATTATCAAAATTGTTATCGAGAAGCAAAATATTGTATTCTTAACATGAATAGGGAGTACCACATCAAGTTACAAACTTTGCAATCTTATACCATTGTAATACGGATGATTATGCAACATGATACTTTGCTGCGATGTTGACTGTACCTTTTTTCTGCAACCATATTAAATTAAGGAAAGAACAGACAATCTGCTTCGCCAAATATTTGCATTGGTTCAAATTAAATGTTTGTTGGAGGTCTGCGGGGTTTTATTTTCTCTTATTTACTTTTACGGCATAGAAAGCCTGTTCAATTGCATTAACAATCTCCTTTTACAGTTTAAAAAATATATAAATATAAATTACCGTACCTACTTGATCTCAATTATATTTATTGTTTATCAAAGCTTTCCTAAAGTGAACAAGAACAGAGGTACCTATATCTTGGACATGGGTCAGCAAATTCTGCGAAATATCTGGTCACCGTACCAAAAGGGTTTTGTAATTCTATCAATTGTAGGTCGATTGTGAAATATTGTAATCCTCGACCTTTGGGCTAGGGTGGCGGTAAAAAATAAGTACTTTTCTAAGAAAGTCTATCAGGGAACCTTTTTAGTGTAACGTCAGTGGCTTTTGAGAAAAAGAACGAAAGCTACTTAAGGTATTTTTGTGGCCATTCACAAAATTAATCTACGATTCTATTTATAAATGTTAAGCCATCAGGAAAGTTTTGTATACAATTCTGAACTAAATGAATTTATTTAAAAATAAGGATTTCGCTGCTTTGTTTAGTTTAATAAAGAAAGTGTAGAAGTTAATAAATAAAATCAGAAATTGGCGAATAAGTAAAATCTTTCTATCGAAAAGATTACATTTTTACACAATCGTCTATGTTAATTTTGAGGAATTGAGATAATTATATATACTAGCTTAGATCTTTGTAGAGAAAAAAGTAAATCATCTAAAAGACGAGGATCTACATTTGCAAATCTCGATAATTTCGAAAAAGTAGCTGAGTACACCAGTAATACTCTAATATAACTTCATCAAGCATAACTTTGACGCAAAACACTTGATAACTACATTAAAACCTCAAAATTACACAAAATTGCATTACATTTCGAGCACGTGATTATTTTGTTAACCTAAACGAATTCGGTTGAGCTTTCGACAGAGTTGTTCCCTGTAGAATACCAGAAATTTTGAACATAAATTATAGAATTTTGAATAGAACATACAAATAATATGACCGTTGATACTGAAAATGTACGTTCTAAAATTTTAGTGTATGAGCAGTAGTAAAATCGAGGACTGGCCCAAGAAGGTGTCATGGGACCGACATTATTCGTACTTAATTATAACGCGATTTTTTAGGATTTCGATTGATTGGTATATAAATAAATATCATACAATCTTGTCTTAAATATCTGGCTGGCTGAGTATTAACGGAATTTCCTGGAATAATAGCTTATACCAAAAAAAGTTACATTTTATTTTTAAAGTGCAATTATAATGACAAAGTCATCATTAACACCGTTCACTTTGTTTCATATTTTTAGGGTTCCGTAGTCCAACAAGGAACCCTTACAGTTTCGCCATGTCCCTCTGTCTGTCTGTCCGTCTGTCCGCAGTTCAGCGCAGAAACCTGATAGTGGGTCAGAGCTATGTTTTTATTTAGTTAAAGTTATAAATGTCTGGAAGAGATCGCTTATAGCGTAAAAAACGCCTAAATTGTACATTTCCTTTAAACGATTTTGTTCTGACGGTCTATGTGATGTGCAATAAAGAGTTATCTTATCTTATCTTTAAAAAAAGTCTTAATCAGCTGGCTTATTCTCCTGACGCCGGTACTTAGAAGGGTGATTCTCGCTTTACTTTTGCTCCGAGCAATCAAACCGATCTCAATGACCCGTTCTCACTGCCGATTATTATCCAGCGCGATTCGGACACAGTACAACAACAGGTAGGACAGAAACTTCACTCCTTAAAATTACTCTGTGATCTCTCAGAGTAAGAGAATTGTTATTTTTTTAATTTCTACTCTACAATATTCTCCTGCACCCAATTACCTATTATTAATTATTATCTTTCTGCATGACCTAAAGGTATGACTGGAAGAGAATGCTTTACGCATTATTCCACCTTTTGTACACTGGTATTTGTGCAATAAAGTTTAAAAAATGGGTATGATACCTCCGTACCCCAGAACGTTACGCCCCACGTTAAGTCATGTCACGTAAGTCTTACGCCTGCTTTCCCTCCAATCAAGTGGGACTACCATTTCAGCGCAGTAAAGAAATAGAAAGTATTTTTGTGTATCGCTTACACAATATATGGGGGGGGGGGGGGGGCGTATTTTGATCTTGCTAATAATCCGTTCAAGTTACAGGCAGTACAATTAATTCTGATTAATTTCTTTGAAAATTGTCGGTGAGCAGTTAGTAAGTATTCGGAATAATAACATAGCTATACTTCATGATGATCGATTATCTATGAAATAGCTATAGTTTATTTTTGTTTTTTTTATAGTGTTTTGTCACCATACAAACTTAATAATATAAATTGCACTTGTAAAAAGCAATTGTGAACCTGTGGCAGACGAGGAATTGACATACATTCTGGCATAGGCATACGCCCGGATTGCGTAAGACACGGGGTTCAATTCCTCGTCTGTCACAGGTTCACAGTTGCTTTACAAGTGCAATTTATATTATGAAATAGCTGTCAGTCAATGAGCCGATTCCCCCAAAGGCCTAGTAAGAGTTATTTTCTTCTCTCGATTGCATTTTGTATGGAAAAGATAAAGATAGGGTAGGTCCATTACTTCTTTCTAGGGCCTCTAATTTTTCGATGTAATTTTTAATGACATTTTGAAGATGACATATTATTTTCTAACAAAATTACCTATTTATAATAAATAACACTTAGATTTATTAAAGTACGTCCAGTTACATGTATTTAAAACTAATTTTAGAGAAACTACATGTTCATGACATTTTTGTAAACATCTCTTTCTTTGCGACTTTACATACTGCTTGCTACACTTGCACTGTGGCACACACCCGCCTGCAAACGTTCGTAAAACAGGTGGTCTGCAATAAAATTCATTTCTACCCACTACGGAGACTTAATTGGTAATCGGAAAACAATTATTCCATTTATTATCGATACTAGAACAATTTAAACGCGTATTTGAACCAATTAAAGCTGTTTAATAAACAACTTTCGGTTTTGAACTGTTAATTTGAGCTATAGAAGCTTTTAGAAGTATAAAAGTTAAAATAAGATACCTGAGTCTATAAAGGTACTACATAAAATATATAATTCAGGAATTTAAAATAAATACATAATAATAATTGTGTTAATGTGTAATTTTATTAATTATTGTACCGTGATTGTATGCCAACAAAATGAATTGTATTGAACCATGATAAATCTAAAAATGTTTTACTACTAAATTAAACATCTATTGCACAAATTAATATGTTTGTCAGTTAATAGTAATAATAGTCCCACAACGACTAACCGACTGCGCGGGACATTTTATAATTTAATTTAATTTAATTTAATTTATTCAAGATAGATAACATTGATCCAGTTTTGTTAGTAATTCTTAAAAAAACTATATTAGTACAGGATAAAAAATATTAAGTAAACTAATTTATGCACAATCTTTCCATCACAAAAAGTGTAACACTTCCTTCAGCCCCTGAGCACACATCAAGACACTATATCTTCTGCTTGATCAGCAGCTGAACGAAGTGCTTCATCATCGGAGAATCAAGCCTTTCCGCAACTGTCTTCAGGATGCTGTTTGGGCTCGCCCGTATTCGTTCCAGCAGTGAAGCTGTTTTCTTGCGTAACACGGCAAAGAAGCCATCTGTATGCGACTGAGCAAACATTTCAGACGCACTACAGAAACGAGGCAAGCCCAACAGCGCCCTGAAACCGTTGTTATATTGGACTCGTAGGACGCTAAGGGATTTCTGCGTGTAGCTGGTCCATAGGCTACTCGTGTATAAGCTCTGGCAATACGCTTTAAATAACGTTATCTTTACTTGGTAAGAACAGCGAGCGAACCTACGGGCCAACATGTTGCACCTCACCGCCAGCGACCTACGCTCCCTTTCAATATCGACATGATCCTTAAGGTCGTCTGTAATGTAATGTCCGAGATATTTAAACTTATAAACCCTGTTGAGCTTTTCCCCATTTAATAAGAGGTCCGGTACTTCGCTTGGACATTTACTAGCGGCCTTAAATACCATGTACTCGCTCTTTTTTACATTGTATATTAGCCCATGATTTTTGACGTACGCTTCACACACACCGATCATTTTTCTGAGTGCCCCCATCGTTGGCGCCAGCAGTACCATGTCATCAGCATAGCTTATGTTATTGATACACACATCATCTATCCAGCATCCGACACGCATACTGCTGAGGCCAACGATGAGTTCATTAATGTAAAGATTGAAGAGCCGGGGCGATGTGAGACCACCCTGTCTCACCCCGCACTCCAACCCATACTCGTCAGAATAAGCGTTTGCCCATCTTACACAATTTACTTGGTTCCTATACCAATATTGCAACATTTGTGACAACTCAGACGGAACCCCCTGCTCCCTCAACTTTCTCCACATGATATCGTAGGATACGAGATCGAAAGCTTTAGATAGATCGAGAAAGCAAGCATAAATAGGAGTCATCCGGTCAGTATAATATCGAACAGTGTGTTTAAGACTGAGGATTGCGGTCTCCGTAGAAAGTCCAGGCTTAAAACCGAATTGAGCGTCATGCGATTTTATATATGTCTCTAACTGCGAATCAATCAGACTGTCGAGCACCTTTGCCATTATAGTGGCCAAAGAGATCGGTCTATAGTTGTTCCTGTCCGAGATGTCACCGGTTTTATTTTTAACTATAGGAGAAACTATTGTCCTCATGAGATCCGCGGGCAAATAGCAGTGGCTCAGACAAAGCGAGTAAAACATACTCAAAACTCTAGGCAGGTGAACACCTGCGTATTTCAAGTGCTCGATGCTGAGACTGTCGTGACCAGGTGATTTACCTCTCGACATTTTGTTTATGACCTCTCCCACCTTCTTGGCCGTAAACCGGATAGGTTTTTTATCAACTTCAGTCTCAACATCGGTCACTGCGTGCGTGGAATCAATGGGCGATTGGACCTTAAAGTGCTCCATAAACATATTTGCTATTGCTTTGGGTTCTGATTGATCCCCCACGCTTACTGGAAGACCAGGCCTAATATTCAGTCTGCTTGTATTCTTCCAGAATTTAGAAAAATCTTTTGATGCGCGTTGTGTGGCAAGTATATCCATTTTTATTTGATCTTGATTTTTTAAACACCAATTTAATCTACTTTTAAAGACCCTCCGAGATTCACACATTTGTTGATAAATAATGCCAGATTTAGGCCTGTTATGCGTTAACCACGTAAGGTTTTTAATTTTAGCGTCTAGATGCGCACTCCGAACGTACTTAGTCCACCCAGCCACACTCCTGCCATTTTTGCCGCGACGCCCACGAGGACAAGGTGTTTTAACCAAGCAGGTCTGTTTCGAAGCTTCCGTCAATATTTTAACAATGTCATTATACATATTATCTAATATATATTTATGTTCTATTAATTTACAATTTTTGTCCCCACATTGTCTAAACTGTTCTGGAAAATGCATGTCTCTAAATTTATTATTACATAATTCGCGGTATTTTAATATTTGAGCATTATCTCTATCACCCCAAATTATATTATTTCTGTCAACATGATTTTTATATATTATCTTATTTCTAATTACATTATAATTACATGTTATTATTAATGGCAAATGATCAGAACAATAAACATTCTTATAATCAATTTCAACATTTACAACAGTGTTCCAGGCAGACTGGGAAACAAGGCAATGATCCAACCATCGCTGGGAGCCATGAGCTTCGCTAACAAACGTGTAATTGTCTGAGTCTAACTTTAGTTTTTCCATATCGGCACAAAACCATTTCTGTTCAGCACAAAAACTTATTAATTCATTGCAAAAAGGTTCACTAGGGTGGGCGTTAAAATCACCTAACACATAAACCGCTTCCACCTGATTACTTTCCACTATAGCGCATATTTCACCAAGACAGTCGGTAAAAACAGGTAAGTTGTCTGACGAATCCGTGGGCATATAAACACTAAAGACTAGAAAGGAATGATCACTAAGCGTACCTTTGATTGCCGCAATGCGAGGGCTGTTGCACTGTAACACAAGCACTGACTGGAACATACCCTTACGCCATAATATGGCGACGCCGCCGTATGGTCTTCCTCTTAAAATGCCCGCCGTCATGTCCACCGCCGAATTCCCTGTGTATTCGAAATCACTGCTAACAGTACCAAGGAAAGGAATATCATGCGGCAGGAGCCAAGTTTCCTGAAGGGCAACTATATCAGCAGTCTTGCATAGATGAGAAATATCTTCAACAGACGATTTAACCGATTTGCAGTTAAAGCTCGCAAGCGTTAGGTTATTTTCCATACTAGTAAAAAGAAACCACAATAATGTATGTAATCTAATCTGTTCAGTTAGTTGTGTCTGTTTCTTTTTGTATTTGTATGTATAGATGAGGCTTTGCTTCCAGAGCTAGGTCCGCTCTCACTTTTGTCTCTAAGGTAAACAAAACGCCTGTAAGTTATATTCCATTTGGCCAGAAATCCCCATCCAAAAACACATCAAGTTTCTCTTTCGGGACATATAATTTAGACGAGTTATATCTTTTATCCGTTTTCACGTTCATTTTAAATAAGTTAACCGTTTCGCTTGATTTCTCCCGTATATAGGAAATAATATCTTCCTCTGTAGTTTCTTTCGAAACTTTCGAGATGAATAATGGTATTCTCATATCTACAGACTTGAATTTCCCATTTGGAGTAATAGTTTATAGTGCACAGGTGTGTGCGCATACACAGGTGCACTCTCTATTCCTTTCACTCTCATAGCCCGATGGGACAGCAATCTGACACGACCGGGGAGAGATCAGGCGAAGGACCAACGGCTTTCCGAGGCACGGGGGTTAAACACGCCAACCGCCCGACCCGGGAATCGAAGCCGGGACCTCTGGTGCAGCCGTCGCTTTAAAATTCGACCCTCTAACTGCTGCGCCACCGAGGCAGTTGTTTTATAAAAGATTAATAATTGTGAAAAGGTATACTGTGTTTATAAGATTTCAAGCAATACTTAAAATTATTTAGATAGCTTTTACATTTACTATAAAATTAAGCTCCATTCACTTAAAAATTTACCGATTTTGTAGACATTTCTTCAACTCAAACGTCTTTTAATTTCGCTTTTAAGTTAATAAACAGTTCGAAGCTTAACTATAGTGTTGTCCCAACACAAGTTATATGGTTTGAATATCGATAATTCTGCAAGGTGTTTTAAAACTCGTTAGGAATGTCAGGAGCTACTCAGAATCAGTATTTATCGATTTATTTTCTATAAACATAGGTCTGTTCACTGGTCGGGCATTGGTGTAATATCACACGCTCATCAATGTTCATCATTATCAGGCAAAGGACGTCCACTGCTGAACATAGGCCTACCCCACGGTTTCCACAGCGACCGGTTGTGAGCGGTCTGCATCCAGTGTGGATCACTCTGCGATGTTTACAAGGTCGTCTGTCCATCTTGAACTTTATAGTACCTTCCGCAGGTATTTTAAGTACAAAATCATTTTTAATATTATCGTATTTCATGACTTACTCCGGAACTGTTAGGCAAAATGTCATTTTTTACGTAAATTCCTTCTCTATCTTTCTCAAATAGAAAAAAGAGAGAGACTTATAATCCTGAAATGTCAAACTTAGTGATGTTATGTCAAACAAGTTATTAATTTTAATATAAAAAATATCGTATCATTTTTTATCGATAATAGGTAATCGTGATCTCAACACTATACTGTTTTAAATCGAGCATCAACTCACTTTGAATAGAAAATTTGGGCGTTCCACCTTCAATAATGGTATTTATAAATCTCACTACGAACAAAATATTCAACTTTGAACTTTACGTTACTAAACTTTAGACCGAAATTCACAACTTTAATATTTGAGGAATATTAATGCATGTAAATTTCAGCTGTAAAGAGAATCAGATTAACTGGGGTGATTTTAACTAGAGCAATATTTTTGGTTCGATAAAATCTTTCTCTTTAAGTTCTGAATAAGCTCTAGATGGGATGAAATGTATCTTTACTAGAAAAAACCTTTTATAAGATTTAAATAAGCCTTAGAGTCAGTTACGTCTTTTAAAACTTCGTAAAATCCGATTTGGCTATAGCTCTATTATCAACATTTTGCTGTCGTTAGATTTAATAATAACAAAAATACTTTTTTGCACACCATAAACAATACATCCTACTACTATTATAAAGGCGAAAGTTTGTAAGTATGGATGTATGGATGTTTGTTACTCTTTCACGTAAAAACTACTGAATGGATTTGAATGAAACTTTACCACAATATAGCTTATACATCAGAATAACATATAAGCTACAATTTTTGAGGTTTCTAATGTGAGGTCGTAAAAAAACACATTTTTTGCGCTACTAGACGGGACGAACTTGAAGTCCACGCGAACGAAGTCGCGGGAAAAAGCTAGTAATATATAAACATCTTAAATATTAAATAGGAGTACAATTCAGGTGATCTTATTGCTTCAAGCAATTTCTTCAGACAACCTTCAGGTAAGGAAAAGCATAAAGAATGAAAGAATTGGCATAGATTTTTTGATAATGTCAGAGAAAGAAATTCCCGTTTTTATCTACATCTACTAAAGAATGGAATTTGAAGGCTGCACTAAGTTTTAAACATGACCTATACATGGCTGCAAAATACCACTTTAGAATGATGAGAACAAATAGAATTGGAAACGTCAATCATTGAAATGATTGAATTAAAAAATATATATTTTCAGGACCTCAATGTCATTTTTAAAAGACCTACAATATGGATACCCTGTTTTTTAGTTCCATATTTGGGCACCCCCCTTAAATGTCACTTGTCTCATTTTTTGTAGGTGAATCATAAAGCTAACCGCTTTATACACGTGTGTAATGCTAATGGTATGGTATCAGAATATAAATTAAATGGCTGTGACATACGGACGGACATACCGACAGACTTGATAAATATTAAAGGTTACGATTTTTGCCATTTACCCTAAAAGATAACTTTGGAACATAAAACTAAATACAGAATCTTAAATCCAAATCACATTACCAACATATTTTCTCGAATTCATAAGCAAAAAATCTTGTCACTCCAAAAATAATAACGTAACAAATTGGAGATTTCTCTACTTACGTTATTGGATATATTTTATGTCAAGTGTCACATGGCATGTACGGATCCAATCAAATATTTAACAATGAGCGTCACAGTGTAGAAATAATGCAGTACGTTGCGTATTTTATTATTAATACGTAAAAAAGTACGTTGCATATTGGATGTTGGAGCTGAATTTGTTTATGCGACTGTCTCAAAAGGTTTTCCAGATGAAATTTTGCCCCTGAATTTACTTTTATTTTAGACAGCACTAATTTCGTACAAAACATTAGGTTTGGAATCCTTTCGCAAGTCATTAATTAAGCAAAAGTAATCATATTTGATTATAAAAACAGGTGCCCGGTTGTAAGATGTTATATACTTTGCTTATTTGTATTATCTAAGAAATTCTTGATTTAAATTCCCGAGTTTTCTGTGTTGAAGTTATTAGATATCGCTTATAGTCAAAGAGTGTTGTTTTTTTAATGAATTTGCTCTTGGCTCTACTAAATTAGAATAGAAAGAATAGAATAGAAAAACGTTTATTGCTTTCATTACAGAAAAATTATGATGATACACAAACGTTAGCAATTAAAAAATAGCTTAAAGAAAGCAAGTGGCGAGTGGCTCAGCTTGTGCTGATATGGGTAGTGATCCCACTCAGCGCTGGTTTTCAGCCACTCCCATCTCTCCATAGGTGTTAGGTGTAATTAATGGTGATGGCATACAGTTTGATTCAGCAATGTTTGTAAGGTCGTCAGTCCATCTTGCTGGTGGACACCCTATGCTGAACTTTTGAACAAAAGGTAAACATATTATAGTAATGGTTTTACAATATTTTTAACACTTACAGTGTCATATTTTATTCTTAAAAGATGAAATATGAAACCAAAAATTGCGCACGGGCAGGATTCGAACCAGCATCTTTCTGGCAATCCGGGCCAACTGCTCTTCCAATTGAGCTACCGTGCTGTCGGTCCGACCGCGCGAAATTCTTGGTCTCATTGATACGTCATTGCGTGACGTTAGCGCCATCTACCCGTCTGTTTATGCAACAGCGGGTCAAGTAGTTATTCTTTACAGAATAAATTCAACTTGGAAATGATAACGCTTCGCTACTCAATGGTTTTAGAATATTGCCGGATTGCCAGAAAGATGCTGGTTCGAATCCCGCCCGTGCGCAATTTTTGGTTTCATATTTCATCTTTTAAGAATAACATATTATAGTACTTTAGCAATCAGTTTTTCCCGCTATGTGCACTGAACATTGCAACTTGGTCTTGCTGATCTGCAGGGCTAAGTCCGTTACATTTTCTTCTACGTATCTTCTCATATCTGATGTAATATTACTCATCATCATCATTATCAGCCAAAGGACGTCCACTGCTCCACAACGACCGGTTGTGAGCAGTCTGCATCCAGCGTGATCCTGCGATCTTTACAAGGTCGTCTGTCCATCTTGTCGGCGGACGTTCTACGCTGCTGTGCCTTTGATCGAATAGTCTCCAATCTAGAACTTTTCTGCCCCAACCATCAGTTGTGCCCTACCCACTGCCACTTGAGCTTACTGATTCGCAGGGCTATGTCCGTGACCTTAGTTACTATGCCTACTGAATTCTCATATACTGTGGTATCATGAGAGATACGTGTTTTTCCCGATTCACCGCCACTCGTGAAATTCGATTTGTCGTTCTCGATTCTAAACGAGATTACGATATCGCGTCTAAGAAAAAAACGGCTATGTGCGAATTAGACTCGCGCAGAGAGGGTTCCGTATACATGGTATATTTTAAGTTATGATTTATCTGCAAGTGTAGAATGTATGCAGCTTGAAAATTCGCCGGTTTTGCGGATGGTTACCGGACACCAAGTTGCGGAACACTATTTTGGTATTTTAATGTTGTTATTGTATGTATGTTAGTCTTTAAGGCATCTATTGTATGGGCGTTTGTTGCCTGAAATATGATTAAATTAAAATAAAATTAAAATTGATTCTTGGTTTGACTTTAATTCTTAAGTAAGGGATTTTGTACTCTAAACGTAGCAGACGCATGTTACGTAAAACACTTTGTTTGTGATAGTTCACTAATAATAAGGGGAAAGTTGGGATGAAAAATAGATAACAACTAACGACACATTCAGTTCATTTTTTACAAGCAGACCTAATAGTTCGTTATTTTTAACAGTTTTGCCCTCAAATGTTGTTTTTAAATTTTACTTGCGGAACCCTAAAAAAGCGATAAGTACCAATGTAAGACGTAGCGGCATATTTGTCGATATTGTGAATGTAATTTTAATTTATTTCTGCGTCTGATTACTGCTTTCGAGTGTCCCTTTTGAGTAAATTGCGTTTTTTATAAAGTTAAGTGTTCGGTTCAAGCATTTCTTACATTAATTGAATTTACTAGGGATGCTGATGCTTGGATAATTTTATTGTGTATTGTCAATATGTAAACTTAATAATAAAAATTGCACTTGAAAAAAGCACATGCGACGGACAAGGAATCGAACCCTGTGTCTTAACGCTATCCGGGCGCATGCCTATACCATTCGGCCATCGACACATTGGCAAGCCTGTTGAATTTTGCAAGTGCTTAAAACGCGTAGGCTGCGTCTACTTGTATATCAGGCAAAAAAGAAAGAGTTGAATCTTTTTTTTTAGATATAAAATATATCATTGTCTATATCATTGTCTATATCATTGTCTATAGACAGTGGTTACTGGTTAGGTCGCTTCCCAAATGGTCCTAAGTTTGAATCCTGGGTCAGGCCGGTATAGGTTTTAGGTACTTTTGTCTTGATTTTTTTATTTATACTTTAAGGCACGAAGTGGAAATAGCGCCACGTGGCATTCTCTACCAACAGTTGTCAGCATGTAGTGTTATCCTGCGATCTTAACAAGGTCGTCTGTCCATATTGCTGGTGGACGTCCTAAATATTAAAAAAGGCCCGGTTGCGTGATCGACAGTTAACTCAACTTAAGGTTAAAAGTCGTTACCAGAGGTTAAATATTAACGATTTTGCCTGTTTTGAAGAAAAAATACCTAAATCTAATGTCAGAAAAACGAGCGCTAGCATAAATACTTTTAACACGGTCCGGGACAGTGAACGCCTACAGGCGTGAAAACAATAAAACATCTATTGTGTCTGGAGTAGTGTCCCGGAATGTTTTAACCATAGTTGAGTTAACCGTCGATCACGAAACTGGCCCTAAGTGTCACTTACCTCGTTAAACCTCCTGATAAGCGCAGTAACGGTGCTTTTAGCTTGCTGCGCCTGCGTCGGTGGCGCCCTCCTTATCATGTGCCGCTCGCTGACAGCCCCTAGCACCCCCTCCCCTCCCAGGTCGAGCGTCACTTGTCTAAGGTAGTCTATGGGAGGTACCTGTCAAAGAGAGGAGGTATTTTTTTAAGTAAACAAATAAGTTGACAATATTTATGAGAGAGCATTGTTATAAGCAAAATGACAGAACGACATTGGGTGCGTTCCACTTTACGACAACCGACACGCCCACGGAGGCCCACTTTGCCGTGCCACTTGACAACAATTCAACGACCGCAACGCTTGTGGACCAAGTGGAATGTAAAAGTGGGCTATCGTAAGCACTGGTTAACGCGGTCATCGCCGGCGGCAAGTGGTACGCACCCATTGATAAACAATTTGCAAACTAAACAAATACTTATTGGTTAAGAAAAGAAACCATGAGAAATCACTATTATTATATTACTACTACTAATTATTATTGGCTTTCTTGGCAAGTGAAAATATAATAGCCGCTTAACTAAGCCTGGAACCTGCGCCACATTTTACACGGATCAAACATTTACGTCTCCACATTAATTTAAACTCATCGTTGTTGCAGTACGATAAATAATCCAACTTTAGTAAGGGAACTGAAATAAGCCTAGAAACGTGTAATTTCGTCAGGTACAGGTACATGTTGTAGATCTTAACAAATACTTTCTACGAAAATAATAAAAAAATAACAAGATCGAACTGGCAGTTTTTAAAGATATAACGCAATTTCAACAACCGCAAATATAATTTTGTCCTTCAAACAAGCACTATTTCGGTGGAAAAAGTGAATTCCCCGAATTCAGTTTAATTTTTCGCCCTCAGTGTACAATCATTTTTCCACGTTGCCAGTTTATTGAAAAGCATTGTAACTATACACAAAAGTTGTTATTGAAATTACTACTTAAACAAAAGTGGACGGTGGACTTTTATAACACCAAAACCACTAAACAACTCATCATGAAAATCTGGCTTACACAAATTCCTAAGAAACATCATTAAAACAATGGAATCTGTCCGTGAAAACACCCCCCCCCCCCTCTTTTGACCCCCTTCCCCCTTAATAGTCACAGATGTTTCCCACTACTTACAGTTAGCACTTCGAAGCAGAAATGACGTAACACACAAAAGAACTGTACCATTTTGAACTTTATTCGAAGAGAGATAGAGACGTTGATATTTTTAAACAATAGTATAAAGTTTGTGAGGGCATTTACGAACTATTACGCATTCCAAAATGGCTGATGCGATAAGAAAACTTTAAATGAATTTCAAACTGCCGTTATGACTATAGTAAACCCTTTTAGCAAATTGTTAAAAAGTATGTATAAGCGGGGAATATCTTATCTTTATATCTAAGTAAGAACCATCCCAGGCTATGACAGGTTTACTATCTTTTTTAGGGTTCCGTAGCTGAATGGCAAAAACGGAACCAGTGTTGTTCACTGTAATGACATATTCATTGGTGTGCAGCTTCCAAACTTTTGAGGAAATAACATCGATGTTGGAAAAAAAACCTTTGACAATATGAAATCACTTTTCTGACACACATACAGGGTATCCCAAAAATTAGTGTCAAGTCAAATCCCAGAGGTAGAGCAGCACTAGCTCTACCCAAATGACCTGTGACCTGTGTATGTTCCTCAATTTTCGATAGTTTTCGAGTTATGATTTTTTAAATAAATAATTTCCAATATTTTTTAAAATGTTAAATTAGTGCTATGGATGAAAATACTTCTGAATCAGTAAGTCCTATTTAGTATTCATCTAATAAAAAAAAACAGGTATGTACTTACAACAGGCTTAACTATTTGTGCTCTAAAAAAGTGCCCTAACACAGAAATTAAAAAAATCTGATGCATAACCTCTGGACTTTGGTTAAATATTATTTTTTGGGACACCCTGTATCATTTGCAACGACCTTCTTCTTCTTCTTCAACTTAATAGCTGCGCTCTTGTCGGTGGAGTAATATCTATTCTATTCTTTAATATGCCTTCTTCTTGACTTGGTCAAAATAACTTCTCCTAGGCCTTCCTCTTCCCCTCTTTCCTTCTACCTTTTCTTCTGTGATATTCTCTAAGAATCTGTCATGTCGTATCAGGTGTCATATCATATTTCCACGTCTATTTATCGATCTTCTAGTCACACACAGTGAATATTCATCATCGTCATTATCAGCCAAAGGACGTCCACTGCTGAACATAGGCCTCCCCTACGGTTTTCCTCATCGACCGATCACAAGTGGTCTGCATCCAGTGCGATCCTGCGATCTTTACAAGGTCGTCTGTCCATCTTGTCGGTGGACGTCCTACGCTGCGTCTTTGGTCGAAGGGTCTCCAATCTAGAGCTTTTCAGCCCCAACGGCCATCAGTTCTTCGCGCTATATGCCCTGGCTGCTGCTTCTTGGCTTACTGCTTCTTAGTGAACATTGACAATGCATAATTTATCTATACTTAATATTATAAAGCTGAAGAGTTTGTTTGTTTGTTTGTTTGTTTGTTTATTTGTTTGTTTGAACGCGCTAATCTCCGAAACTACTGGTTCGAATTGAATAATTCTTTTTGTGTTGGATAGTCCAGTTATCGAGGAAGGCTATAGGCTATATAACATCACGATACGACCAATAGGAGCAAAGATATAGTAGTAAATGTGTAAAAAACGGGAGAAAGAAGTCACTATTCCACGCGGATGAAGTCGCGGGCAAAAGCTAGTGTATTATAAATGTCTTCTATGATATTATTAGCTTATGAATTGGTCCGATGGCTTAAATAATTAAATAGCAATCAATTTGATTGGACATTAATTACTTAATTTATTATTTAAGTCCGGTCAATGGCTGCAGTAGGCTTGAATATGTCGATATTAATAAATATCGATAGGATATTGGATATAGGTGGTTGTTATTGCAAATTTAAGATAAAGTAACGCCATTTGCCACTGAGACATCCCGTGTGTTGCAGGTACTGTTTTTTGCAGGATGACGTGTAGTAGCATACTCGTTTTAATGCAAATTTTAACACGGACGTCCCGTTTGCAGTGACCCGCAAATACCAGGTACCTGATTTTTAAAGATCCAGCTTTGTCATTAACACGTTCCGGGACACTACTCCAGATACAACAGATGTTTTATTGTTTTCACGCCTGTAGGCGGGCACTGTCCCGGAACGTGTTAATCTGTCTCAGTAACACTTTAACACGTTCCGGGACACTATTCCAGACACAATAGATGTTTTATTGTTTTCTTGCCTGTAGGCGATCACTGTCCCGGAAAGTGTTAAAATGACAGTATGCACAAAAACAGTTACCCTGACAACGCTGTGAAAGATAGGAATAAACAGCGCGCTGCTTTATCGATAACAGCAAGCGAGTAGACATGACACTGAAAGAAGTTGACAGGACTCAGTTGACGGACAAGTACCTGCAAAAAAACCTGCCGTGTGAACACACCAGACTCATCTGCGGGATCCAGTTGTAAGGTACAATTAGATAGAGATAGCTATATTTGTGATTTAGGGTGTAGGAAAGAGAAATCTAATAAATGTCAGTTCGATAATGGCTTCCTAGTTTGATTTCACGTTTACACAGTAATGCAGTGTTCCCGCAGAACTGGACTGCCGTGGAAAAACGTATCAAAGTTAAGGGGATCGCGTGCAGGCGTAGCGCAGCGCGAGTTTTCATACATTTCGAACGCCAACGGTCGAAATATGCTTGCGGGGGAAAACGTTTTCCTACCCGTAAACCTTTATGGAATGAGACAAATTTGGTCTCATTCGTTTTCATACATCCTAAACTACGCTTGTACGTCTTTGATTTTTTGTATTAAGGCTTGATTAGTTAAAAAATGGTCGAATTCCGAAGAGATTATAATGCACACAGCAAAAATGTGGAACTCTACCCGCATCAGTGTTTCCAATGGATTATATATAACCCTAAAATTTTCTTAGTTAGAGTGAACAGGCTTTTTCTGGGTAAGCTTGCTCCATCGTCGTCTCTGTCTATGCCACTGGTCTAGCCTGGAGACAAGAGCGAAGACGATTTTTTTGGTCAAAAAAGTTAATGTTTAGGTTCTTATATTTTCTGAAACATACAATATTTAGAAAAAATAAAAACGTACGAGCATAGTATTTCAAAATATCTCTAACATATAAAAAAAATGATAATCTCAGACAACGTTTAACACGTTCCGGGACAGTGCCCGCCTACAGGCGTGAAAACAATAAAACATCTATTGTGTCTGGAGTAGTGTCCCGGAACGTGTTAAATGGTGGAAAACGTGTTATCTTTTTGTATGGAAGCTAGCGCGCACGGGTCTACCTTGTTTCGCAGAATTTTTATTGTCATAATTTTATTTGGCATATCATCAAATAGCATAAACTTCCTTTCGCAGAACATCAATTAGCATTCACTCATTTATCAGACGTTCAAAACGCATAATCGTGTAAGCTAGAATCATCTTTAGGCAGAAATTTAATATTCATAATAGTCTTAAAGCAGAATCATCCTAACGCAGAAAGTTCACAGATAGAATCGTCTTGTGGCATACAATTCGTATATATAGTCATTAATAGGCAGAATCATCCTATCGCAGAAAGTTCACAGTCCGAATCGTCTTTTGGCATATTTTTCGTATTTAAAATCATTACAAGGCAGGCAAATCAAACATGCAGCATGCAAGCAAGCATTCAGCATGCAAGCAAGTATGCAGCATGCAAGCAAGCAAGCAAAGCATGCAGCATGCAAGCAAGCAAGCAAAGAATGCAGCAAGCAAGCAAGCATGCAGCATGCAGGCAAGCATGCAGCAAACAAGCATGCAGCAAACAAGCAAGCAAGCATGCAACATGCATGGTTTCTGTCACGGCTCCGGCGCTGCGGGGCTCCGGCAGTCCCACGCGAGCTTATCGTCGCAGATCGAGTCGAGCTTTCAAACCACCTGCTCCTCAGCTCGCGGGCTGCCTCGCCCCTCCGCGCCTACGCGATTTTGAATTACACTCTAGGGGTGGGGCAAACAAGACTGCGTGGAGTCGGTTTTGCACCGATTCGTTTCTGTCACTAACTTCTGTACCACAACTTAATTACTTTTTAATTCAATTTTAGGGTAAAATACTATTTAAAAGAAATAGCAATATGCGAAGTGAAATTATTCTAAACGAAATTCTGCTTTCTTCATAGTATGCTTAGTCAAATTATGCCAAATAAACATTATGCTTAGCGAAAGTATGCAAAGTAAAATTTTGCCAAAGGTAATTATGCCTTATAAATTTCTGCTATCTTAAAAGTATGCCATTGTAAATTCGGGAATATAAATATTCGACCAAACAATAATTATGCTAATAGAAAATTCTGCCTGAATAATATTCGACTAAAGAAAATTATGCCAAGTGTGTTATGCCAAGTGACTTTCGGAGCAAAAAGATTCTGCCAGATAGAGGGAACCCAGCGCGCACACGATCCTTATAACCAATATGTTGCATTTGTAACAGGGTGCTACGAAAATTGCTACGCTCATTACTACGAGCCAGTTCTACGGATTTCGTAGTATGACTATTATCAATGCTACGAAATTTCGTAGCGAGCGAATATTCGCGCTACGATTTTCGTAGTATGTAGCTTGGTTGTTCGTATTTTTAATGAACCGGTAGTGCATGGCTAAATTAATATACATTGGCAATATTTTAAACTAAGAAGCTACATGATTTATAGTCCCTTCCACATTTAATATTTAATAAAACACAATCTACGGATAATTTAATATTTAAGTATCAAAAACATTTTTGATACTTGAAAATTATTTGTCAATTTCAGGATATCTTAAATGTTTAATTTGAAGTTTCTAATTTAATAGTTTAATTTGAAGCAATAATCAATAAGTGTTTAATATGAATTTTGTCAGTTTCATCAAATGATAGTTTATATCAATTGATTTTCATTTTAATATGTGGAAGGGACTATAAATCATGAGTAGGTTCTTAGTTTAAAATATTGCCAATGTTTTCAAAGTCACCCTGTATAATATGTCGTCTTCCCAACCATTAGATGCATTCAACGCGGGCGGTTTAAAATTAGACGAATCGATATGTGGCAGCCTCCAGCTTAGCTTTCGACCAAGGCTGTAGGGCGAGTGTTTCCGGTTTGGAGGTCAAGATCAGAATTCGTTTTTGTGGTTGAGATCACATTCAGTAATAATATAAATATTTTAATTTTCGTTGGATAATCCATATAAGTTACCAAAAAATCACGGTAAAAATAGACACAGGTATCTTAAAGAAATCTGTATCTTTTTCAAAGGTTTTTTGGTAACAAACTTAACACGTTCCGGGACAATATTCCAGACACAATAGATGTTTTATTGTTTTCGCGCCTGTAGGCGTTTACTGTCCCGGAACGTGCTAATGTTGTATAGTGTACCGGGCAGCGTAACAGGGTTCGATTCCTGGTTTGTCACAGTTGCTTTTTAGGGTTCCGTAGCCGAATGGCAAAAACGGAACCCTTATAGTTTCGTCAAGTCTGTCTGTCTGTCCGTCCGTATGTCACAGCCACTTTATTCTGAAACTATTAGCATCACACAACTGAAACTTGGTAGGTAGGTGTATCTTGTTCACCGCTTTCCGATTCAGGTAAAAAAAGTAAGAAAAATGATATTTAAGGGGGGGCTCCCATATATGAACTTAAAACCTAAAAAAGATTTTTTACTCAAAATTATGCGTGTGGGGTGTCTATGGATAGGTCTTTTAAAATGATATTGAGGTTTCTAAACCATTTTTTCGAAAAGTCTAAGGTTTGAGTTATTAGACGCCTCTAAAGTGGTAAAATGGGCGTCCCCCCATCTAATTTTTGAACTAAGAAAGTGAAAATTTTGGAAAAAATATATGATGTAGATCTCAACAAAAACTTGCAACGAAAATTGGTTTGAATGATATCAAACTAGTAGTTTTTGAGATATTGCACATTTTCATCAACCGCAAATATAACTTTGTCTTACATACAAACACTATGAAAAACAAAGTTATTGTTGCTGTCAAAAAATAGTGTGATATTTTCGCTAGGTGGAAGTGGACCCCAAATTCAGTTTAAGGGTGGTACGGAACCCTCAGTGCGCGGGTCCAACTCGCGCTTGGCCGGTTTTTACAAATGAAATTGATACCATAGTATAATCCTAGAAGAAAAAGTTGAAGTAAGTCTCCAACATTGTCACAGGATAGTTGTTTTTACCAGTTTCTTGCTAGCTAGAGAATTGAATCTAACATTTCTGAATTGCCTTCCTCTACTATTTTTAAGCGATCAACAGTGGTATTATGAACTTGAAGAGATAGCGATTATAATTACAACTAGCGGTCCCAGCGAACTTTTTTTCGCCCCAGCCCCATCCCGCCCCAACCCCGGCCCCGTTGAACGGGATAAAAAGGATCCTATGTCCTTCTCCTGGTTCTAAGCTACCTCCCCACCGTTTCCAGAACGCACGAACCGATTTCCACGGTTTTGCATTCGTTGGAAAGGTCTCGGGCTCCGTGAGGTTTATAGCGAAGAAAATTCTCATAAAACGGGGCCGGGGCTGGACGGGGCTGGGGGCGAAACGAAGTTCGCTGGGACCGCTAGTTTATAATACATTTTCTGTCAAAATTGACAACGTTAAAATAGCATTACCTAGGATTCTAGGCAGCTGAACTTTTCTATATAACGTTAATATAACGATTATTTTATTTCCATGCCATAAAACGTTGAATCAACGTCATTCTATAATTCAAAGCAGTCACTTCGCAGCTCTAAATACTACAATAATTTATAAACATTTATTTATTTATTCATCTTTATTTGGAAAACAAAGAGCTATAAATAACACATTTGGCATAGTAGTAATGCATTGTTCTTAAGCAATACATTTTTCACCATTATTTATTGCAACGATTATGTTGACGCGATTAAAGTGTTGTAGTCTAAGGAAAGTTAACAATTACAATACTAAAACTATTCGCTAATACCCGACCCGACCTAAAATACCTTGGAATTAATTTAAATTACTCAAAACAGATCCCAAATTAAAGTGGGGGAGACAAGTTGATCCCGTGATAAACGACTAAAGGTGTTATATCAAGGAATTCAATTACTGAACTGTTTGGCTTATGGATTTCTATTTTGAAGCTTTGTAAAGGCGTAGTGATAAAAAACTATATACTCGTGTCTCTATATACTCGTATATAAAAGAAAGCCTTGTTTGTTACACTATTTGTAACTCAAGAACGGCTGAACCGATTTGGCTAAACAAATTAAAAATACAAAATATTTTATTTCAGTAATTTATTCTAAAACAATTATAGTTGTGGGAACTCCCTTTTAGGCAGAACATCGCCTGTGCTAGGAAGAACCGCTCTTTTAACAATCAGTTACAAAGCAAAATAAAATAACAACTGTTAACACTAAACAAGCAAGGAATTTAATACTTTGTCAAAATAAAATAACTTTTCTTACTGCTCATATAGGTGCGGTATATGCGTGTGTGTGTGTGTGTGTGTGTGTGTGTGTGTGTGCGTGTGTGTGTGTGTGTGTGTGTGTGTGTGTGCGTGTGTGTGTGTGTGTGTGTGTGTGTGTGCGTGTGTGTGTGTGTGTGTGTGTGTGTGTGTGTGTGTGTGTGTGTGTGTGTGTGTTTGCAGAACATAGGTCTCTATGGTTTTCCACAGTGACTGGTTGCGACTGCCTTTATCTCGGTGGACGTCCTACTCACTAGTAATACTTACTTGGTAAAAAAGCTGATACTCAGTATCGGTGAGCCTCAACGCCACTTCCTCAGGAAAGTTGAGGTGGGTCTTCAACGAGGCCAGCTCCTCAAAACTGGAGTCTTCTAGTGTTGAACCTGAAAGAAAACATTTTCTTCAGGATTATCCTTTAATAAACAACAGATTGTGTCCACTTCTGAACTCAGATTAGTATTGTGTTTAATAGTTGCCAAATTAGATTTTTAAGAGAAGCGTTTTTGACTGCATAATTAAATTTTTGTTGAACCGCATTAAAAAAATACAAAGGACTAAAATAACTCATTTGACTTCTAATAAGGAGAAACAAATTATTTTGAAGTCAATATTACTATTCAGTAGACTTACATTATGTAGATCGTGAACTTGAGTCAAGGTATTTACCTAAAGGTAACAAAAGTATTTGTTTTGTAACTTGATAAACTTGTTTAAATATTAATTACAAATCCCTAAAGGACTTTGAAATTTTTACTAGAAAATGTTTTTAGAATTTGTCGGCCATTACTGGCACTCGTATCTTCAAAAATTGTTGGATCTCAATATTATAAATAATAATGATTTCGTAAACCTTCGTAAAATGAAAGGGTTTAAAATTATAAGCTGTTAAAGATGTGAAAGTAAAATAGCGTCCTTTACAGCCTGTTTATGTTTAAACGTGACGATTAAGGAGTTTTTTATAATAGCTTAATTTATTTGTAAAGTAATGCAACAAATCGTTTCTTTAGGTATTATTTAGGGCCGCTTCTTTTAAACAAAAATGGCGGACGGAAAAGAAAGCTTTTTATCTCCATTCATAACTTATTCAATCTTTGTACTTTTGCTCTATCGATATTCTCTTAATCAGTCAGGTATCAAACGACTCCAGGGAGTCGCATAACAATGGAATTTCTATTGTGTCTCGTTCACACATACTTGACGAGTTAATTATGTTTTCTTTACAAAGAAACAAAACACAGTAATTATTATTAAAGAACTTTCTGAGATATACTAACTTTTGACAAAAGTGAAATCACATCGTACGAAAACTTCAAAGTAAGTCGTCATACGACTTCAAAAGAGAAGTATCTAAATAAGATTACAGAAGTTGATACTTCATATGAACAAAGCTTATGTGATTACCATTATTATACTCTCAAAGTTCGAATTAGGATGTTCGACTTTAGTGATGGTAAACGTATCGATACTTTAAGTGTTCAAAGTATCGGTATCGACATCTCGTGCGTAGAGTCAATACTTATTAATGATTGCTTTATTTCATAATTATTTTTTCCATACTAGGTGTAAATAATAGTAAATAATAGGTCAAACTGAGATCCGTCTTTTTTGAAGTTGGTTAAAAGGACCATGAAATTGTTGGTGAACAATAAATGAACAAATAGATAATCAATGCGAAAAAACAAGTACCTAGTTATAGAAACCGATTCAAAACAGACGAAAAGAATAAAATAAAATAAACAACATCATAAGATAACTATGAATGTATTTAAATTTAATTATTTTAACTCTAACGGCTCCCCATGGCAACACCCACGTAAGTATTGGATTTATTCAAATCATTATGAATTAAAAACTATGTGTTCAAGTTTCATCAAAATCCATTCAGTGGTTTTAGCTTGAAGCAGTTACAAGCATCTATACATACATCCTGATGATCCTGATGGCCGTTGGGGCAGAAATGTTGTATATTGGACACCCTTTGACCAGAGACGCAGCGTACGACGTCCACCGACAAGATAGACAGACGATCTTGTGGATCGCAGGATCAAACTGGATGCAGATCGTTAGTGATCGGTCGCTGTGGAAAGCCATGGGGGAGGCCTTATCCATCCTCACAAACTTTGATAATAAAAATATAAAGTAAAATCTAGAATATATATCGATATCAAAATGACATTAAAGCGCAACCCTAAACGAAATATGAAATCAAAAGACCGACTCATCGTGATTGTTCATTTGAATTTCAAATCGATTGCGGCTAAAATTACCACGAAATATCTTAGAATAGATTTGTGTATCAAGGCCGAAGAACTTGATTCTTGAATAAATAATGTAGTTACTTTCGGACGAAAAGTTTGAGGTCACAAGTATTTGACACTTTTCTGTGTATTTTTAGACTTTAATTTCAGAAGTCCATAATAAGGGTTTGTCAAAGAGCTATGAAACGTAGCGTTATAGGGATCAAACGAACGGATCAGATCCGAAACACCACAATTGGATCATAAACCGGTATTATGAACGATTGTGTAAAGACCGCAAAACTTAAGTGGAACTGGGAGAATCACATCATCAGGATGTCTCCTAAGAAGTGGTCTAAGATCGTCACCCACTGGCTGCCTTCCAATGTATGCCATCAGAAAGCCATCAGGCAAAGGATCTAGACAAATACCACGAGAACTGGCAAACCCTAACCAGCAACAGGGACTCGTGGAGTAGATTGGAGGATGCCCTTGCCCAGCAGGTGAAGAGCAGCGACTAGTAGAGAAAAAACAGGTGCCCCAAACGGCTACATTCACGATAATAATAAATAAATATGCGCCAGACAACACACCAATTGTCTAGTTTCGAACTAAGGAATTTATTCCTTGTGTTACGAAGTACTAGACAACGATAATGACGGGGCGTCTCCCATAATTACTTAAATACATATAACATCCATGACTTAGGTACAAATGTTCGTGCTCATCACACAAACAATTGCGGGATTCGAACCCGCGACCGCTGGTTCAGTAGTCAGGAGCTCTAACCACTGCACCAAACGTGGCGTCAAAAAATAATAATAATAATATATGAAGAGAATGTATGAAGAGTCATAAAAAAACAGATTTGAATGATGGCTACATTGTAAAATTAGTAGGTAATGATGGTTTTATTCACCTCCTAGGACACACCTTGCAATGTCTGTGTTGCTGAACTGAAACAGTCTAGTCTAGAATTACTACCTTCATCATCGTTGGTCCCAGAGGCACCGCTGGGGCCTGCCCTGGCTCCGTCTCGCATCTCCAGCACTAGCGCTTTTATCGGCCAGCGCCATCTACCGGCCACATGTTCATGTGGGCATTGGTTTATTTATCTGTAACAAAAGAAAAAACAATTGAACACCTACCGAAGGTTTGTTACTCCTGATTCAATTATGTTTGGTAACAACTATTGTATCTTTCGCAATAAAAGGTTTGCGACCCCTGTCAAAGGTTTGTAGCTGTTGATTAAAATGAAGAATATGTCCTGCAGCTAGTATGATGTTGTAATGAGTGATTAAAATACCATATAAGAAAGCTCATATTATTAAAACCACTGAATAGATAATAAAACAAAGCAACAACACTGCACCCACCCAACTACGCGTGCACAGAACCGAGTAAAAACGTTTAATTGAATTAGAGTATTATTCAGAAAACATTATTACGCTAAACCACAGAATATATGGCTAAACCAGGGATCGCCAAATGGCGGACCGCAGACCCATTTTGTGCGGACCCGCGAGAACACAGTAACTTTTTTTTGATTTTAAGAAAATTGAGAATGTTGTAGAAATCTTCAGCAGCATTTACTCTCTGCATCCTGATGGTGAATGGAGCAATGAAGCTGCAATTGTTTTCGGAAGTGATAAAGCTACTCTGCAGATGGAAATGATCGATTTCCAAGAAAACACAGTTTTAAAACACAAACAATCGGAAGTTTCCAGTGAAGAGTTCTGGATAAAATTTGTGTGTGGTAATAAATATCCAGAATTACAAAAATTAGCTTTGAAACTTCTTACTTTGTTTGGATCGACATATATTTGTGAAGCAGCATTTTCGAAGATGAATTGGAGACCACTGCGCTAAACCCATATAAATGTTAATATAATTACAAACCCTTCCTGGAAACACCTTGTTAAGTTATGAATTCTTGATCAAGTCAGCCATTCTAAGAATTTTCAGCCCAAGCTGTGTACTTGTCTGAACTCTATGAATGTCTGAACAACATGGTTACATTTATGAAGACATGAGAGAGAGTGTAGCTTTGAACTTTCTGAGTATACCAGGAAGTATGCAAATAATATTCATAAATCGTTTATTTCCGACCAAATAAAGATCAATACAGGTAGTTCTCAGTAACAATTGACTTAGAATTATTGTTAATACGACAATAAAAGCAACAAAACGCCACCACTACAAAGCGATAAGTCAAAAAACCGTTTACTGTCTCCCTGCACATGTATCTGTATCCAGCGCGTTAAAGATCGCACACGATGGCCTATCCCTGGTGACCCTTAGGATGCTGCTGGAGCTCTGCCGTATCCTAGCAAGCATTGACGCTGTCCGCTTCCGGATGATTGCTCTTAATTCGCATTACTGATTTTTAGGGTTCCGTAGCCGAATGGCAAAAAACGGAACCCTTATAGTTTCGTCAAGTCTGTCTGTCTGTCTGTCTGTCTGTCTGTCTGTCCGTCCGTATGTCACAGCCACTTTATTCTGAAACTATAAGCATTACATAGCTGAAACTTAGTAGATAGGTGTATTTTGATCACCGCTTTCCGATTCAGATACAAAAAGTAAGAAAAAATAATATTTAAGGGGGGGCTCCCATACATGAAACTAAAACCTAAAAATTTTTTTTTACTCAAACCTATGCGTGTGGGGTGTCTATGGATAGGTCTTTTAAAATGATGTTGAAGTTTCTATAACCATTTTTTCTAAAAGTGTAAGGTTTGAGATATAGACGCTTCCAAAGTGGTAAAATGGGCGTCCCCCCCCATCTAACTTTTGAACTAAGAAAGTGAAAATTTTGAAAAAAATATATGATGTAGATCTCAACAAAAACTTGCAACAAAAATTGGTTTGAAGGAGATCGAACCAGTAGTTTTTAAGATATTGCACATTTTTATCAACCGCAAATATAACTTTGTCTTTCATACAAACACTATGAAAAACAAAGTTATTTTTGCAATATCTTGTGATGTTTTCGTTAAGTGAAAGTAAGTGGACCCTGAATTCAGTTAAGGGTGGCACGGAACCCTCAGTGCGCGGGTCCGACACGCACTTAACCGGTTTTTTTATGTGACAAGTAGAGTAAGCCTGTAAGCATCCCACTGCTGGGCAAAGGCCTTACCTCAAATGTGAGGTAGTATGAGCCATACTCCACCACGCGGGCTCAGTGCGGATTGGCGTTTGCTAGCGACCAACCTTGCTGTCAGATTTTACTTTCTTTCTTTCTTTCTTTCATCTTGTCGGTGGACGTCCTACGCTGCATACTTATTTGTAGCTAACATGGTTAAAACAACAGTAAAATCCCGATAGTTCGATTCTTTCGGGACCCATGCCAAACACGCGTTGAAAATGGAGATTCGGACGCTATTTTGCACCACTGATCATGTAATCTTTTTAGATACGGGACAACGATACATTGGCCGTAGGCAAAAAATTGTTGTCATCAGTGTCAAACATCGACTACACGAGAGTGAGCGGTGTGAGCTAACTTTAGTGATGTCCTTACCGTCTCGTTGAATCACTCTTTCAGTCTTGTAATGTAACCATTTAAATCGATATTTTCGTTATCGATTTCTACTAATCGTTAAAAGAAATCGATATTATTTAATCGATAACCTGTCTACCTACTTGCGGTCGATGCCTCATAAAAAATATATAAAACAACACTATCTATGCCCACAAAATCAAACTCTGCAGTTAGTTTAAAAGAATTTATTGAAAATACTAAAACAACACACCCTCTTATCACACGATGATACAATTTTCTTAATAACGCTGCAGCCTGCCTGTGACGCCTTAGTTTTTAAAGTAGCAGAACCAGATCCTCGAACCTTCCTACCCGTGATTAGATTTTATTAAGATTTGGTATCTGAAAGAAAACAAAGAATATATTATGTCAGCTGCTATCTTTTATAAGAAGAGAAAACAATACGGCTGAACTTCACGATGAAACAACGACTCAGAGTCTTGCTTGGCTTCCGACATCACATCACCACACCATACCTCTCAGACTTTGGAAAGTACTTTCCGTGTCTTCTCGTGCAGCATATTTGCTTTTTATTTCCATTAGGTACTTTTCTATCATAATAATCCTAATTAAAAGAAAAAATACGAGCGAGCGGGGAGCGAAACGCCCTGTGGGAAGACCACAAATGCGATGGAGTGATGGTATAAAGAGAGAAGCCGGGTCGATGTGGATACAGGTGGCTCAGGATAGAAGAGACTGGCATAAAAGAAAGGAGGCCTACACCAAGAAAATGGTAGAAGAAGGCTGAGAAGAAGAAAAGAAAAAATAAGCTATTTTTGTATTATTTTGTCATAAAATTTGAATTTTGATCTGACTTTTATAAAATGACATGATAAAGTATGCAGATGTCAAAGTGTCAATAAAAACTTACCATAAATTAGTCAAACGAGGTTCGCAATATTTTTTCGTTCAATAAATTCGTTCATTAGGTGATAGTTCTTAAAATGAAGCTGGCTGGACATAAAAACTGACAAAAAGTATTGACATTTAGAAAACTCAATAAATCTAAAAAATCGCGTCGTGTACCCATTGACACCACTCAAAGTGAGGTAAGGCTGTTTTGCACCTCAACTTGACTTCAGACAGACTTTTTAGAACATTTTTCTATTAATAATGTCAAGATTCATCCAAAAAGAGTATACTAAGCGAGGAGGCGAATCGTATTAAGCTGGGAACAAATATATGAAAACACTCCAAGTTGTAATGACCGACGTTAAGGCGCTATTTGCGGGAAATAATATGCGGGGACGTACTATCGGGGTTTTAGCGTAGTTTCTTGCATGGTTAAAACTAATAGCAATCATTTTATTGATTCTCACAGCAAAATAGCATGTCCGCGTCATTCGATACCTAAATAAGCTCCGATAATGTCACACCAGCTCCATTGTGGCCCTCACTTAGCAGGGACGCATCGAGAGCGGAATACATAGTGCTGTCAATAATATATCGATAAATTGGATTGTAGTTGCCCCAATCGGACCTATCTTGATATCTGACTACTCATGTGTAGAGATTTATTATTAGTATTGATGTTAAAAGCATTAAGTTATTTGGATATAGTGATTATTAAAATTGTAAATCTTCCTAAGAATCAAAAAATAAATAAATAAATTGTACTAACTTATTGTTAACTTAATATAACTATCAGTTATTGTTATTTTTGGAATTACGTAGCAAAAAAATTACATCTAAACTGATTCGTAAAATTTTGTGCTTAGGATTTATTTATTCTACCTCTATAATGATGTACGTACTGTTCGTGTAAGTAAGTTTAATATCCATTACCGACTTCGAATGAACTTGTTTCTTCATAATAGTTATTATGTTATCGTTCAAATTGAGATTGATTTAGGAAATACAATATTTTTCTACGAAACATGCGTTACCAAAAGTGATTTTAATATTTTATACAAAAAGGCAGCCAGCATTATTGTCTATAAAAGATTTTAATTAAATTGATGAAGTTTAGCATAATTGATAATTGAAGTTTCGTTTTTTGGTGGTTTTAAGTTATGTCAATTTTTTTGGTATAATAAATGTACGTATCTATTGGTCTTAAATTGGAATGATATTCAATGTTTTTATATATACTCGTAATTTATCAATCGATAAAACGATAACTTATATCTTAAGGCCAACACTACTCGGGAAGCATATCCTATTTCGTTCGGGAGTGGAGTTGATTTATATTTCTTTTTTCCTTTCCGGGTTTTTTGTTCGTAAATTGTTCTGCTATTGACTTGTGGGTATGGATGTATAAAGGTCCACTAATGTGCTGAATTATACAAGGTGTGGCCTGTAATATGAGATAAAATTTGTACCTAGTGTTATTATATTTTTTGCGGTAATATGTTATTTGTAGCATTTAATGATTACATGAATAACTATTGGCTGACTTTTTGGTCGGCCATTTTAATTTTGATAGAATGTAGCGGTCAGCGCTTTGGTAGCGATACCGAAGTTAAGCAACTTACGGCGCGGTCGTGTTTGGATGGGTGACCATTCCGACCAAATCAGTGACGTATATCACGAGCATCTCCGTGCTTTGGAAGGCACGTTAAGCCATTGATCCCTGCTATTATCGGTTGACATTAGTCGTAAAGCCTATTCAAAGGCCCTATGGGCGGCTTGATAACATCTGACAGCAAGGTTGGTCGCTTGCCTTGCAAATACCCCTCCACCAATCCGCACTGAGCCCGCGTGGTGAATATGGCTCATAGTCATACCAAGGCCTTAGCCCAGCAGTGGGATGTCTACAGGCTAACTTAACGTAATCATTGTTTCATGTTCAAGACCAATCTCACACTAGATTTTGATATTTGAACCATAATATAGTAATCTGTTTTGAACTATATGTTCTCATAGCTCATACATGAGAGAATATTGAACGATAAAGGTTATATGAAAGAATAACACACTTCTCACAAACGAATAGAGCCCAAAGGAACTATAGACCAAGCCACTGTTATTGTAACTGCGTGATAGTAAGCCATTACTTATTTTTATTGCCATAAGAAGAATTTTTCGGAAGTAACAACACTACCTTCTTATTACAAAGGTGTACATAATTGACATAGATGGCAGTAGAGCTAGGAGGGCCTCTTATACATACAGGGTGCGTATTGCGATGCAGTTTTGACAGTAAAACAAGTCTGTTCTACTGTCAAGTTAGCAATTCTTATTGCAATTTCGCATTTTATTGATAATTTTACTAAAATATAACAATATAAATATTAATATTCATACCGTTGTAGTATTATTTTAATATTGTTACCTATATTGATAATATTCATTGACGCTGAGTGGGAACGGATTAGGTTGGATCGCAATACGCCCCCAGGACACAATTAATGTAACTAACAAATATTATCTTGATCAAATTTAAGATCTAGGCTCTTGTCGGTGTCAACACAAATTAAATATACAGGGTGTAATTGCAAAGGGGTGCCAAATTTTTGGAGGTGAATGAGACCGTCAATATGAACAACTTTTACTATGGGGTCATGGTCAAAATCTTAAATAAAATTTCAGGTTCCCCATACAAAATCAGTCACCTACATTGACAATAATGTATGGAGAGGCAGAAAAAAATAATAATTACACGATGGTCCCATAGTAAAAGTTGTTCATATTGATGGTCCCTTTCACCTCCAAAAATTTGGCACCCCCTTGCAATAACACCCTGTAACTAATTCAGAAATTTTACCTTCCGTAAAGGTAACGGACACATACTTTTGCAGTAAAATAATTAATAAAGATAGATCAGATTCATTCCAAAAAATAACCACATAGATTAGTTCACAAAAAACATTTTTTTACATTAATGTACTTAAATCGTGCCACCAAAGCGGCCACTAAATAGCGCAGTAAAATTCTAAACAATCCAAAGGTAAACAAAAGTCTCCTGAATAGCCGGCTTTATTTCTTCAAACATTTGTTCTAGATCTGAAAAACAGGCGCTGCAGTCACAGTATAATAATATACAGTATGCCCATTTTGAACAGATAGAAAATTTTTGCTAGTGGACCTATGATGCACTATAACAGTGCCTCGCAAACCATCGATGCAAGCCATATAATATAAATCTAGTAATGCACTTATTAAAATTGACAGATTTCCAATCAAAACATGTTCAAGTAAATTAAAAAAACAGACTTTTTGGATGATGCTGCTTATTTTAAGAAGTACTGGTTTGAATCTAAAATATTGTGATGGATATTTAGTTTAACGGAAAAGGGCTAAAGTAAGCTGTAAAGCAACGTGCAACAAAACTTATGAGCGGAGGATCGGTGAAAAACGTTGCAAAATCTGTTGGAATAACCTCCTCTGCCTGCTTATCTACAGCACAAGCCATTTTGTTAACATATTTTTATTTTCCTTAGCCTATACTGTCCCACTGCTGGGCAAAGGCCTCCCCCAAACTACTCCACGTGTCCCTACCGGCGGTAATACTATTATTATAATAAATTCATATATTTTATACTTACGATAAACCCTATAAAATCTTACCATATGGTTATCCCCTAGGTTTTTCTATGAAACAGTAGTTAGAACACTGTGGGTATTCTGCACCTTTCTACTCTATGTCTATAAATCCTTACGACGGGCGCTTTCGTGAGCAGATTCTAAATAAGGCCCCTCTGAAGGTAGTTTTAAATATTATTCTTTGTAATAGAATTTCTCGGCGTATTGTTTTTGCAATGTATTTCTTGTGAGAAATATCCTGTGCAAGTTTTATTTGAAATGTTTCGTTGAAAACTAAGAAATGAAATGAAACCTCGATGGTGTGAAGAAATAAAATAGGTAATAGGATATTAGAAAACCCACAGGTTGAAAGAAATAGTGTCTAAGAAAAGTCATAAGAGTTACTATGAAGTGTATTTATTAATCTTTAATTTCAATATTTTATAAAAACAACATGTTAAAATAGAAGCTCTTTATGATTTTCACACTTATGAATCAATTACACCATTAAAACATATTAAATAATTATAGGGTGCTCGTAGCGTAGTGGTGGCAGCGCTTTGGTAGTAATACCGAAGTTAAGCAACTTACGGCTCGGTCGGTCATTCCGACCATATAAGTGACGTATATCACGAGTATCTCCGTGCTTCGGAAGGCAAGTTAAGCAGTTTGTCCCGGCTAATATCGATTGGTATTAGTCGTTCAGCCTAGTCAGAGGCCCTATGGGCGGCTTGATAAAAATTTGTCAGCAAGGTTGGCCGCTTGCCTTGCAAACACCCCTCCGCCAATCCGCAGTAAGCCCGCGTGGTGAAGTATGGCTCATACTACCTCACATTTGAGGTAAGGCCTTTGCCCAGCAGTGGGATGCTTACAGGCTAACTTTACTTTACTTTTAGGTACTTAAAAAAATACAGTTTTCTGGAACCAAATGTCTGAGTTGAACCGCGGACAGGCAGACAGATGGACATAACAAAACTGAAATTGTTGCTTGTTGGACTATAGAACCCTTGAAAGAAAGTGAAATGCAATAATTGGTGCAAATATGCTAATGTTGGCACTCCACTGACCGACAAACATCGTTAATTAGCGTGATAATGGATATTAAAGACAGGTGGGGCCACCACTTGGCTTATGGCTTGGCATTTCATCACTAAGGCCTGGTAGCACCATCGTTCATCGTAACTATAACTGTCATCCATGTTTTTTCGGAGTTTGACAGCTATTTGACATTTTGCTCCTTTGTTAAAGTAAGAAATTTTCATCCCGAGTGTTCTTAGCCATGTTTCATGAAAGTCTGTGTCAAAAAATATTTTCTGTTTTTTTACTATTTAAAATTAAAATTTGTAATCTTTTCACCCTAATTTATAGGTACAAGCTATTTTATGTCTGTGTCCATAGACAGATATTTTCTGCATCTGCCTAAAAATCAGTTGAGCTATTTTAAAAATGGAACTTTGTTGCATAGATCATAGAATCGTTCAACAAAATATTAACAAATGGATCTCTGCCTGTACATAAAACCGGTAATAATTCAAAACAGTCCCAAAAGTTTTGTATAATCCAAAAACGACCGGATCCAACTTGTTTTGTCCAGTTTACACCAGTTTCCGCAACAGATTTTATTGAATTTATGACGTTGTTAAGAGGAGTTACAGAGTTAAGCTCTGTGATTTGCAGTGGTGCAAGTCACGACTCGGTTTTATTGAATCTGTCAAACAACCACAAAAACGCTGAGACGAAATTCGTTATTAAGAAGAATTAATAAAAAAAAAATACAACTTTTTTAAATAATAATTTTAGTTCAATATTGTTATGTAAGATCCTTATGTAAATACTTAGTGCGCATAAAAAAGAATTGAATTGAATTTTTAAAGAATTATTAAATATATGCTATGTAATTTATCTATAGGGATATTCAAAGTAGCAGAAAATCAGAAAATATAATCTTATCGAGCCGAAAAGTTATAAATGTAACATTTCTTGTGATTCTACGATCTTTACAATGTCGTCTTTCCATCTTGTCGGTGGACGTCCTACACTGCGTCTTCAATCGAAGGTCTCCAATCTCAGTAAGTTTTTATTACTACGTAGAGGAGCTGTATGCCAAGCTAAAAATGGTTGCAAGATTGTGACGTATTCCTTGGAATTTTAATATCTAATTTGAAACAGTATGCGTTGATGCAGTGGTTGATGCCAAGTAGCGTCAAATCATGGCTCAAGTTTGTTCATGGTTTCATTTCCATACGTTAGTAGTAAGTAGTTTAATGTCCAATCTAGAACTTTTCTGCCCCAACGGCCATCAGTTCTTCGCGCTATATGCCCTGCTATATGCCCTGCTCAATGCCACTTGAGTTTACTGATCCGCGGGGCTATGGCCGTTACATTATAACGAGCTGAATGAACGAAAATTATATTCGTAGTGACCTGTTGGTCATTAACCTGAATATTATTATGACTTTTGCTATTTTTGGACGAAATTACTAACATCAACGCGAGTTTACTACGCTTATTTAAGATAAGGGTGTGAACCGTATAAATAAATTGTGTTGTAGCAAAATGGTATTTAGTTATTTTTAATCTGATGTTAGCATGGCTTTCATGAGGTGGTTCGGTAGAGTTTTTTTTTAATTTTCTTTTATTATTAGTACAGAAGTATAGATATAAAATATGACTATTAAGACTAGTAACTAACAAAATACTTACAAAGAAAAAATATGTTTTTTTTTAAATTGTTGTAAATGGCTGCAACATTTTATATTAACCTAAGTTTAATCGTCGTGTGGAATTTGACAGGTAATTGGCGTTGATAATGTTATTTTATGATGCAAAGGAGGGAAATGGATATTTATTAGTTAATTTATAAAAGAAAAATAACAAAATATTGATAAATGACTACGCCTACTACACGTTAAAGAAGCGCTTACAAAATTCAGCAGGCTTGCCAATGTGTCAATGGCCGAGTGGTTGAGGCATGCGCCCGGATAGCGTAAGACACAGGTTCCACCCCTTGCCTGTCACAGTTGCTTTTTACAAATGAATTTCTTATGACTACCGGTTTTTCGTAGCAAATAGCTGTCATACTCTATACATGAAAAGTCGTGATATTATTTATGGGATTTAAAGTAACTTTATAATAAATTGCCTAAGCATACTTTAATTTAAATAATAGAACGTATGGGCGCATATTGCAATGTTGCTTTGACAGTTAAGCAGCACTGCTTTTGAACGGATTAGGATTAGAAAGAAAGAAAAAGACTATTTGCCCCAATTAATTTAATGAAATTATAAATTAGCATATTTTTAACGGGATTTTGTTCCACTCAGTATATAAGCGTGGGACACCTTTTGTAAACGTTGTGGAATTAAATAGAAATAGTGTTTTTTTTTTCTTAAGTTGCATCTCAATGCCAATTTGGCGACTCAGCTAGTTGTGTAGAGTGGGAATTGAACTGCCTGGAACTTGAACGGATTAAAGCAAGATCGTAGTACTCTCCCAGAACTTTTCAGTCTACTTAAAAAGCCGAAGAATCTTTACAAAGGTTTTCCAGCTTTGTAAAGATAAACTAACTATTTGGCTTAAAGTTTGCTTAAGACTTTTAAAGGTCTATTTATAAAACTTATACAATTTTGGCGTTACTTAACTCTTTAGGGCTCGGTTGTACCAAGTTACTTTAACCTTACTATTACCGTTAACTATCAATACAAAAAAACACGAAAATCGATTCATCCATTTGGGAGCTACGATAACACAGACAGATACACAGTCAGCCACGTTAAATTTATAACAACAAATTTGGCAACACGTTGCAATGTGACCCTGAATATAGTATACATACATATAAGTTTGTACGGAACCCAAGGTGCGCGATTTTTATTCGCACTTTCGCGTTTTCTTTTCGATAGCTGGTCTCAAGAACATATTTTTATTTTTATTACGGTCTCCTGTCCATAACACGGTCCTTTCATTGTAGAGAACCCTATAAATATGAGTATTGAGTAGAGTAGAAAACCTATCGATGGTTTAAATAATGATTAAACGAATTCCTAGGACATTAAATAAATAAATAAATAAATAATCATTTATTTCAGATTTTCATCCATAAGTGTTAGTAACAAGGCGTTCTTATCCTAATGTTAGTAAAACAATACAATTAATACAATTCATAATCAAAAAATAAAAACATAATAAAATATCATACTTATATTGGTGGGGCTCACGTCTGTGCTATAGGCATTCATAGCTAGCAGCTGGGGCATGAAGCTGCAGCCATCGACGCACCAGCGGGGAGTCCCAGCGGTCAGCCAGCACGCTCACGATGCTGTTCGAGCTGCCCCGCACACGGGCCCACAGCGAGGCGCAGCGCTTGCGGATGATTGAATAAAAGCTATCCATGTGCACCTCAGCAAACATGGATGAAGCGCTGCAGTGACGGGGCAGGCCGAACAACATCCTGAACGCGTTATTATATTGTACGCGGAGGGCGCTGTACGTCCTCTGCGTAAAGCAGACCCACAGACTGCACGTGTAGAATGATTGACAATAAGATTTAAAGAGCGTCAATTTCACCGGTCTACTACACCTTGCAAATCTGCGGAACAGCATATTACAGCGAACGCACAACGCCCTGCGCTCTCTCTCCATATCCATTGAGTCTGACAGGTTACATTAAATACTATTTTTAATTTTAATGTTTCCTAATGCATTTTTATTTTAATCAATAAAATTTGTCAATGTTTTTTAGTTTTTTTTATTGTTTGTGTGGTCACTACTACTATTGGGTCTCAGTTACTTCGAAATAAATGCATTTTATTTATTTATAATTTATTAATTGCTAAAACAGCGTTCTAATAAATCTACGTTAGACAATATTGCACAGCAAACTAGAGCGAATATTAACAACAGTTCTTAAAGAATTTCTCAGTTTAAAAACATAAACTTCTATGATAAATATAAATGAATATAATTTATTCGAAACATTTATATTTATGAAAATACGAGTAATTAGTTCAGTCCCACACAATCACATATTTCTATATATATACACACTTATTTATAATGACATTAAATTTCACATTTATATGTTTAAAGTTTATTACATAAGTAATAGGTATATGTTTAGTATATTAACGTGATGTTGGCGTCACTGTTCGTGTACTTACCTCACTCGGCAGGGGCCCACTGAAAACCAGTGTCAGGTCCTCCATGGGACCTGGCTTATGCTGAGTGAGGTCCTCTTGGTCTGGACGTCACCAACACACATTGCGTCTGGCACGCACTGCTTGGCTGGCATTCAACTGCCTTACGTTTCTCTAACTGTTTTTTTTTTTTGTTTTTTTTTTGTTTGTGTCATATTATTTCTGTAATTGTTTATTGTTTATCTTTTTTTTAAATTTTTTCTGTTGTGAAGCGTGCGTATGTGTGTGTGTTTGTGCTGTCCTTCAACCAATAAATGCTTTTTCTTTCTTTCTAGTTTTTTTATAAGTACTATTATCACATACATAAACTCATCGACCGATGATCGTCGCGTAAGAGAGCGCTGACATGAATTTATACAAAAAAAAACATTTCAACATTTTTTTCTTATCAGCCCGGATTATCGATAGATTTTTTGTTCACCGCACATCACTAGTATTGCGTGCTGTTTCTTGTTATCAAGAAAACAGGTCAACTGTGCTTGACGTGGAGTGAGAATTATGATTTTCAGTGTAACATTATTTTTATTTTATGTTTTTCTTAGGTTGGTTCATTTTATTTTAAAGCGTTTGAGTTATAGCATAATTTGCAGCTGCTATAGTGCTGGCTGATTTAGGAGCGAATGGTACGCTTAATAATATTGTGTTGTAAATAAATAAGATGTTTTCTTTGTAGAGTGTATACAATTTGAAACAGAGAACACACTTTTTTTAAGTTTACCGACTGTTTAATTAAAGTATATATGGGTGAATATCCCAAGCGTAATTTTTTTGCGTCCGGGCTGAGAATCGTCATGTACTAAAAAGATACACTTTTGTAAATTTTTTTCTTGAAAGTAAACTTTTGTATCCATACCAGGCCATAAATATAAATTGTATAAAATATTTCAGTTACTTGAAAAAAATTAAATTACCTCGCAATTCTAAGTTTGGTGGCTTGTCCGCAATCCGTTTTGCTGGATATTTCCCTCAGTCTAAAGAAAATTACAGGAAATTTTTCAAATTCATTTATTTTATTTACATTAAGATTAATTTTCCCATCTGCTGTTAGTGATATTTTCATATTTGGTGCGTTACCTAACCCTAGAGCATGACAAGATGGTCTGTCCGCGCGAAATTAACAATTTTGGTGGCATTTATGAAAGAGACAACCTAACCCGCATAAACGAACAAAAAAAAAATATTGTTCCCGACTCTCACTCCAGTCAGCCGGGCACTCACGCGCAGTGAAGAAACAGGTGCGCTATCTCGTTGCGTTTTTCCGCCAAAAATGAAAGTATTCCATTTTTTTTCCTCCGGACAAAAAATCTGCAATTTTGGTGTTCCTGTTTAAATTACTTTTTAGTAATTAATTTGTTGTGGCAATGCAGTGTTTTATGAACGCATGGTGTGCTTTTAAAGTGATATAAAGTTAGGTAGAATATCCGAAACAGTTTTTATTTTACGTATTTTTTTATATAAAATTTCAATTTTGGTGGTGCAATTTTGGTGGTAATTTGGTACACCAAAATTGCTTAACTAACACCAAAATTAGACGAGATCGAGAAGTTCTATTGGCAGTTGTACACCTCAGTTGCCAAACCCGTTGATAGCCCTGTCAGAGACCCAAGAGCTATCCTAACCCGTCACTTCACCAAAGACATCCCAGACATCAGCCTCTACGAGATTAGGATGGCCCTGAAACAGCTTAAAACAACAAGGCACCTGGCCAGGACGGATTCACATCAGAGCTTCTGAATGCGGGTGGAACCCCTTCAGAGACTCTTTAATTCCGTGCTGCTAGAGGGCATGATGCCTGAGGCATGGAACAGGAGTGTGGTGGTGTTGTTCTTCAAACAAGGAGACATAAACTTATTGAAGAACTATAGACCCATATCACTCCTGATCCATGTCTACAAGCTGTTCTCAAGAGTCATCACGAATCGCCTCGCACGTAGGTTTGATGACTTCCAGCCTCCCCCCGAACAAGCTAGATTTCGAAAAGGCTACAGTACCATAGACCACATCCATACGCTTAGGCAAATAATACAGAAGTCCGAGGAGTATAATATGCCTCTACGTTTAGCGTTTGTGAACTATGAGAAGGCCTTTGATTCGTTTGAAACTTGGGCGGTGCTTCGGTCTCTTCAGCGGTGTCACATAGACTATAGGTATATAGAAGTGTTAAAGTGTCTGTATAACAACGCCACCATGTCAGTACGCCTTCAAGCTCCTGGAATAGGAAGGATTCGGCATCAAAGTAAATGGCGAATACATCATACATCTCCGGTTTGTCGATGATATAGTCCGTGTGGCAAAGACGCTGGATGATCTTGGCACCATGCTCGAAGATCTCAAACGAGTATCCCAACAAGTGGGTCTTAAAATGAACATGGAAAAGACGAAAATTATGCCGAGTTCCCGTGTTGTACCCACTCCGGTATCTGTTGGGAACACAACTCTTGAAGTTGTCGATGCGTACGTCTACCTTGGACAAGTGGTCTAATTAGGTAGGTCCAACTTTGAGAAAGAAGTCAATCGACGAATCCAACTCCGCTGGGCAGCGTTCGGGATACTGCGCAAGAGCGTCTTCTCGTCTCAACTACCTCAGTGTCTGAAGATGAAAGTCTTTAACCAGTGTGTGTTACCTGTGGTGACATACGGATCCGAAACGTGGTCTCTAACTATGGTAACTATGGACCTCATAAAGAAGCTCAAAATCACACAACGAGCGATGGAGAGGGCTATGCTCGGTGTTTCTCTACGAGATCGAATCAGAAACGAGGAGATACGTAGAAGAACTAAAGTAACGGATATAGCCCTACGAATCAGTTAGCTCAAGTGGCAGTGGGTAGGGCACATAGCGCGTAGAACTGATGGCCGATGGGGCAGAAAAGTTCTAGATTGGAGACCCTTCGACCAAAAGCGCAGCGTAGGACGACCACCGACAATGGACAGACGACCTTGTGAAGATCGCAGGATCGCACTGTATGCAGACCGTTTACAAACGGTCGCTGTGGAAAGCCGTGTGGGAGGCCTATGTTCAGCAGTGGACGTCCTTTGTCTGATAATGATGATGATGATGATTTCTAAAATAACGGCGGTTAATCATGGCTTTTTATTACTAAGCGCGGTTTCTCGCAACTTCATCTGGCGATTGTCTCAGGCACAGAGAGCTTAAACCATTGAACAACTTAGTTAGTTAGTTAGTGTGGCTGGGGTGTTTCCGCACTTAGCCTCACGATTGGGCCATTATACGTATATCCCTCCTTTTTCATTCTAACCACCCCAGGCTCTCCCAGAAGGCTAGCAAACTGCCTAGATTGCTAAAGACCTCTGGGAATGTTGCCGGGGATTTGAGAAAATTTGCCCGTTGTTCCATCACACCCATACACTCCATGAGCACATGCTGTGGTGTTTCTTCTGCCCCCATGCAACCTCTGCATAGGGGACTGTCTGTGACTGTTTGTTTAAGAGACTGTGACCAGCTATAGTGCCTATAACCATGTGTAGTTTGTCTCTTGGTAACCGGATGAGGTTGCGGGCAAGCCTTTTCGAACCTTCCGGAATTGCGTTCTTTGTTTGCCTGCCAACCTTTACCATTTCTCCATGCTGCTTCGGTTTTTGCACGTAGCCAAGTTCTTATTTGGGCCTGCGGTATGGGTAGTAATGGTTCCGGGCCATATACTGTTGTTGCCGAGCCCCTCTTGGCTAGTTCGTCGGCAGCGTCGTTGCCTAGTGAGTTACTGTGTCCTTTGATCCATTGCAAGGTTACCTCATTTGTGCTTGCTATGGATTGGAGTGCTTTATGGCACTCCCAAATAAGGACAGATTTGATGCTATTGTTTTGTAGGGCCTGGAGCACCGATGCGCTGTCCGAGACGATTTTAATGTGTTGGTCTTTTACGTCTCTGGCTGCAACCGCCTGTGCTGCTCTGGTGATGCCGATACATTCTGCTTGAAAGATTGTATTTAGCTTGTCAAGAGTAGTTGATATATTAATATTTAGGTCATTCGAGAAGACTCCAGCTCCTGTACCCTGTGAGGTTTTGGATTATTATCATTGAACAACTATTAATAGCTCAAGGAACTGACACCACGAACAAATATCGTGCCTCATGAATTGACGCCACTGGCCATCAACTTATACAAAAGGTTTCTTATTCGAAATTCAAATTTCAAGGTATTCGTCACAATTTTGTCGTCGTTTGTCATTTTTGCTTGACATAATTATAGCTTCTCTTTAAGTAGTAATAACAACTCACTGGCTAAAACCTACTAGTGTGTAGTATAAAGCGAGGTTCTCGGTACAGTGGTAGGCACACGGCACCGGTGTCACATCATTCTCCTCAAATCTGTCGAAATGTTGCAAATGATTTTGGTGATTCCTGTGTTTGTTTTGGATGGAAATGTTAAAAATTTATCGACAAAATATGACAAATCAGGTAGGTCGATGTGATACCGTGTGTACCACTCACTAAGATATTTATTATTAACATTCAAAACCAAAAACACAGAATGTTGCATTACCGTATCTGATGGATTTCTAATTTTGGTGCAGTTGATAAATTTTGGTTTCAGATTATCTAATTTTGGTGGCCTGTGACAATTTTGGTGGGTGATCAATTTTGGTGTTTCAAATATTTCAGAAATTATTATTATTATTTTAATTTCACTGACGTTTCATGTAACTGTAGACAACACTCTTGCTTATGATTAAACAAATATAGCCGAAAAGTTATAAACTAAAATTACCACCAAAATTAGACAAAAATTCATGGTTGTTGAGATTTGCCCATATCTACATATGGGGTGTGATCTTTAAAAATCTGCGTTGTATTTTTACAAATCCTCTAAATATCTATCATGTTTCATAAGCACATGTCTCATAGAAATGTAAACACCTGAATAGCTAATTACAACAATATTATCTAGTTACATTTTATATTAACACTTCCCGGGACAGTAACAATGGAAGTTCTACTGTGTCTGGGATACTGCCCCAAAAAGTGTTATAGAAATATTCGTATTTCATTCATTTGGTCCTATTTAATTAGAGATTTTTTCCAGACAACTTTTGGGTACTACAACATTTTTTATCAACAAATCTTAAAGTTAAGTTACAATAGCAGAATTCCATATAAAATTACACAGTCAATATAAAACAACAGGGAGGATTAAACACAAAATGATTGTCACCTCCCCCCTTCCTCTGCCTCCACTGAATTCACTCTCAACGTTAATAAGCAATGGAAAAGACATTCCAAGGATTCATGTCGTTAGCTGTGACGGGCGAGAATCTATGATACGAGCTGATTATTTGTTTTAATTTTGTAAAAGTGACAATTCTAGGAACCCTTATATATTTATTTAAAGACTTTATTGCACAAATTCAGTGTACAAAGGTGGACTTAATGCTAAAAGCATTCTCTGCCAGTCAAACCTTTAGATTTTCAAACCTTTATATTTGACATTCAAGTGTATAAAAATAACACATCCTTTTACAACCCGTTAGTTAGAATGTGCCGCACGTATAACGTGCTGATCCAGGGTGGCAAAGACATGGATGTTTTCAATATCAGTTTACTTACAAAAATGCTATATCCAACACCCTGAGGGGCGAAGGTCATGCGTGGACCTGATGTCATACAGTTTTCAACACACTTTTATCATTTATAGTAGTTTAGATTTAATGACAGTTCACTATTATCGTATAATATAAAATCATGTTGTGTATACTTTTCATGGGCTATGGTCCAGCTATATTTTAGTTTTTAATTTTATATAAGTTAAGCATAGACCATATCCTGTTTGTATACCTAAGTTAAATAAATAAAATTCTTGTGCTTAAAATGGTCAAATATGTAAATTTACAAACTTTAACGGTGTCGGTGGCTGAATAGCATGCGGCCAGCCCGGATAGCGTAAGATACAGGGTTCGTTTCCTTGTCTGACATAAAGCTGCGTATCTTGATCACAACTCAAACCACAAGTGTGAAGTAGAACTTAATTTATTGTAAATTATCATAGGTCTATGTTAGTCAGAAAAACTCACTTGTTAGCGCGATTTAACATGCTACAGTGCCATCTAGTTTGATTAGATGGAACTAAACTACTATGATTGCTAGAATGCAGACTTCATGCAGAATACATTATCTATTAGTTAACATAAGGTAAATATTACGAAAACACAGACCAGTTTGAGCGTACATATTCCGCACTAAACAGACACAGTTGTTTTTTATAAGTGCAATTTGTACGTAATTTTATTTATTTGGTCAAAAATTATACTTATTTTCTTAATATTTTATAGGGCTTTGGAATTTTTACAATGAAGCGTGGCTCACTTGGCTTTTATTATTTTACGAAATGACACCGACGACTGAAACCTCCAAAAAATGATAGATCACATTAATATTTATCGAAAATATACTTTAGTAAAACTTCGTAAAACTCAGATTTTCGAATTTACAGGCTGTTGAAGATGTAAAACTAAAATTAACTAATAAATTAAAAACCATTTAGAATTGATTACTGGTTACAAAAAGGACCTATATTTTAAATTTTTGCTCCGTTTACGGGCCAAACCCTGTATATGAATTAAGAGCGTATAAGCACTGTTTAAAAATCTCAGATGCTATATTAACACTGGTTACCATTATGGTGGTGCAACGCACCCTAAACATGTCAAAGTTGAACGCTGTAACCTAGCCTAAGTGGGTCAAGGTTGAAAACCGCGTCTGTCGATATTTCAAGAGGACCGCTCAATGACTTTGTCAGTTGCACAATATGTTGTATGCATATATGTTATTACTTTAAATTGCTAACTGCTGCTTGGAAAAAATACATTTTGTTACGGAAATAATAAAGCTGGCTGGTTCCTAGCTCAAACGATAAGCATAGCTACTATCTATCACGGCGACGCAGCAGGTATACAGCCTCCTTGCCACAAGGAAACGGTTTCGTTTTGAAATAGGTACCTATGGTGTAAGTTATTTTTTTAGGATGCATGTCTTAGTTAAATACCATATATTTATTCAAGTTATATGATTTTATATATCTTTTAAGAATAAAATATGACACTGTGAGTGTTAAAAATATTGTAAAACCATTGAGTAGCGAAGCGTTATCATTTCCAAGTTGAATTTATTCTGTAAAGAATAACTACTTGGCCCGCTGTTGCATAAACATACGGGTAGATGGCGCTAATGTCACGTAATGACGTATCAATGAGACCAAGAATTTCGCGCGGTCGGACCGACAGCACGGTAGCTCAATTGGAAGAGCAGTTGGCCCGGTTAGCCAGAAAGATGCTGGTTCGAGTCCCACCCGTGCGCAATATTTGGTTTCATATTTAATCTTTTAAGTTATATGATGTTCGGTCGATGTCACGCCTAGCCACTTTCGAAGGAAAATAGCTTGCACACAAGACACAAAAACCAGCGTCATTTCAAACATAAGTCGATGTGGTGTCAAGCGATTTAGGCTCTTATAGTGGTTAGGGAGTGGTGACCTCGATAGAACCTATTATCGTATGTGCTACATGGCAAGCTTTTTCCGTTCGATTAAAACTTTAACTATTATAAGTGTTAGAACTTCACCGACGTATATTTAAATGCGTATGTTAATGCAAATACGTATAAATAAATAAATTAAAAATAAGTTACTCTCTATTTCAGATCAGGGATCCAAAGTATATTAGTGGTACACTTATGCTAATGTTAGCAAAAAACATGTGCCTAATGTATTGTGCCTTAAATAATAAATAATGTGTTAGTGGCCGAGTGGTAAAGGCATGAGCCCGGATAGCGAAAGATTCAGGGTTCAATACCTTGTCTTACACAGTTACTTTTTACAAGTGCAATTTAAAACATTAAGTTAAAAAATATGTCAATACTCATTTCCGTCTCTTTTCTATACTAATATTATAAAGCTGAAGAGTTTGTTTGTTTGTTTGTTTGTTTGTTTGTTTGTTTGTTTGAACGCGCTAATCTCCGAAACTACTGGTTCGAATTGAATAATTCTTTTTGTGTTGGATAGTCCAGTTCTCGAGGAAGGCTTTAGGCTATATAACATCACGCTACGACCAATAGGAGCAAAGATATAGTGGTAATCTTAAAATAAACAATAAAAACGATGGATGTCAAAAAGCAAAAAATCAAAAGTGAAGTCCCGGGTAACCGCTAGTGAATAAATAAAACAGAAATGTTCCTAAACAGCTGGAACATGTCGATAGCTAGTTATGTGATTCTCGTTGAATAATAAATACCGGTGGTCGGGGATGGGTTAAGAGATTAGGGTTGTCAAATAATGACAAAACCATTTTTAGAACATAACATTTAACCGCTATAGCCTTTATTAATAAAAAAGAAAAAAAAAGAAAACTAAGACATGCAAATGCAACATAATAAATAAGACCTACCTATTCAAAAACGAAACCATGTCCTTGTGGCAAGGAGGCTGTAATGATGATGAACTTAAAAATATATTAATTTAATTTCAATAGAACAATTAGAAATCAAAGGGCTGACAAATTAACACACGAATTGCCTAATCTATACTAATATTATAAAGCTGAAGAGTTTGTTTGTTTGTTTAAACACGCTAATCTCCGAAACTACTGGTTCGAATTGAATAAATCTTTTTGTGTTGGATAGTCCAGCTATCGAGGAAGGCTATAGGCTATATAACATCACGCTACGACCAATAGGAGCAAAGATATAGTGGTAAATGTGTAAAAAACGGGGAAAAGAAGTCACTATTCCACGCGGACGAAGTCGCGGGCAAAAGCTAGTCTTTAAATATTTTTTCAGACTTCCAGCTTTTATCCCCAAACATATACCTAGTGTACAAATCTTTGCACGGCAAAGAGCTTCACAAGTTAAATAGGCAATATTTTATTTGCGATAAAAAAAAATTTTTCGTTCTAACCCTTTCTTCCCTCTTAACTTTTTTCATGGTGAAAAAGAAGAAAAAAACTGCCAGTATCAACCCTAGAGTCGAAAGGGGAAGGGAGGGTGTGTTTAAGGGCAACCCCCGCGACAGTTTGCGCCCAAGGTCGGACTTACATAAGCGCAGCTCGGTAGATAACGCTTTTAAATTACGTAGGTAACAAATCTTTATGGAATTACTTTGGAGACACGGTTTAGATATTGTTTCAAATAATAATCAAAATCTTATTTATTTATCTAAACTTTATTGCACTGTAAGCTGTACAATTGGCGGACTTAATGCCTTAGGGCATTCTCTACCAGTCAACCGCTTGGGAATGCAGAAAATTTAATCAGTGGCGGAACGTTTACAATAACTGAGCGGATAATATAAAATAAATTATAATTATAAAATGCATTATGTCGACATAAGCAAACGTACATACTAATATTACACAAATAATTAAAAAATAAATATATATAGGAAAAATAAACATACATAAAATACACAAAAATTTACTTACAAATAACGAAATCGGAGATATTGACGACATCTAGGTAAGAGAAAATAAAATAATGAACGAAAAGGTTAGTTCTGAATAGAGCCAAGGTGAAGATAGTGGGCACGGAGTGACTTTTTAAAAGAAAATTTGTTGGATGACGTTCTGATCTCATAGGATAGATATAAATCTTCGTACATGATTTCTTCCGTAGTTTTTAATAGTAATCAAAATCTTCGGACATTATTTTCTTCCCTGGTGTTGGGTAGCAGCAGCATCAGTACTGAAGGCTGAAGATATACTTAGTATATCAGGAAGGAAAGGATTTTGACTGTACATTAAGTAGCGGGGAACCCCCGTTTCATAAACTGTGGTGTGGAAAGAAGAAGTGGAGAAACAACTGTATTTTTATAGCTTACGCAAAACCTTTTGAATGGAACCAACATCGAATTTAACTTCACTCACTGAACCCGCCTTTATAGTGTGAGGAAGTTCTTTTTTATTCGATGTTATTGAACAAATTATTTAACCACCCCTGAGAATAATTTCAATTTAAATTTCATGGACTTCATTATAGATTATAGAGGGTGAATGGTAATTTGTTATTATCCTTTGAATACGATAAACTATGGCTCATTTGCAACAAAAAGTTTAAAAACAATATAAAGTGTGATTTTTGAATGCGGTTAGTTTTTTTTATTTTTTTTCCTACTTTTTAATTTCCTCACTAAATGTTTAAAAAAAAACTTCACTGAAAACCACATCAAAATCGGTCCAGCCAAACAAGAGATAACGCACAAATATAATTCTAGATACTAATAAACATACACGTCAAAATGTGAACCTGCTTTTTTGAAGTCGGTTAAACTGGGGTTCTTTCTTTTCATAAAGATACGGTACCCCAAAACCAAGAATTGTGGAACATTATAAGCTTATCGGTCGATGACTTGACCTTCGCAGCCTCAAGAGGAAAAATCCTTTTATTATACCAATACACATTACTAAGTAATCCGAAGAAATGATCGAACGGACTTATCAGGAAGTTGTTGATTGATGTACTTACTTATACACAAAGATATAACTTATTCTCGGTGGTATTCGGAAGTTAATTTTAGTTATCTTATAAATAACTAGCGGTCCCAGCGAACTTTGTTTCGCTCCCAGCCCCGTCCCGCCCCGGCCCCGTTTTATGGGAATTCTCACGGAAACCTCACGGAGCCCGAAACCTTTCCAACGAATGAAAAACCGTGGAAACCGGTTCGTGCGTTCTGGAGTTATAGCGTCAGGGAGGAAAACCCGACTTATTTTTATTTAGTAGAAGACTATCGGTTCCCGGCGTCTGCGTCCGCGCGTTTTGAGTTTGCCCCCTCCCCTATCGTCGCAGCGTGATGTTTTATAGCCTAAAGCATTCCCCGATAAATTAGCTATCATACACAATTTTTTTTTTGAAATCGGTGCAGTAGTTCCTGAGATTAGCGCGTTCAAACAAACAAACAATCGCTTCAGCTCTATAACATTGGTATAATAGTCCCCCTACCCGATTTCGACTACGGTGGCCAGTCACAACGACCAACCGACTGCGCGGGACATTTATAGTGCACAAGGGTGTGCGCAAACACAGGTGCAATCTCTATTCCTTTCACTCTCATAGCACGATGGGACAGCAATCTGACACGACCGGAGAGAGATCAGGCGCAGGACCAACGGCTTAACGTGCTTTCCGAGGCACGGGGGTGAAACACCGCCAACTTCCAAACTCCGGGCTACCCTGAGAATTTCTGAACAGAAAAACTCCGGTACATATTTTTGGCCTGACCCGGGAATTGAACCTGGGACCTCCGGCGCAGCCGTCGCTTTAATATGCGACCCTCTCACCGCTGCGCCACAGAGGAGATAGGTACCTAACTAGCTGCAAGTGGGTCTCCAAGACTTCATCATAGCAATTTTTATTAATAAATTCATTTTCTTTCTTTCTTTCTTCAATTTTAGTCTCCTTTTCATCCCCTATGGCATGATCCATTTAAGTAGCCAAATTGGCATTGCGATGCAGCTTAAGAAAAATTAAAAGTATTTATATTTTACTCACACGCATAGTCCTGTCCCACGCTAATCTGCTGAGTAAATTACACGAAATCGCAATACGAATTTGCTAATCCGTTCAAAAGCAGAGCTGCTTGTCATAGCAACATCGCAATACGACGTTTGACGTTTGACGACGTGTTTGGTGTATTGGTTAGCGCTCCTGACTATTACGCCGGCCGTCACGGGTTCGAATCCCGCAAGGGGCAAATGATTGTGTGATGAGCATGAATATTTGTACCTGAGTCATAAAAAGTCATGGATGTTATATGTATTTAAGTATTTATGGGAGACGCCCCCGTCATAATCGTTGTCTGGTACTTCGTAACACAAGGAAGAAAATTCCTTACCACGAAACCAGACAATTGGTGTGTTGTCTGGCGCATATAAAAAAAATATATATATATAATACGCACCCAGGTTATGATAACCCCTTCAGCTCGCAAGACTTGCGATAAATTATAAATGTAACTAGCCAAACTGAAAGCAAAGTTTGTGTACAAATAATTTACACAACATCCCTGGTTAGATCCAGCAACATTGCCATAACTACACAAGCCTACTTCAAAGTTTAAACTGCTGTTCCTCAAACATTATTTTGATACTACCAAATAAAAAAAAAGAAATAGTCAAGTGCGAGTCGGACTCGTGCATTTTGGGTTCTGTGACAACTTGTAAACGTATTCTAATAATATAATTGTATAATTTGCACTGTGTCAGATATAGGCATGGGGTAAGACACAGGGTACGATTCCTCGTCTGACAAAGTTGCAATTGCAATTTTTTTTGGTTCTCGGCTAAGCAGATATTTGACCTCGATCGCATCCGGTTTCAGGTGTAAATGAGGTCTAGGATGGTGTATATCGGCTTAGTAGCAGCCTGCTCACTCTTGCCTTAAAGAGACTTAGGTCATATTCCTTGGGAAAACTTCAGTAGGCAGCGAGTTCCATTCCCTAGCTGCACGCATTAAAAAAGTGTTAGCAAAGCGCTTTGTGCGAGCAGGTGGAATGTCAACAACATAGGAATGGTACGCTAGCCTGGTCTGGTCCCCTTGTGATGGAATGGAGCTGGTTGAACAATTTACAAATACAAATACAAATACAAAATATTTATTCCCTTTAACAAAGATCACCTTAGACTAATTGTGATCAGTATCTCCTTTAAGCCTGTGCCAGGAGACACTGCTCTTCCTTAAAAAGATTGTGCTATCTAAATTATTTATTTATTTAAATTTAATTTGTATTATATAATAATGGTGTGTGCGTTCGTGACTGCGAGTGCGTGTCTGTGAGTGCGTGTGTAAGCGTGTGTGAGTGTGTGTGTGTGTTTGTGTGTGTGTGTGTGTGGTTTATATGTATAGTGACAAAACACTATAAGAACATGATGCAATCAAGTCTAAAACGGGCCTGATTCTCGGTATGCACCCACTAAAATTGGAACTTTAGTTTTATTCTAAACATACCTAGAATCAGGCCCAATAACTCATAGGGTAATTGGGCCTTATGGTAGCTAGGCTAAATCTTCGTAAAGTTTGACAAACACTGACCAAGTCCGTTCATTTATAATGCGCGAATGTAACGTGGTTTTATTTCTTTACTTTGAGAGCGAAGTTAGCCGTTTGTAAACAAACACTTTACAGTTTACATTAAAACCAGCAGTGGGCTTAGGGCTGTTTCCCACGGCAATCCAGTTCTGCGGTGTCACTGCATAACTGTATCCTGCAAAAATCTCTGGTGTTTTCACACGGCAGTATTTTGCAGGTATCTACGGTTTCATCTGTCAACTGAGTTCTGACAACTCCTGTCATACTCAAAAACAAAACCGGCTAAGTGCGAGTCGGACCCGCAAACTGAGGGTTTCGTACCACCCTAAACTGGATTCGAGGTCCACTACTTCCACCTAACCAAAATATCACAGTGTTTGCCATTTCGTTTTGTGTTTGCCGTTTTTTGCCATTCGGCTACGAAACCCTAAAATTTCGGAAACAATTTCGGTCCGACCCAGGATTCGATCCTGGGACCTCTTGGGTGAGTGACGAGCGAACTATACCGCTACATCAACGAAGCGTGTATTGCGCAGTTAAACACTATGATATCTGCGTAGTACTTATCTCTTGAGACCATTCATAGCCGATATTACTATGCAAAGGCATGCCCGTCATAGACATTACTCATCCACTAAGACCACAAACTAGATAAGTCATACTAGTATTATAAATCCAAAAGTTTTTGAGAATTGATATATAATGTTGAATGTAACAAATTACTTAATCGCATCTAAATTGGTTCAGCCAAACGCGAAATAATCGCGGACGAACATACATACGTTTAATACTGGTCAAACTGAGAACCTCCTTTTTTTGAAGTCGGTTTAAAATACAGGATGGCTAAAACGCAAGAGATAGCCCTCACTTTTTGATTAGTCCAGTAACTTTCTTTTATCCTGCTTCATCTATTCATGTACCTATTCAATGATAATTCGCTATTAACACGTTCCGGGACAGTGAACGCCTACAGGCGTGAAAACAATAAAACATCTATTGTGTCCGGAATAGTGTCCCGGAACGTGTTAAGATCATGCGCCACGATAGCGCCACATACTATTGGGGGATATGGAAATGAAAAATGCTGGCTGTAAATACGAAAAGTAATTAAACCAAAACTATTTCAATAAAGTATTGTATATCCATTTATCCTATTCAATAACGTAGTAATAAAGTGTCGATTTTTAATCAACTATATAAAAATATGTCGGGTTTTCCTTCCTGACGCTATAACTCCAGAACGCACGAACCGATTTCCACGGTTTTGCATTCGTTGGAAAGGTCTCGGGCTCCGTGAGGTTTATAGCAAAGACAATTCCTATAAAACGGGTCCGGGCGGGACGGGGCTGGGGCCGAAATAAAGTTCGCTGGGACCGCTAGTTATTAATAAAATTTTATGCTTGAACACTATATAAGGTCAAATCATTTTAAGTGATAATATTTTAACAGTGGCTTTGTAAATATGATAGCTACAGGACACTATCATATTTTTTTGGAAAATCGAGATTTTAATTTTTATTATTTTCTTTAACATAGGCCATATTCTTTTTTAAAACAGCACCCTGACAATTCAAAAAGTTATCTACGTCATCGGCATCGACTCTCTCAATTCAATGCCCAAATCTTCTTTTTCTCTAATCTTAGCCTTAATTAATAAAAAAATAAAATCTGAAAAAAAAAATTTCCTTAGTCTCCAATTTACTCAAAAACTAGCGGATAAAAACCCAAAGTGTTACCTACAAAAAATGATTAATTTATTGTGCTGAATCGGCCCTTTAAATATTATCACTTAAAACGAGGTGACCTTATATTTTGTACTAAAATTGCTAGAGCAATGGTGACAGACGCTAACGTTGTTTTTTTGGCCACTACGAGCGCTGTCGTCGATTCGGGTTTCCCCACTATCTACTTCGCAATCTATCTTATATCCCATGCAAACAAAATGCAAATTCACTGTAAATTACTTTAGCCACAAAACGCGTACAACTCAAACAAACTAACAACAGTTTCACGTTTATTTGCTTTCAATCAAAAGTTTCAAACCGCACCGAAAAATTTGAGCACACACAAAATGTTTATTTTACCTCATTTTTCGAGTTGACTAAATTTTTAATTGGATTAAAGCGCGTGAGGTAACTGAAAAATATCATAGTTGCATTTTTAATCCTCGGCACAAAAGATATAACAGTAGAAGGATCACTCCGTTAAGACTGATAAATAATTATTAGTTAGCGGTCTTGACTATTACGTCGGCCGTCGCGGGTTCGAATACCGCAAGGGGCAAATGTTTGTGTGATAAGCACGAACATTTGTACCTAAGTCATGTATGTTATATGTATTTAAGTATTTATAGGACACGCCCCCGACATAATCGTTGTCTGGTACTTCATAACACAAGGAAGAAAATTCCTTACCACGAAAACAGACAATTGGTATGTTGTCTGGCGCATATTTATTTATTTATATTTATAACGCAATAATAAGCAAATATTTATTGAATGTATTTCTAAACACTGTATAGCTTGCTCCCTTTTTAAAAACATCCTGTATTTTTGTTCGTATCAAAGGGAATGAAATGAGGGCAAGGGCGGTCCTTACTTATCCCCATGGAGACTTAAATATCCCGTCTTATTACCTTTTTTTAGGGGAAACCAACACAAATTTAATTGAAATAGCTATTTTGGGAATCTTTCTCTGTACAGTTAACAATGACTTTACGTCGGTTTTACTCGCTAGCGACGACGTAACTTTTTGTATGGCAAATTTTAGTTCTGTTAGTGACCGCTAGGGGCGCTGTGCAATTTTCCATAGACTTTTTTACGTAGTTTACGTAGTCGCTAGCGAGTAAAACCTCTTTGAAACCTTTTAGAGTTTACGACACCCATGGTAATGGTACAGGATTATACACCGTGCTTTTTTAACCGTCTTACACCCGAAGCCCACGTAATGTAACCATCTTAATAAACCTCTAGGACATGTTATTTTTTTTATTACACTCCACATAATTTTGGTGTAAAAAATATCTAATAGTAATGTTTCGTAATGTATCATCCTGTTCATAATGCTTATGTTTTCAACAATGCATTCCTTGACCTTGCCGCCTCCACGCGTTCCGCGCCGTAGCCAATCTAAGACAGTCCACGTGGATCTCTAACCAATCATGCGCTAGCGCAATACTTTGTGACGCCCACCGCCTCGCCCCTTTCTATTCGTGCGTAAAACTCGGTCAGTAGTGCTAGACAGCCGAGTGAATGACCCGCGCGTAGTGCTCGTTACAGGATGTTTCGTACTAAATTGTGCTGATATCTTCTTTAATGCCTAAGGCTTTGAAATCTTAATAATAACCAAGTTTTATTTAACGAATGACATGTAGTTATTGGATACTTTAAGTGGCCTTCGGCTGTAAGACGGTTAAAAAAGCACGGTGTATTAAGAAACCAGTAGAAATGAACCAACTAAATCTTATTTACTTATTAATTTGTGTTATATTAGTATGCTTATCCATGTTGACATATTAATGCATTTTATAATGTATTTTATGTAACCTATAGTTATTGCAAATAAATGTTCCGCCACTGATTACACTTTCTGCATTCCCAAGCAGTTGACTGGTAGAGAATGCCCTAAGGCAATAAGTCCGGCAATTGTTTAATCCAGTGCAGTGAAGTTTAAATAAATAAACAAAATTACGAAAAGTAATAAAAAAACTTCTGTAACGAAAATTTATAAACATGCATTGATTTGAGAAAGTTAGCAATTAGAATTTTGATACTTTCGCGAAATTGCGATTCTTGATAAAATTTTCACCGAAATATTGATTTATTTGTACATCAAATAGAATCGATAATCGAAAGTTAACGATAAGTGCATATAAAGGCTTTACAATATCGAATAATCGAGCTTTCCGCTCTAAAAGCTGAGGCGTGGACGGTAACTTGGTTTCTGCTAAATAGATTTTGATGCTTTTTATTTTTTATACGATACATTTTTCAACAAATTAATCCAAAAGAAGTATCCAGTGCTGTTAACCCTGTATAATTTGATATCGATACTTCGTTTGGATTAATTTTGTTGAAAAATGTATCGTAACAATATAATGTTATTTAACGAACAAGTTAAGTACATTCTTCAAAACTTTTGAAAAGAACTCTATGAATAAAAGCTATGCTATTGATGGTTTTTATTTATACGTATACTGATGATGTTTATTAAGGTGCACCAACTTCAAATGAGTTTGTATTTTGGTCCGCTATTCTAAAAACCGCATCAAAATCGGACCATCCAAACGCGAGATAATCGCGTTTTAATGAGGTGGTTAAATTTTTAAAAAAATTTGTAAAGACAGTTTGTGGTAGTGATTTTTTGAAAATCATTCAGCTGTAACGATTTCTTCCCCTTGTATTTTAAGTGAAACACGTCCGAAGTGTGAAGTGAAGTCCGAAGTGAAGTTACCGTCTCTTATTTCTTTCACAAAATTTAAAATGGCGTCCAAAATTACTACTGAAAAGGGTCATGTAAGCCCTAACGACTTGATTGCCCTCTATCGTCCGTTCCTAAAATAAAGCGAAGCGCGAGTTAGAATCACGCACTGAGGGTTCCGTACAATAACTCGAAATATTAAAATGTGAAATTGTGCCTCGCATCCCCACATGGTAATTTAACAGTGAAAAATGAGGTATTTTTAAATCAAATAGTTAATAAATTTTCATAGTTGTGAAAAGACTAGCAATTCGACTAGCTAAGAATAATGAAAAAGGGTAAGATTGATATCTGATTTCTCTATATTTATCCTGTAGTTAAACAAAAAAATAATTTATACTAGTAAGTACTTACGACTGTCAGCTATAAAAAAAGTTGTGATACCAAACTGTCACGCCTTTCAACTAAGGATCAGCATACGCTCGAATTTTAGTTGTACATCTCCTATAAACAAATTTGTAAATTCACTATGTTGTGTGCAATAAAGAGTTATCTATCTATCTACATCTTCATCAGATTGTAATTCAAAAACCTGTCATTTTACGAAGCATACCAAATTATATTTTGATTTATATTTATGTGATCTTTTGAATTTAGACGGTTTCATTCATTGTCGTCATTTCGTAAAAATAGAAAAATCAATTAAGAAAATTAAACCAGTAAGCCTAAGTGGCAATGGGCAGGGCACATAGCGCGAAGAACTGATGGCCGTTGGGGCAGAAAAGTTCTAGTCTATTGGAAACCCTTCGACCAAAAGCGCAGCGTAGGACGTCAACCGACAAGATGGACAGACGACCTTGTAAAGATCGCAGAATCACACTGGATGCAGACCGCTTGTGATCGGTTGATGTGGCAAACTGTGGCCTATGTTCAGCAGTGGTCGTCCGTTGGCTGATAATGATGATGATAATGATGATTAAGAAAATTAATGTTTTAAGTTTTATAATGTTCTGGACCCTAACATCCCTTACAATGTTCAGGGCAACATAAGCCTTGCTAACATGCACAGGCGTGGGAGGGATATATTAATTATTAAGGGACATGGCATAATTGGGCTTTGTTATGTTAAGCCCTTTTGAAGGGTAGATATATCTTGCAACGTCATTTTTACTTTTGTGTGGATTAATAATAGCTTAAGGTTATGAATGAGTTTAAAAATAAACGCACTGAATAAAAGATCATGGGTGCGTATAGCGATGCAGTTTTGACAGTTAAACAGCTCCGCTTTACTGTCAAATTTGCAATTCTTATTGCAATTTCGCATTATATTGATAATATTACTATAATATAACAATATAAATATTAATAATTATACCATTGTAGTATTATTATAATATTATTATATTGATAATATTCGTTTACACTAAGTGGGAATTGAACTGGCTCGGAATTGAACGGATTAAGTTGGATCGCAATACGCCACATGATTCTTTTTTCACAATCTGTTTTTTCTTCATTAAAACTCCAAATCAGGGAAGGTAGTTTGAAGTGGTTGGGAAACCACTTGGAACCACTTGGAAAACCACACAAGAGGGATCTTGGCTTCCATACTGCAGATTAACACGTTCCAAGACAGTGAACGCCTACAGGCGTGAAAACAATAAAACATCTATTGTGTCTGGAGTAGTGTCCCGGAACGTGTTAAGAACCGGGAGTTTCACGCCACCATAAAGAACCAAAACACCATCTTATTGTCACTGTACAATTGTATAAATACCGTTAGATTATAATCTCTCTCGCGAAACGGTGGGGAGGTATCTTAGAATCATTCATACCCCTTAGACGGGGCCGGGGCTGGGGTGGGACGGGGCTGGGGCGAAACGGTGGGAAGGTAGCTTAACACCAGGAGGACATAGGACGGGACTAACGGGATAAATGTATATTTATCCCGTTAGACGAGGCCGGGACTGGGGCGGGACGGGGCTGGAGCGAAACAATTTTCGCTGGGACCGCTTAACTTTTAGAATTACGAGGCTGGGCGGGACGGGGCTGCTAGTAGGATGGTTATTAAACTGTCAACTAGGTATCTCTATATTTTTGTTTCTTTATAAAAAAAACGTTAAAAAAGCACCTTTCATGTTCAAAAATACCCGAAGGTAAAAAAGGGACTATTAAAAAACAATCTGTATCGTTTTCAACGCCCACGCATAAATAAATATTGAAGCAGAAGACTCGACCGCTATGTTTTTTTATTATAAGCTAGCGGTCTCAGCTAACTTTCACCCCCGGCCCCACCCCGCCCCGGTCCAGTTTAGTGGTTATGATCCTATTCGGGGTCAAGACAAATTCAACAAAGTTAAAATTATGAAAATCGATCCACCCGCCTTCAAGTTCTAAGTAGTGTTAATAACATGACTTTCATGAAAGATATATAACTCTGTCCCGTTACCATGAGTTTACGACGGTTTTACTCGCTAGCGACTACGTAAAAAAAGTCTATGGAAAATAGCAGAGCGCCCCTAGCGGTCACTTGCAGAACTACAATTTTCCATACAAAAAGTTACGTCGTCGCTAGCGAGTAAAACCGCCGTAAACTCATGGTAACGGTACTGTTTATGTTACTAATAGTTAGGTGGATACTGTAAGAAAAATCTTTTTGTGTTTAATAAAAATCAATTTCATTGATTCAATCCGACCCTACTGCATCTCCACCACTTATAACCGTTACCCAATTAAGCCTGCATCCGGCTGCCGGACGACGGAGACGGCCGGATATCCGGTCGATAGCCAAAGACTTATACACCGGACATGTTTAACTGATAGCTTAGGGGCAGGCTTTTTTTGTTAATGAGGCGTATCGTGAAAACCGGATAGTAATTAAATATATTTTACTGACAACTGTCTTGCCTATTTGTTTGTGTTATGTCTCGAAGCGCTGGTAGGGCCCAAAAGATAAGGAGACATGTTTCGGCCCTTTCAGGGCACATTTTTTTAAATTATTTTTCGCTGTATATAATTTGACGTTCATAAGTGTCATTTCATAATCTAAATTGAAATAAAGATTTTGAATTTGAATTCAACTGCTTCCAACATTTTTTTGGCGGAAAAAGACTGCTAGATTAAAAGGTGGATTTACTTTTATAATATTCTGTTTAATTACCATAGACTTACGAACTTTTCAAGTTGGTCGTAGCCTAAGTAAAATTATTCAAATAAAAAAGCGGTCCCAACTAACTTCGCTTAGCCCTCACCCCAGCACCGTTCCGTCCTGCCCCTTTTTTACGGTTACTACCCTATTACCAACAAAACTAAATTCATGAAAATCGGTCCAGTCTTTCTCGAGTTAAAAGCAGTGTAACTAGCACGACTATTTATGCATGTAGATAGAAGACGAATATAAATAAAGATAGAAGATAGATATAGATCTCGCAAACTCTGCATATAAAATAACCCTTTAAGCAGTCAACGACAGAAGCCCAAAATGATGGACATTTAAAGCTCAGTATCATTATAGATGGACAGGCCATATGCTTAGAGAGATTCGAGAAAAATGGACCAAGACAGTTTCAACATGGACACCTCGACACGAAACTAAAAGGAAAAGAGGAAGGCAACACAAAAGATGGTCAGATGAACTCCGCAAAATAGCTGGGTCAAGATGGCAAACGACGGCAAGAGATAGAGAAGCGTGGAAAGGGCTGGAGGAGGCCTTTTGTCAAAGGATGAGCTTAGAGGGGAACACCTGCAAGCAGTGTTAAACAAATGTCATAATTATAAATCCTCTCTTTAAGTAAATAAAAGCTTTTGAATTTGAATTTGAATTGAATCATAATAGAGCCTTCCAGATAAATGTCACTAACAAGCTAGCAAAGAAATGAGTCAAAAATCCAAACATAAATAATGTCTATTTCTGTTTTGTTTTTATAGTGTTTAGTCACTATACAAATATAATAATTATAAATTGCACTTGTAAAAAGCAACTGCGTCAGACGAGGATTTGAACCCTGTGTTTTTAGAAAGAAACACAGGACAAGGAAGCGAAGAATAAGAGCAATTTATATTATTAACTAGGGGTCCCAGCGAACTTTGTTTTTCCCCAGCCCCGTCCCGCCCGGCCCCGTTTTATGGATAATTATTATATTCCTTGACTCGTTTAAGTTAGAAAACGTTATGGGAAAAACAAAAGGGCTGTTTTTAGGGTGTTTTTGAAAATTATTCGAATTTTACTCGCCGTAAAAACCATCCTTGAACTTCAACAAACATTTTAAAAAAGAATTGGTCAAATTGGTCCAGGCTTTGTTGAGTTATGCGCTTACCACCACATCATTCATTTTTATATTATAGAATAATGTCTGTATCCAATCAACACTATCCCTATTCAGATGTATATTTTGGCCACCCTATTCTAAGTTGAACCAATCTAAGTTCCTCTTTAAGACACCTCAGCTCATCCCTGAGGCCCAGTGGCTTAGTACAATTGACCTAGTTGGGAAACCTGTATTTTAAAGTTTGAATGTAAGCGTCAATAGATGGCGTTGCTGTTTAGTTAAATCGCGCAATATGATTTCACTTCCCATCCTAAACTAAAATAAAAGAACACTGTTTTTGTCAAATCATTTCTTTACTAAAGATTGGCTGGTAGATATCGCTTTTAGAGATAATACCCCCTAAATTTTCTTTACATGAATTTGTAACTTACGAGTACATGAAATGTGTTTGCAGTTTGTTACTTGCATACTTTTGTGTGTGTACCGGTCGCTGTGGAAATCCATGGGGGAGGCCTATGTTCAGCAGTGGACGTCCTTTGGCTGATGATGATGATGATGATGATACTTTTGTGTATTTTGGCAAATAAATGATTGATTTGATTTGTACAACAGTGCAATACTAAGTAGTTCCTTCTTTATTTGACATACTTAATTAAATAAACACAATCTTCAAGGAGCATATTTCAATCTACCTTCTAGTTTATAAATAGATCAACAGTTCAACAAAACAATGGAATCAAAGAACACCGAGAGCTAACAATGATTTTATTAAAGTTGAATTGATTCTCAATAACAATGGCGGAGGTAATCAAAGCGAATACCTTTGACCTACAAAGAAAGGTCTAGAACAATGCTTGGCTACTGACTTTACTTGTCAATTAAAGAAGGTTTTATTCAAGTAATATGATTTAATAATTGTAGAGTAAGAAGTCTTATAGAGAAGGAAGGATAGGTAGGAGTCTGCTAGGACTGCTATAGGTAGACCGCGAAATTGAGACCTCGCCTGCGGGGCGGTGGGGTGCGGGGGAGACGAGAGCGTGGTTAGTGAGCGTCGCGGGCGGCCTCGCTATTCGCACCGCCTTCACCTATTTGGTGAGCAAATTTAGTGTGCAATTCAGTATTTTTGGTGGTAATTTCGAATATTTTGATTGAAAAAAGGAGATTAAGGCCGCGGCCCCATCTCTACGGCGCGGCGCCGTACCATACTACGAAAAACCGTAGCGCGTAAAAGTTTGCACGTAAGCGCGTAATGTGGTGGGCGGCAGGCACCGTGCTCCAAGCCACACCATGCGCATCGCAGTCCGGCGCCGCACCGTAGTATCCTACGGCGCCGCGCCGCGCTACGGTTTTTCGCCGTGGATTTTTACAGCGCGGCGCCGCGCTACGGCACGATTTTTCGCCGTGGATTTCTACGGCGCGGCGCCGCGCTACGGCACGGATTCACGCCGTAGTACAGTACGGCGCCGTGCCGTAGAGATGGGGCCGCGGCCTTACAGTTAAAGTATTAAATACCACCCAATTATTATTACCGAAGTAATATACCTACATTTGAGCTTGATCCCTTAGGAAGCAATTTCCTTTGAAAAAAGCTTGAGTAAAAATAAACTGATTTATAAAGATTCAAATAAATTGACGAGTTTTTTTCCACTGGTCAAGCTATTAAGCAAGCTTTCATCAAAACATCAACCATTTCCAATTGCCAAAACTTCGTCATTTTTTCGAAACAAAGTCCCTACTTTGTAAGACATCTGTTGTCAAATCTAGCTATCCCGTTCACTAGCAATCTTACTGTAACGAGTGACAAAGACGGATGAAGTCGTAAAAACGGGCATGGTGTAACAGGATAAATGCCTAAGAAACCTTATTTGATCGTTGTTTCTAGGAATAGAGGCTTATTGGTTTAGTTTTAAGGTTCTTGCCTACTAAACCGCAGCATATCATAACCGTGCTACGAACGTGTCAGACAAAAACAATATCTTTGTTTTAAAAAATATGACATCTTACCCACTAGACCGTTCCGTCACCGACTAACAATGGTCGACCAATAAAGCCGAATATAGACATGCACCCGGACAGCGTAAGATGCAGCGTTTGATTCCTTGTTCGACCCAGTTGCATTTTACAAGAACAATTTATATAACATCTTGCTAGCTTCAATATTTCTAGTACCTATTTTTCTTACATAAAATCAATCCTGTATGGTTGTAGTTCAATGGATTATCTATTCTGTTATTACATAATCTGTGCCCATAAAGCTGGATGCCTAATGATTCGGAAAAGCCAAACAGAGTAGGCATATTGGCGTTATTTATTTTACTCACTGGCGCTGATAAATCGTCCGTATTCGGAACTAAATTTACGCCTCAACGGAAAAGTATTTCGAGATAAGGGAGCCTTTATGTATCACGTATTACAATGACTACTAAGAAATGTTCGCTAAATAAATTTTGGTCAAGGCTTTTGAACGACTTCAAAATGAGGAAGTATTCTGTATATAGGGTCAAATCATTTTAAGCGATAATTTTTTACAGTGGCTTTGTATACATCATAGAATGAGAGCACTATCATTTATTTTGGAAAATCGAGATTTTAAAATTTATTATTTTTTATAACATAGACAATATATTTTTTTAAAACAGCACGCTGACAATTTGAAAAAATATCTATCGGCTTCGTCTCTTTCTATTCAATGCCCAAACCTTTTTTTTCTCTTATCTCAAGCTTAATTAATAATAAAAATAAAATCTGAAGAAAAAAAATATTAACTTAGTCTAAAATTTTCTCAAAAACTAGCGGATAAAAACCCAAAGTGTTTTCTACAAAAAACCGGTTAAGTGCGTGTCAGACCCGCGCACTGAGGGTTCCGTGCCACAATTAACTAAATTCAGGGTCCACTTAACGAAAACATCACAATATATTGACAGCAAAAATAACTTTGTTTTTCATAGTGTTTGTATGAAAGACAAAGTTATATTTGCGGTTGATAAAAATGTGCAATATCTCAAAAACTACTGGTTCGATCTCCTTCAAACCAATTTTCGTTGCAAGTTTTTGTTGAGATCTACATTATACATTTTTTTCAAATTTTTCACTTTCTTAGTTCAAAAGTTAGATGGGGGGGGACGCCCATTTTACCACTTTGGAAGCGTCTATATCTCAAACCTTACACTTTTAGAAAAAATGGTTTTAGAAACCTCAACATCATTTTAAAAGACCTATCCATAGACACCCCACACGCATAGGTTTGAGTAAAAAAAAAATTTTAGGTTTTAGTTTCATGTATAGGGCCCCCCCTTAAATATTATTTTTTCTTACTTTTAGTATCTGAATCGGAAAGCAGTGAACAAAATACACCTACCTACCAAGTTTCAGCAGTGTGATGCTAATAGTTTCAGAATAAAGTGGCTGTGACATACGGACGGACAGACAGACAGACAGACAGACAGACAGACAGACAGACAGACAGACAGACAGACAGACAGACAGACAGACTTGACGAAACTATAAGGGTTTCGTTTTTTGCCATTCGGCTACGGAACCCTAAAAATGATTAATTTATTGTACTGAATGGCCGATTCTTTAAACATTATCACTTTAAACTCAAACTCAAAATCTTTATTGCGTGTAACATGGGTTTAGACGAGGTGAAAGGTCACCTCGTCTAAACCCAATAAAAAGTAAAAACGTCGAATACAAGGGTATTTGAGCTATTTTAATTGGATAATATTGAGATCTTGTTCATTTTCTAAACCAGTATGGCAAGATTCATAAATGTATGTATGTTTGTCCGCGGACTTCTTGAAATTGAAAAGTGTTATTTATTTTTTAAAAAATGTTGCACAAATAACAGGGAACTAAGGGGAATAAGTACGCTACGGTACATTAAAGTTTCATAAAAATAGGTGCAGTCGTTTTTGAGATATGGGCCTAAGAAACTAAAAATGAAGGAATTAAAAAAAACAATTGCTTTCAAAAGAGATCTGGTCTAACCCGAACAACAAGAGCATAGCTGTAATGAAGATTACGAAGAAAAGACGTTATTTTTAAGCTTATAAATAAGTTTTTGATGGCGGTTTATATTTTTATTGATAATATCTACAAATATAAAGAGTTTAATAAACAATCACTATAATAATTTACCTTTAACAGGCATATTCGATCTGAAACAAAAAAAAACAGTCCATTAGAGTCTCATTCATAAGTTAAAGTTAATTTTGTGCAACTCAAAAAAAACTTTCTAATTCTATACACAGGCTTGCGAGATTTCTCAATAACCTAGATCTACAACACTTAAATAAAACCTAGGTCATATGTGTCAGAGTATTTACTCTTAATTACCTTTAAATTACCCCCCCTCATCCTATTCGAAGCGACGACGAATCTAACAAAGTAAGTAAATATCATGAAAATCGGTCCACTCGTAGAGTCATTAGTGGTGTAGGCAACTAAACGACTTTCTTTTATGTACATAGAAGTAGAAGAAGAGTTAAGATAAATAAAATATAGGATACCTAGTTATTAAATAAAAGATTTATAATTTCTATCAGAAAAAGAAAAAATATTACAAAATGTCCTATTAAAAAGCCTTCTACAAAAAACCGGCCAAGTGCAAGTCAAACTCGCGCACTGAGGGTTCCGTGCCAACTTTAACTGAATTAGGGATTCTTACTTCCACTTAGCCAAAATACCACAATATTTTGTTGACCGCAAATATTACTTTGTTTTTCATAGTGTTTGTATGAAAGACAAAGTTATATTTGCGGTTGATAAAAATGTGCTATATCTCAAAAACTGCTTGTTTGATTTCGCTCAAACCAATTTTCGTTGAAAGTTTATGTCGAGATCTACATTACATATTTTTTTCAAAATTTTCACTTCCTTAATTCAAAAGTTAGATGGGGGGGACGCCCATTTTACCACTTTGGAAGCGTCTATATCTCAAACGTTAGACTTTTTGAAAAAATGGTTTTAGGAACCTTAATGTCATTTTTAAAGACCTATCTATAGACACCCCAAACGTATACGTTTGAGTGAAAAAAAATTTTTTGGTTTTAGTTTCATGTATGGGAGCCCCCCCTATAATATCATTTTTTCAAATTTTTTGTATCTGAATCGGAAAGCAGTAAAGAAGATACACCTACCTACCAATTTTCAGCGGTGTGATGCTAATAGTTTCAGAATAAAGTGGCTGTGACATACGGACGGACAGACAGACAGACAGACAGACTTGACGAAACTATAAGGGTTCCGTTTTTTGCCATTCGGCTACGGAACCCTAAAAAGTCTTAAAGATACCACCAAGCATTTTCTCAAAAAGTTCATAACTACACTAGTTTCCAATACAAGCAGTAAAAGGTCAGAGTTGGGTAGAAACTAACAATCGTATAGTAAGTTCAGCTTCTACCCGCTATTTCCTCACTTTGTTCCACTTATACTGTGCAGGGTGACCGTGCGTTGTTATTTTAGGATACTAACCTCTTTATTCTTACCTCTTGATTTGGACATCACCGACACACGGCACACCGCGGCACGCACTGCATGGTTGATTTTTTTGTCTGTTTTTGTTTTTTTATTGTTTTTTTTTGTTGTTTTGTAATATGTAATTTGTCATGTGATTGTGTATGTTTTTTTTTGTGAACTCGTTCAAATGTGTGTGTGTTTGTGATGTCCTAAATTAATAAATTCATTTTCTTTCTTTCTTTCTTTCTTATTCTAAAACCTTTGAACCAGGTAGAACCGTACTAAGATATTAGCCGAACAATTTAAAAATGTCATTGTGACAGCATTCAATGGAGTTTTACTCTTTTAAATAGTCGGGTAACCTTAGTCTAGGTTTACAACCCGAATTGTTATAAGTAATAAAGAAGCTATGCCAAGCAAAAAATGTGTCGCAAATACGACGACAAAATTGTAACGTATAAATAAATAAATATAAATAAATATAAATCCAGACAACACACCAATTGTCTGGTTTCGTGGTAAGGAATTTTCTTCCTTGTGTTACGAAGTACCAGACAACGATTATGACGGGGGCGTCTCCCATAAATACTTAAATACATATAACATCCATGACAAAGGTACAAATGTTCGTGCTCATCATACAAACATTTGCCCCCGCGGGATTTGAACCCGCGACGGCCGGCGTAATAGTCAGGAGCGCTAACCAATACACCAAACGCGTCGTCAAAATTGTATTCCTTGAAATTTGAATTTCGAATATGAAACCGTTTGTATGAGTTGATGACAAGTTAACGTCAATTCATGGCGGACGAGATTCGTTCATGGTGTAAGTTCCATACGCTAGTAATAGTAGTTTAATGTGTCAAGCTGAGCACGTCCTGGGTGCCGTAGGAGGCTCCATGCCTTTCACTTGCCCCTCCTCTATGGACCTCGAGACTGACTTGGGGGTGTCAGCCGCTAAAGGAGGCCTGCGACGGTGGTGTGTGTCCAGCACGCCGTTTGACAAAGACCGGGGGGAACATGCATTTCTCCCTGAAGCCGGGTGGCACTGGCTGCCATGCGAGCCACAGCCAGAGGTGAGGCTGTAGAAGAATGCCCAGGGCAAATGCCCAGGGCGCTAACTCGTGGCTCTCTCTTCACTAATGGCACCGGTTGACACCGTCAGGTTTTAGTGGGTCCCCTATATGGGTGGGGGAGCCCCACATAACCTACTGGCGGCCCCCGCCGCTGGTATGGTATGCGTAAGGCATGTCCTAACGAAAAAATGGTACTGCAATGCTATTAATGATAACGGGTACATTATCTATAGTTTGACTATTCTATCCTCTTTTTGAAGAAACAAAACAGCGTTTGCATTAAGAAATATTACCAAATCTATTATAATTATTTTTTCTTAACAGAAAAAGTTTCACAATGTTTGTGGTCACCCTGTATAAGTCCCTCCCGCCAACTTTAATATTAAACCCAGGCTACTGTTTATGGATTGTTGCGAAGTTATTTCCAAGTCGCGATTGAAGTCATGTTATTAGAATACAGGGTGGTATCTTGTAAATCATTCGGTTTTAACTGTCAAAAAGTATACCTTTAACAGTTACTTTAAGGCATTCTCTACCAGTCAACCGCTTGGGAATGCAGAAAATTTAATCAGTGGCGGAACGTTTGCAATAACTGAGCGGGTAAAATAAAATAACTTATAAAATGCATTATGGCGACATAAACATACATACTAATATTACACAAATAATTAATAGGATATATAAATATATATAGGCAAAATAAACATACATAAAATACACAAAAATTTATTTAACTTCGTACTTTAAATTTAAACCAGATTGGCAAATGTAAATCGTAAATTGCGAGGCTTCGATTTGTACTAATTTACCTCTTAAATGAGAATTTGTAAAGGTTATTTTGCTGTAATGAACAATAATCAATTACCGATCAAGTCCCCATGTTTCAGAAGCACAATTTCTCTTAAATATACACAATTTCATTTGAAATTATAAAAAAAAACACATGAAAGAAATTTTCAGCAAGGCTCTTTGGGGCTCCTAACTGTTTGACAGCCGTCAAAAATGGTTCTGCTGCATCATATCCAGCATCTCTTTTTATCGCACAGCTTTATCCTAATGACATCTCGCTTTTGTCGTTCTATTCCGAAAGGGATAATTATTCTATGCTCCAGAACAAGATAAGTGAGACTAAGATGGAGTCGTAGATGGAACGAGCTAGCCCAAAAGAAGCCTAACTCTTACTTTGAATAGATTCAGATTGTAATCATTAGAAAAACATTTTATCATAGCAACCACAACAGTGATGCCAAATAAATAGGCATTATTAAAACTTTTTTCCTTGTTCATTATCCTCCAGGCATGGAAGACAATTTATAATTACAAAACGTACCCAATCATTACAATGGAGACAAGTACAGTATAGTCCCCCTAGCCGATTTCGACTACGGAGGCCAGTCACAACGACTAACCGACTGCGCGGGGCATATTATAGCGCACAAGTGTGTGCGCAAACACAGGTGCACTCTCTATTCCTTTCACTCTCATAGCCCGATGGGACAGCAATCTGACACGACCGGAGAGAGATCAGGCGCAGGACCGACGGCGCAACGTGCTTTCCGAGGCACGGGGGTGAAACAACACCAACTACCAAACTTAGGCTTTAGTCTATAACAAGCGTCAAACTGAAAACAAAACAAAGTCACTTTGCTACAAAAAGTAGCATCGTAGCATCCATAATCTTTATGCTACGAAATTCGTAGCAAATCGGTAAACGTAGCTTTCGTAGCAATTTTGTATAAGCTACACACAAATATAATTTTAAGTAGACAAAGGGCCGTTTGCCACATTTACTGGGTCCCACTTAAACCCGCGATCCCGCGAAAACTTTGGAGTGTTCTCACGGCAGTTTTTTGTAGGTACGGTTGTCCGTCAACTGAGTCCTGCAAACAGTCAATCCCGCTTGGACTTACCGATAAAGCGCTGTATATTCCTATCTTGCATAGCGTTGCCATAGTAGCTGTTTGTGCATACTGCAATTTCAAGTGAAACTGGTCTACTTAGTTTAATGATAAAACTGGATCAGTAAAAAACAGTTATAGATTTTTTGCGGGACACTGCAAGCGAGTCGTCCGCGTAAATATTAGCATTAAAACACGTATGCTACTAAACGGTATCCTGCAGAAAACAGGACCCGCAAAAAACAGCTCTACTTCGTGTGCATTATGTTTCAATAAGAAAGGCTTCGGTGCCTTCTCCCACTGTATTTACTTAGTAACTTGATTCCACTTGTTTCAAAGTCGTCAATTTCTAAAAGTAAGTAATTAAAGTTGTGCTGGGGTCCTGTCAGCGCGTAATGATGTACTGTTAGCAAATAAATATCATTTGGGCATAATAAAGTAGACATTTTTTTCTGGGCCCAGTAGCAACTTGTAGCGTCTAATAATGACATTGCACCCTAAATTAATAACTTATTTTTTAGACAATTAGACGAAAGATAACGTTTAAATGAAACCGGAATAATATAATCAAAATAAAAGATGCGTTGTGTTGACTATTTTTTCATCACGCCATTCCTCCTTTACAAATACGTGTGAAGGAACGACGGGCTGGTCAATATAAAAACAATATCAATTATTTCAAGAACGTGATTTTGTTTAGATCACGTTTTTTCTACTTTTATTTATTTTAAACAATTGGAATCTCCGTATAAAATATTTTTATTGCTTTTTTAAGATTTTTGCATAAAATGGTTATAAATCTAGTAATGCCGTGAAACGGATAGCAACTCTGACAGTTATCACTGACATTGACAGAAATGTCTGGAGTGTCATTTGTCACACTTTCCGTTTGGCGTTTAGATTTCCGTCACCTTCCGTTTGTTTTGAATTGAGTGTTTGTTTTCTCCGGATTTTTTACGAAAAAAAAAAACAAAAAGCATCAAGTACGGCCCACTAAACCGTTATTGTGTAACTGTGCAGTGAGATTTCAACGACTGTGATTATCAGAAACGACTGAAATTGTGCGTCAACTGGTACGTGTGTGGATTTAAGTTATGATGAATTTTCAAATATTCCCGTTAGATAACGAAAAACTAGTATTGTTAATGTTTTTAGGACATTATAAGGAACAATTTAATACATGTTTCATTACTAGACGTCACAATTTATGGGTCACAATTTATCCTCCATATAAGAAAAAAATGTCTCCTTTATACTTCTATTATTGCTAGGGCTGAGCTGAAGTCTGACTGGATTGCAGTGATTATTAACTAGAAATAAAAGTGCAGGGGGCGTATTGCGATCCATCTTAATCCGTTCAATTTCCAGGCAGTTCAATTCCCAGTCAGTGTAAATTAATATTATAATAATACTACTCGTACCATGTAAAGAATATTAATATTTATGTTGTTATATTAATATACGTTACGATATAAAGCAGAACAGTGCTACATCGCAATACGCAAGCACCCAGTGCAGTGTTAAAACCACACGTCGTTGACTCAATGTTAACCTCTGAGTTGTTATTACTACGTATAGAGAAGCTATGCCAAGCAACAAATGTGTCGCAAATACGACGACAAAATTGTGACGTATTCCTTGAAATTTGAATTTCGAATATAAAACCGTTTATGAGTTGATTAAAAGTGGCTTCAATTCATGTGGCACGAGATTTGTTTATTGTGTCAGTTCCATACGCTAGTGTAGCGACATCTATGTTCAACCGCTGACATTACATATTATCGCAACACGCTGACTCGGCTCGACACGACTAGATGGCGCTGCCGTTGAAAGTATGGAGACTGAACTGCGATATGTAAGTTTTAGGTTGGACCAAACTACATATGAATAAACTAAGATGGTGAACATAGGACCTTGGTCCCCGGCCATAACACCCTGTCGGTAGGAAGCGCTTCCCTTTGCCTTCCTAGCTCAGTTGCGCCAAACTAGTAATAGAAATTCAATGCCTAAAGGAATCTTCTTATTTACGTGTGATCGTAAAATGAGAGTGAACGGCTAATTTCAATCAAACTGCACCTTATTTACCTCCTTTTTCTGCTAACGGTACCTGCGTCACGCGTAATTGTGTTGACACAGCCGGTACGGTCAGCAGCACACAGCTTTCGAGGGCAGTGTGGAGGTTAATTGGGCTGAATATTGACGTTATATGCTTTGTATTTGAATAGAGATTTCGTTTTGATAGTAAACTATTTTTCACCTGACTGTAAAGTACGAAAAGGTGAGGTTATGTCGGACAGGAATGAGATAATTTTTGGAATTGCGCATATAACTTTTATAAGCATGTGCTTCAATGTTAATACAGAGTATCTCAAAAGAAAGAAAGAAAATACTTTTATTCGACCAAGAAAAAAAACATCAAAATACATGCAAAGCTAGAGTCGACTCGAAAAAGCACCTTCAGCTTTTAGCATCGTGCGTCTTAACTGAAATCAAAACCTGCTAAGGAAAGCCTTTAGCGGATTATACTGAAACTTAGTTATAAGGGTCCAGCTATCCCAGGGTCCTATTATCGACCCAAGGAGTTTGAGTCTTAAGCTGGCATCCGTAAAGTGCTCATTCATGTGTATCTAAGCTCTTTGTACTGTTATAAGTATTGAAGGATCGTGTTAAGGGCGAAAATTGGTTAAACGATTTGACAGGGAATAAATGAGTTAAATCAATGTGATGGATTGCGCACAGGGATGATGGTAATTCATGGGGAAATAATATATTAGGTTCCGTTACATTTATTTAAAAAATGTATAAAAGTAATGTTAGCATGTAACGTCCCACTGATGGGCAAAGGCCTTACATCAACTTTGAGCCATACGCGTTTAATCCACCACGCGGGCTCAGTGCGGATTGGTGGAGGGGTGTTTGCAAGGCAAGCGACCAACCTTGCTGTCAGATTTTATCAAGCCGCCCATAGGGCCTCTGACAAGGCTTAACGACTAATATCAACCGATATTTGCCGGGACCAACGGCTAAACATGCCTTCCGAAGCACGGAGATGCTCGTGATATACGTCGCTTATATGATCGGAATGGTCACCCATCCAAACACGACCGCGCCGTAGGTTGCTTAACTTCGGTAATTTTTACCAAAGCGCTGCCACCACTGCGCTACGAGCACCACAATTATTTAAAATGTAATAACTAAATACTTAGGGCCAATTTCCGGATCGATAGTTTACTCAACAAATGATTAAATTTTGTTTACAGCGGTTGAATATTCAATTGTGCGTGTTTTTAAGAAAAAACACCCTAACCAATGATCAATCAAATAGCTATGCTGACAGTGAGATTGTAATAAAATTGTTCCATTGGGTTTCCATCGACACGCTAAGAAGAAGAAGAAGAAGAAGAAGAAGAAGAAGAAGACAGTGAGATGGCAGATCCGTCATGACCGGCGAGAGATCAGGAGCGGACCAAGGGCTTAACGTGATTTCCGAGGCATGAGGGTGTCATTACCGCCAACTTCCTGACTCTGAGCTGTTTCCAAGTATTTTCAAGACGGAAAACCCTAGAATCTTTCGTGCTTACCCAGGATTCGAACCTGTAGAAGAAGCAGGTAGCAACCAACCAGTCGATAATGATGAAAAGAAATATATGCAACCAGTTATACAAATCAAGTACAATAAATAATAATATGCGCCAGACAACACACCAATCGTCTAGTTTCGAGGTAAGGAATTTATTCCTTGTGTTACGAAGTACTAGACAACGATAATGACGGGGGCGTCTCCCATAAATACTTAAATACATATAACATCCATGACTTAGGTACAAATGTTCTTGCTTATTACACAAACATCTCCCCCTTGCGGGATTCGAACCCGCGACCGCTGGTTCAGTAGTCAGGAGCTCTAACCACTGCACCAAACGTGTCGTCGTTTCAAAACAATTCACACTGAATCCACAACAAACGTTTGTCCATCTATTTTGATCGATATGTGAACACTGGATAAGATAAGCTTAATGGCACCTTATCAGTGATAACGTGATTCCCCTTCATTTTGCCGTCAATAAATTAATTTTCATTGACACGGCTACGCGATTGGATATAACCTTACCGACTATATTGAAATATCTTTCAGAAACATACAGGATATGGCTTGTAATAGGAACAAAAAAATAAAATACAATTTTAATTTATTAAAATGCAAAATAAATAAATCATTATTTTCTAACAAAATAAATAATTCCACTGACTCGAACAAAGCGCTTCTCGTCATCTTTCATAACGCGCACAGAAAAGGAGTGGAACTCTCTACCCGCACCTGTGTTTCCATCGGTCTATAAACCCGTTATTTTCAAAAAAAGAGTGAACAGGCTTCTTCTGGGTGAGCTCGCTTCATCTTCGTCCCTGTCTATGCCTTCGGTATAGTCTAGAGACAAGAGCAAACCCATATCATAAAAGAATCGCACCAGCAATGTATTGCAAACAAATATGTCCAGTCATAATACTTGACATTTTCATTTATTACAACGAGTTAGCGATTTTGATGCTTTAACTCAGAGTTAGGAATCCAAAGTTATAATCCCTTATCAACGTCGGTGACAGTCGGAGGCCGACTCTACTATGTTTTCAGCTCGTTAAAATGCGAATGTGTTTCTAAAAGACGATCCTGAAATGATAACCTGAAACTTTTTAATTCTGGGCATTTAGGAGTCTTAAAATAATCAAAAATTATTAATTAAATATGATTAAATAAAAAAAATTATCATATATAAGAGTCTTCATCATACATAATGATCCACATGAAATACAATATTTTTGTCTAAAATACTGCTTAGTTACCACAGTCCATGCTAACATTGTACACTTGTGTTTTGACCTAAATGGTCTCCCAGCCATTGAGTTGTTATTACTACGTGTATATGACGACGCGTTTGGTGTAGTGGTTAGCGCTCCTGACTACAATGCCGGCGGTCGCGCGTTCGAATCCCGCAAGATGAGCACGAACATTTGTACCTAAGTCTTGGATGTTTATATGTATTTAAGTATTTATGGGAGACGCCCCCGTCATTATCGTTGTCTGGTATTCGTAGCACAAGGAAGACAATTCCTTAGTTCGAAACCAAGACAATTGGTGTGTTGTCTGGCGCATATTTATTTATTTTTTATAGAAGCTATAATGCTAAGCAAAAATTTTGTCGCGACTCGATGTAACATTGTGACATATTGCTTGAAATTTCATGTCGAATAAGAAATTGTTGCTCATAGAATGAAATGCCGTTAAGATGGCGTCAATTCATGTGGCACGAAATTTGTTCCTAATGTCAGTTCTATACGCTAGTAATGGTAGTTCGATATTCCCAGCGAACATCGAGAACATTCGAATGATATCTTTCCTTTCCAATTGATTTTCAGTTCTATTTCACTTGAATACCATTTGTCGGCAACATTATTGACGACATCAACGATTTAGCTGCATACAGGATGTTTGTCTTGAGTGTTTTCAAAGTAGTATTACTGAACTGACATAATAATTTGATTACTTTTAATGATTCTGACTGACTCTAATGTGTATTTCTTCTGACATTATATTTAAAAACATTTATTTTGCTATTTTTACGGCATGTTCCACAATGTCTTAATAAGTTCCCATTAGCAATAACGTTACATATTTGTTATCAATATTCATTGCTTATTTGTCCATGGAGAAACAGAATCTTAGTCGTGTTTTTATTTCTATAAGTATTGCTGATTTCCGCATATTTTACCAAATGGCTGTGGTTTTATTTTTCATTATATTCGTGTTACATCAAATTCAAATAGAATCTTCTTTTACGCTTGATCAATACACGCTTCTTTTTTCCGTCACAAATGAGCAAATTATTGACAATTACCTTCCTGTAGGGTATAATGGGGCATATTCTACCAGTTATTTTATGCCTACATAGGGTGAATTTAAAAAATAACGCAACTAGTTCATGAAGCCTCGCGGATGCATAGACCACCGGCGGCCGCGTAGTGAAAAGAATGACAAAAGAATGTTAACACAACCGTGAGGTGTATCATTATTTGCCGTAGTCTTGCCAGAACAATGTGAGGTGAAAAATAATCATCCAAAAAACTGAAGCAGCCCAAAGCAATTTTTAACACCAATTTATAAACCGAAAAACTTCCTTATTAAAAGGAAATCCTGCTGTGAGGTTCAGGTTAGTAATAAATAATAACGCACAAAATACCGATATTGATACATTTTTTTTTTGTATGTGTATCAATAACCAATTTGTAAATATATATGAGGGATCCCAACACACACACGGGCTTATATTATTCAAAGGGGTTCCCATAATCCTCTAATGTTAAAGTTGTAAGTTATAGGTTTTTTGTTTTATAATCTGATAAACTTAAAAAAATTGGCAAAAGTAACTATTAACAAGATCTGCCATTTTACAATCGTCATGATACCGCATAGCTATGTATGTAATAAACATAAACTTATTCTAAATAAGGCTCGAACTTACTACTTAGGTGTTCAGATGTATAACTTACCCAACAAAATAAAAGAATGTACTAACTTTAACATATTTAAGAATAAAATGAAAGAATATGTCCATATGTTATTATAAAGTCTTCCACTCTCAAAGAAGATTGCGAACACTTCATTATAATTATTATATGAATAATAATAATCATAACTCATATATACCCAATTGCTCAGCTCCAGGGGTATCTATTTACTAAGTTTTAGCTTAAGGAATTCTCATTGTAATTGAACTAAATGTTTTTATGGGAATAAATGTCTATAAACCTAAACCTATGTATAGATAATACCCCTAAAAATATTTCCACTCTTTTATAGGTTGTTTTTTAACTAAAAATAAAACACCCTGTATAGAAGCTACCGAAAGTATCATGGCCCGGTCGATGACAATAAAAGATGTATGCCGCCCCAATTAGGGAGTCCCCATTATTTGACAGAATTAGGACATTCACAAATTACGTGGAAATTGACCCGCTATTACCGTAATTGACGCTTTGTCACAACTTCTTTTACAAACAAATGGTGTTATTTAATTCGTAAAAAATACGTAATGACGATTAGTAAGGTTATTTACATTTTTATTATTAACGAATAGGGGGCGTATTGTGATCTAACTCAATCCATTAAATTCCGAGGCAGTTCAATTCCTACTCAGTGTAAACGAATATTATCCATATAATAATATTATAATAATACTACAATGGTATGAATATTAATATTTATATTAATATATTATGGTAATATTATCAATATAATGCGATATTGCAATAAGAATTGCTACTTTGACAGTAAAGCCGAGCATTTTAACTGTCAAAACTGCATTACAATACGCACCCTTCTCCTTGACACTGTCAGAATCTCAAATGAAAAAAAAAAACAATCTGTTATCAGAAGAGCCTTGGAATCGAGAGGCATTCGGTCTCATAAAAGCATCATCATCATCATTATCAGCCAAAGGACGTCCACTGCTGAACATAGGCCCAGGAATAGAATATCTCATCCTAATAGAAGCGTATTTTTTAAATCAGAAAAAGTAGTTTCACTTTTGAATTTTTTGTTTATCATTTAGCCGTTTTCAATTTGGACTGATTCACACAATTTGGATTTGGAATGAATAAGAAAATTGACAGTACGGTTAAAATTCCTCTAGTACATTTTGTGTTAAAATTGACAACGTAAAAATAGCATTATCTGAGCGGCTAAACATTATTTCTGTTCTTTGACACACGCGGCATTGTCACTTACACACAGTTGCCGTCGACAAACGTCAACAAACCATTATTTTAATGGTGTCAATAATATGGCAACTCACAGGCCGTGTAAGCCAAAACCGAAAAAAATTGTGTCAAAATGCCAAAAAGTCGACGACTAATTGTTGATGACCTTTTGACGGCAAAGCCTACGATTCTATTTAATTGCTAGACCAAAAAATAGGAAAAATAGGATAGGTACTCTCATACCACAATAATATGTAAAAATCGTCCACCAAATCCATCGTTCAAAAATGCAAATGCAAAACAATAAAAACCAACATCGAAATCCTTTTAAACCTAAACGGAGAAGCTAAATCAGTATTATTCATCTCCATACATTTTATATTCTACGTCACTTTGAGCTGTCATTCAAATGTGACGTTTATCCTCAAAGTTTCAAGGTCGTTTTTTCATTGGCAGAGCCGTTCTAAAAATGTATAGAGTCGGTGGTATCCATTAAAAGTTTTGAATCATTCGAGTTTGTGAAGCGTAAATCACATTTTGTGGGCAGATTTAGGTATAACAACGCGTTTCCATTGTTGTGAGTTGTATGAGAAACGGCCAGGTTCTCACAGCAGTCCAGTAAATTACTGGATTCTGCAGAAAACTGAAGTGTTCACACGGCAGGTTTTTGCAGGTACGGTTATCAGTCAACCGAGTCAACAGTCTATCTCGCTTGCACTCACTGATAAAGCGCTGTTCCTATCCTTCAAGCGTTGCCATGGTAACTTTGTTTGTGCATATGTCATTTTAGAAGTGGAACTGACAAAACTGGATCAGTAAAAAACAGGGTTTTTTTGCGTGTCACTGCAAACGTGCCGTGTGAATTTAGGCTTTATAACGCTTATGCTACTAAAACTACTACTGTGATGGACTAGCTCTGTAGACTTGCAGGTGTTTTGATTTAAATAAACAAATAATCTAAAGGCATCCTGCAAAAAACGGTACCCAAAATAAAGGTCGACGCCTTGAGAAATACTGATTAATTGGCTGAGTTTCTTGCACAGTTGTTTTTTCTAAGCTTGCCCACAAATGGTTCCAAAGCTTAGGGTTGTCTTTATATTGCAAGATAATGGTAACAAACCTGAATATAATAACAGCTATATTCGTTATAATAACTGTCGCTCGGGATTTTCATCAAAGCTCAGTAATTACTGTATTAGGTATTTCTACAATACGTATTATTTGTTTAGAGAAGTAATATTATTTTCAAATTATAGCCGCCAATGCAAAAAACGGGATGTTATAAGCTTGACATGTCTATGTCTATGGCATAAACAAACACATGCACATACATGTATCTATGATACACAGACATAAAATCTATGGTATCGTATTTTCTCAACAAATGAACCGATTTATTTTTTGATGCGACGAGGTCTCTTCAAATTGTTTTTTTATTGTCTATACTCCTGTAAAAACCTTTGTCTTGGGAGTGGGACAAAATAGTTGATTTTTGTTTTTATAGTGTTTTATCACTATACAAACTTAATAATATAAATTGCACTTGTAAAAAGCAACCGCGACTCTGTGACAGACGAGGAATCGAACGCAGTGTCTTACGCTATCTGGGCATATGCCTATACCACTCGGCCACCGTCACATTAACAAGCCTGTTGAATTTTGCAAGCGCTTTCTTACAACGCGTAGGCTGCGTGACCTCATCAATGTTACGAGATTGCTCTCACAATATCTGAAGAAAAATATTTTTACAAATATTTTAACAACCGATTAAGATAAAAAAAGGTGGCTGAGTGGTATAGGCATACGCCCGGATAGCGTAAGACACAGGGTTCGATTCCTCGTCTGTCACAGAGTCACGGTTGCTTTTTACTAGTGCAATTTATATTGGGACAAAATGTTTATTGCAGATTATCTTGAGCTGTGATTGTAGAATACCAGTTTTAACATTCTAAGCACCCTGTATACCGGCTATAAACGCAAGCTTTCAAGTGCTCTATGCACCATAACTTGATTACCTAGTAATAGTCTGCATAAAGCGAGTCGGACCCAGATTCGATTACCGGCTCGAACATGTGATATGCCCTTTGCAAAGTGACGTGACGTTGTGTGAGAATTTTCTATGTGAAGTCAAAATCAACGTTTGGACCGTGGGGACCTTTTGCTAAATTGTTTTTTGAGATTCAATAATACTTTAAAGCTGGCTGGTTCCTAGTTCAAAGGATTAGCATAGCTTTCTAGCCCGGAAACGCAGCCAGCATCATAGCCTGCTTGCCACATGGAAATGGCTTCGATTTTGAATAGGTAGGTTTTTAGGGTTCCGTAGCCGAATGGCAAAAATTGAACCCTTATAGTTTCGTCAAGTCCGTATGTCACAGCTGTGTAGTACCAATGGTTTCAGAATAAAGTGGCCATGACATACGGACGGACGGACAGACTTGACAAAACTATAAGGGTTAGGTACGTTTTTGCTTTTCGGTAACGGAACCCTATAAACGTAACTAAGTATTAGGGGCCAGCTTGTTTTTTAATTAAATTCTTAGTTACCCTTTTATTTATTTTATTCAAAATAAAGTGCAAATGGCGGACTGAATGCTTAATCTTTTTGTGCTAGCCCTATCCTACTACTATTATAAAGGCGAAAGTTTGTATGGATGTATGGATGTTTGTTACTCTTTCACGTAAAAACTACTGAATGGATTTGAATGAAACTTTACCACAATATAGCTTATACATCAGAATAACATATAGGCTACAATTTTTGAGGTTTCTAATGTGAGGTCGTAAAAAAACACATTTTTTGCGCTACTAGACGGGACGAACCTGAAGTCCACGCGAACGAAGTCGCGGGCAAAAGCTAGTACGTAATAATACAAGTATAACACCAAATTGTTTGATATTACCAAATGAACTGTCGTTAATCTCAATGGCTGACATTAATTGAGCTTTGATATCGAACAGGATATAATAATAGTACGATTCACACGTTTCAACTAAATGCTCAGTGATTTGTGCAAATTATATGTTGTAATTGTATGTGGCGTATTCGGTAAGGGCGTTTTTGCACTAATGTGATTTCTATTCGAGAATTAGGTAAAGTACGAAATAAAAAATATAGTTGAAATATGCTGTTGGGGCAAACAAGTTCTAGATTCGAGACCCTTAGACCAAAAGCGCAGCGTAGGACGTCCACCGACAAGATGGACAGACGACCTTGTAAAGATCGCAGGATCACACTGGATGCAGACCGCTTATGATTGGTCGATATTTAAAAATGTAAAGAAGGCCTATGTTCAGCAGTGGACGTCCTATGGCTGATAATGATGATGATGATGATCTCCCGTAAATACTTAAATACATATAACATCTATGACTTAGACATAAATCGTGCTTACCGAATAAACATTAATTTCGAACCCGTGAACGGTGGGTTATTATTAAACAGTAAATGTCTCACATGACACAAAAATGGACGCCATTTCAAACAAAATGATTTTGATTTGAAACCTCCATGCACAACGATGAGACAAAGTTATATACACTTTGTAAAACAAAGTAATTTTTGCTGTCAACAAAATATTGTGGTATTATGGCCAAGTGGAAGTAAGTAGACCCATAATTCAGTTGGCACCGGGCAAGTGCGATTCGGACTCGTACATTGAGGGTCCAATGTACGAGTCCGAATCGCACTTGCCCGGTTTTTAACTTTTTTTTAAATTCTTGACATGTTTTTTTCTGAGCTGTATTCTTTACTTCCATATCTCTTACAATATGTCTACAGCTCTTATTTTTACGACCGCACCAAACGACAGATCAACAGAATTATGACGTTTTATATCGTCAATAAAATGAAGCTGCCATAAATATATGACGCGCAAGGAATTTCTGATGAATGACGAGATTTTCGGAGATTATTAAATTTATAGTCAGTTAATATTATATGTAAAGATATTATTATCTGTAAGAATTTACATAATTAACTTAATATGAGAACACAAAGCTTATGAAAACGTACAAGTTAACAACAAACAAAACAACTTAAGCATTAATAAAAATATGCTTATATCCTGCATGCTTCAAATTTTTTAACATAACCTAAATATCAAAGTGACTATACTGGCGAAAGTGCACACTCGAAACGCCTAATTTTCTGCACCGAATTCGATGAAATTTGATGTCTTGCAAAAGAGCGCACTTTAGACGTTTTTTTATATTTTTTAATAATCAGATAGCCAGACATTTGGCTGCGTCACGCCTAATGAGCTGCACTGATTTCGATAACATTTTAAAAGAGCCTGACACTTCCTTAAAATATAAAGGTTTACAAAGCTACTGAAATCGCAAGTAAAATAATTAAATCCAACTAGTATTCTACTGTTCCAAATGTAGAGTATATACTTCAGATGGTTAACCAGACCGACGTGATTTATCACTATAGGGCTGCCAAAATGAAATACGCGCCCAAAAGCTTACACCGACTGTTTTTGTTGAGGTACTTATTCTGTAAATCAACAGTAATATTTTTAAATAAAATATGTGATATTTATTACGTAACTTTAATTGATCACAATATCAGTTGAAATCTTTAGGACCATTTCCCTAGCTAGATAAAATATTAATCGCTTTCGATATTTTTTAATCTGTTCAAACAGCTGATTGGCTGACAGGTATTTGACAGATTTATTAAACATCATGAAATATATTGATTTTATTAGTTTATGTTACATATTACCCAAAAGTTGAAGATATTACGGATGAAAATCATTCTAAAAATGATTAAGCTTTACATACGCTATTTTTTAGTGTCATGTACAAGGTGTTGGCAAACATGACAAACGAAAACATCTCCTTTTTATTAGTATGTTGGCTTCATTTTATATTTCAATGCTAAAAGGCTATATAGTTATGTAATAGTTCCTTTGACTCTGTTGTTTTGGTAAATTAAATGAATGAGTTGTATTAAACTAGTTAATTGTGGTCGATTGTGAGATAATTTTTTAACTTACTGACACAGATACAAAAGGTTTAATTAATAATAAACCATATGAAATGAACTAAGTTAGTTAAGGGTACGTTCGTACTAATGGAGGTCACCTCTGCCTTACCACCTTAAGAGCCGAAATCGCTTACACCTTAGTCGTTTTGTCATTTGAAGTGACGCCCATTTTTGTGTCATAGGTGTACCTACGTGTGATTTTTGTTTTAAAGTGGGTAAGCGACAAATACCCTCGATAAAATATAAAATACGTTGCGTATTATCGAATTCACATGAATGCGTAGACGTTCTATCTATGTTAAAATGGCGTCTTACATTTCAGAGAAAACAAAAGTGCGAAACTCAAATTAAGTATTCAGGATTTGGCGTGTAAAAGGAGCACAAATTTTAAATAAGGCTGTTTAATTAACCAGTAATCAATTCTAAATTATTTCAATTTATATTTATAAATAGTAGTAGTCCCCCTAGCCGATTTCGACTACGGTGGCCAGTCACAACGACTAACCGACTGCGCGGGACATATTATAGTGCACAAGTGTGTGCGCAAACACAGGTGCACTCACTATTCCTTTCACTCTCATAGCCCGATGGGACAGCAATCTGACACGACCGGAGAGAGATCAGTCGCAGGACGAACGGCTTTACGCGCTTTCCGAGACACGGGTGTGAAACACCGCCAACATCCAAACTCCGGGCTTCCCTGAAACCCAGGTAAATATTTTTGGCCCGACCCGGGAATCGAACTCGGGACCTCAGGCGCAGCCGTCGCTTTAAAATGCGACCCTCTAACCGCTGCGCCACCGAGGCAGTTAGTATATAAATAAATTGTCATTTTTTAACAAAATAAATCGAACCAGCATTGTAATGTAAACAAATGTGTCCAGTCATAGAACTTGACATTGTCATTAACTACAACGAGTTCTCGATTTTGAAATACATTGATTAAGGTTTATAGCTTTGGATTACTATATCTCTGAGCTAAATAATTTTAGATCACCATGACCAGGTCAAGGGAACTACGTATACTCTGTAGAATCATTAATTAATATTGTTGCTCCGATTACAGGACCACACGCTCTATAAAACCGTGAAAAAACCTTTATTTGCCAACCCTACCTTCAAAAGAATTCATTGCCCCCACCCAATTCACCAGGGACATAAGATTTATACCTCGCAAAATTAAACTCAGGGGTTTTATTTAAGCGAACTCTGACCACCTTGAATACTGTTGAAAAGAAATTTTGAAGTTGGCGAAGATTATTTACGGTTTCAGAACAAAATTGAAGTTTGTTTTTGAAGGGTTGAGTTTCATAATCCTACTACTATTATAAAGGCGAAAGTTTGTAAGTATGGATGTATGGATGTATGGATGTTTGTTACTCTTTCACGTAAAAACTACTAAATGGATTTGAATGAAACTTTACCACAATATAGCTTATACATCAGAATAACATATAGGCTACAATTTTTGAGGTTTCTAATGTGAGGTCGTAAAAAAACACATTTTTTGCGCTACTAGACGGGACGAACCTGAAGTCCACGCGAACGAAGTCGCGGGCAAAAGCTAGTTAACTATAATTGGCGTTGAAAGTTTCTTTGAAGCCAACGATGTTAAATGGATAGTAGAGGGTTAAAACTCAAATAATTTGGCCTTTTGAAAAACCTTTCGAATGTTCTGGCGCTATTTTTAATCACTAGCATTAAGGTAACGTTATTCAGTGATATGAGACCAATTTCGGAATGAAAATCAGTTGAAAACTACACAGGAAGGATTAAAAAAAAAATACATAGATTTGTAAGTATTCATTTTTTATTCGTTTTCGAACGAAAATTACTCGCAATAACCAAGCGAGTGATTCAAAAATAGAGCTCCTCAATTTTTTACATATCTACCATTAACAGTTACTGACATTTGTTGAGCCCTACATTCCTGAGATAGCCACATAAAATGTCATTTTATTGAAACCAAACGGCAAATTACTTGTTAGCGCGGCATTTGAATACTCTATGATATATGCGTTTATGCTCATAAGTCTTTGCGAAACAACGCCAATATATTGTGTTATAACAGGGTGAAATTTTAATCAGTACTGAAATTTTGCGTAAAGACTCCACCGATGATTATGAACTACTTTTACTATGGGGGCAATAGTGAAGTCGAGAAAAAAAAATCAGCTGTTCCATTGAATTTTTGCAAGTGCTTTTTAACGCGTAGGCTGCGTGACATCATCAAGCAATCTCACAATCTCGAACAGGCTTGTTAATGTACGGTGGCCGAGTGGTATAGGCATACGCCCGGATAGCGTAAGACACGGGGTTCAATGCCTCGTCAGTCACCGGTTTACAGTTGTCTTTTTACAAGTGCAATTTATATTATTAAGTTTGTATGGTGACAAAACACTATATAAACAAAAATAAACTATTAACCCTATATATTAAGGCACGAGTAAAAGTATTAGTATCATCATCATTCATCATTATCAGCCGAAGGACGTCCACTGCTGAACATAGGCCTCCCCCATGGCTTTCCACAACGACCGGTTGTGAGCGGTCTGCATCCAGCGCGAATCAGTAAGCTCAAGAGGCAGTGGGCAGGGCACATAGCGCGAAAAACTGATGGACGTTGGGGCAGAAAAGTCCTAGATTGGAGACCCTTCGACCAAAGGCGCAGCGTAGGACGTCCACCGACAAGATGGACAGACGAAAAAAAGTATTAGTATAGTGGTCTAAAATTAGACTTACCAGAACATATACATGAGGTTCACTGATAACAAATCCATTACCTGAAAAAAAAAACATGTATGTATTGAATAAGTTAGTCTGAAACTTTTCAAATAGTTTTGATACGTCGTTAAATTTCATAGCAAAATACTGATAATTGTAAGTTTTGTTATGACGCTATTTTGAAAACCGAAATTTTATAGTTTTAAAGAGTATTTTCATTTGAAACGAAACAATACAGAGACAGTTGGTTCTGTTCGTAGGAAATGAGTTTGTTCTGTAATGCATCGTTGGCATGCTAAGGTCTATGACCTTGAGTATGGTTAGCAGAAAAATATAATGTATATTTTAAACCCATCTATACTAATATTATAAAGCTGAAGAGTTTGTTTGTTTGAACGCGCTAATCTCCGAAACTACTGGTTCGAATTGAATAATTCTTTTTGTTGGATAGTCCAGTTATCGAGGAAGGCAACATCGAGAAGAAAACATCACGCTACGACCAATAGGAGCAAAGATATAGTGGTAAATGTGTAAAAAACGGGAGAAAGAAGTCACTATTCCACGCGGACGAAGTCGCGGGCAAAAGCTAGTTGAAAATAAAGGGGTTATTATGAAAGAGGTTATTTTATTGAGAATAAGACATGACGGGTCTAAACACGAAACACTAGTAAATGTAAATTCTATTCACCGCTCATATTAGTATTTCATGTGTAGACTCTTCATGTTTTCAATTATCATTGTAAATGCAACGCGATAGTTTTAAATTTGGGGTTAATTTTGTTTTAAATTTTTATTATTTTTACCAATATCAATGAAAAATAATGACAATAGGGGACTTTACATTTTTGATAACTACTTTTGATTGACACTAAGTTGGAAACTATATTTTGCTTAGTTTTATTTTATTTATTCCAATGGTATCGAGTGTTCTTATTTACTTAATTATAGTAGGCTATGTGTTGCCTTTTAATTTTATTTAAAGAAAGTATTTTTTTTTTGTCCATGTCCGACAAGGAATCGGACCTTATGTTTCACGCTATCCGGGCGCATACCTATACCACTCGGCCATGACAATTGAAGCCTTTCAGGCCTACCAAACACAAAACCAAGCAATACAAAAGAAACGTACCTAATATGATTTACACACAAGTTTAATCAGAGTAAATATGTCTTTATTTGCCGTCGGTACAGTCAACAGAAGCATGTGTACAAACGTCAGCACATAATGCGAACCACTATAGTACCATATAAGCTAGTCATACGGTCGTTTTTGCTATAAAAACGTCAGACTTATTTGCTGACTGTACAAGGTAAATACCTTGAGCGTCGTAGGTTGTAGGTAATTTGATCAGATACATAGGTGTGGACTTAATTATTTAGATACTAAATATATGGCACCTACAGTTAGTAGATTGTGTAGTTTATAGTTTGCGGTTTGAATAAGATTGAAATCGAAAAAGTTTTTGTTGATTTTTGTTTTTAGTGTTTTGTCACTATACAAACTTAATAATACATATAAATTTCACTTATACGCCCGGATAGAGTAAGACACAGAGTCACGGTTGCTTTTTACAAGTGCAATTTATATTATTAAGTTTGTATCGTGACAAAATACTATAAAAACAAAAAAAAACTATAAATTGCACTTGTAAATAGCAACCGTGACTCTGTGATAGACGACGAATCGAACCCCGTGTTTTACGCTATCAAAATATACTCAATTTTATTTGAAATTACAAAAAATCACATGTAAGTAATTTTCAGCGAGCCTCCATGGGGCGCCGTACTGTTTGACAGTCGCCAAAAATGGTTCTACTACATCGCATCTCGCATCTCTTTTTATCCCAAAGCTTTCTCCTAACCGACATCTCGCTCTTGTCGTTCTATTCCAAAAGGGATAATGATTCTATGTTCCTAACCACCTTAAGAGCCTAAATCGCTTGCACCTGCCACGTGTTTTGTTTGAAGTAACGAATGTTTCCTTTGTAAAGTGGTTAGGCGGTGTTGACCTGGATAGTACATATTCCTTTTTGTAGAACCCAGTTCATGACACTTAGACAGTCCCAACCTTCCCAAACATAAAATGTGTGCTGAATTTTTCAAATAGTCACCCGCCATGGGACACAGTGGCTGTAGTCTGAAGCAGATAAATTTTACATTTCGTCTCGATAAGTTACTTGATAACCTGTTTTCTGTTGCATCAAATAATACAAATAAGAGTTCATTTATTGCGATTCATATTACACTTACATTACTTTAAGTTATGTACCTACTAACTTATCTTTAAAAATATGAATAAAAATTTATAATTGTTTTTTTTTTATTGTTCTCAGTCAATAAAAACACGAATTTTGTCTCAGCTAGCACCATCAGAGTGGCAATTTTCACGGCAATCAAACCTTTTTCGTGTGGTAATTCGATTACGTATTTCACAGTTTTAAAATGTCAAGTAAATATCCACATGTAATAAAACTACAGTGAACGTTACGTAGGTAAAGCAAACTAAACGAGAATTGAGGCTCTGGTGTTTGACAGGTAAATTATGTCGAGACTACCGCACCATGGAGAGAAGTAAAATGCTTTTTATGTGACCTCAACGTGGAAAACCTTTTAGTGTGAGCAGGAACTAATATAGATAGATAGATGCACCGAATTTTAGGATGAGTTGGTATTTAAGATAGTTTTTGTAAGTTTGTGAACTTTAGTGTTAAAATTATTGAGCGAATATTGTATTACTAAGAATGAATCAACAGCAAATAAAAATACCTACATTTATGTTTAAAGTGTATGATGAGTAAACGCCGCCATCAAATAAGTGTTCACCTGGTGTTGGGCAGCAAAAACATCAGTTGAAGGAAAAAAGTCTTTGACTGAAATTCTCGGTTCTTTAACTGCGGTGTTGCAGGCAAGAGTGAAACTACCACACCTTTGCTAATGTGAAAAATAATGATTTATTTATTTATTTATATTCGTTATAGTACAGACAGGATACAGTTTTCGCATACTATATTTATTGCAATAAACAATCCACTGACAAGAACCTAGCTATCTATAGATATTTGATTCAGCAGAAAAAAAACCAAGACGAAATGTATTTTTTTTTTTCATTTCTTGTGCTCCAGACTGTGGCCACTGTAACTAAAGATTTAGATTAAAAATTCATAACAAACTTTTTAAATTTCATAATTTTTTCACCCCTTTCAACTTAACATCAACTAACCCCCTCAAAAACGTCATTACTATCCTCAAAAATATACAAAAACATTAACCATTTCTCTACCAAATTGGAGGAGGTAAAAGCCCCAGTTAGTATCCTAAGAAAGCTCCCATTTCTTTCGTAATAAGGTCACGTAGTAGAACTTGTTTCGTTCAGCTTTGGGAGCTCTTAAAGGACACGTTCGTAAATTGCCCCAGAGTCGTTTAATGTTTGATTAAAGAAAAGCATTAAGAGACTTGACTATATCATTTTGCAAAAAATATATTGAATTTTTAATACAATATTGTTAATTTACTTTGCTTTTATCTAGCGACATATAAATCTACAAAAAAAATAGGACAACTATTGAATACAATTTCCTGTCCCCAACAATTGTTGTTTGGCAGAAAATAGCGGTTTCGAGCACTTATAAGCAAACTGACGACCGCTTAACGAAATGGCATATTGTGTCATACTGTGTCATGTGGCAGTTAGTTAAATAAGTAAGCGCTCGCAATCGCTATTTTAAGAAGGAAGATGACGTTTGCCTTCCATGGGTACTAACCTTTAAACCTACCAACCTCTTCCTAAAACTTGAAAAAAAACTGTGACAAGGAACTTCTTTTCGTTGGCTATTGTTTGCGTCATCGTAATTTTCACGCGTCACGCACCCTAGCGGGGCAGTTTTCTATGTTTGAGTTTTGGTGGCCTAGATTGCGGGTTTTCGACACAGATGGCGCTATGATCTAGAAAGACCTGTGCAAGAGATTGAACCCACACAATTTATTTCGTTTTATGTGAAAACCCCGCTATTTACGGCTTATATTACTTTATATTATTTTAAAAGGCGAAGAAACGAACCCATAAAATTAGTTTTGGTCGTGACGCATGGATTTTTACTACTGGGGCAAGCAATGTATGGCGCGCCGACCGCCTCCTTTCACCCGGTTCCAGGGAAAACCTCTTGGTTTTTCTGATGTGTGTTATTATGGAAATTTGTTGTTTTTTGCCTGAGACGAGGTGGGTTAGATGGTAGATTGTTAATGTATTTTTTTTTGTTAAGAATGTTTTTGATGTAAAAGAAAGCAAGAAATCTTTTTTTCGACTCAATTAAAATATAACATGAAAATCATTTATTCGACTCAATTTAAAATATACACAACATACCTACATAAAACTATTTATCTGACTTTATCAATTTACAAGAGAACTCCTGAAAAGATAAACCTGTAACCCACGAAGTGTTTTCTCCTTTTATTATTGTGAAGACCTAAATCATAAGTTCTTTTTCAAACATTCTCCACTTTACTGACATTATTTCCACATCTTCTGTGTACACACACCCCTAACGTCGCTTTGTTACATTTCTTAGTAAAGTTTTGGACAAGACAGCATTGATATTACCTAAATCTCGATCGCTTTCATATTGCATTTTAAAGAAGTTCCCATTAGCGTTATCCGACTACTACTTCTTATGGAATTACATGTCATACTAATTGTCAGCTAAAAAATGGCACTACTCACAACTACATACAAGATGACCGACAGAGACAAACCCATTTCTTACGACGGTAGTGCGAGCGAAACAAACGCGCGCTTTGAGATGTCTCTTTTGAATGCAATTAGGCGACGGGGGCCTGATTTTAGCGGTCCACGTTCGAATGGCGCGTCACTTATCTTTCGCTATTTTACTTTAATCAAAGGGAATTACGTTCCATATTTGAGCTATTAGTGGGTAAGAGCTTATTTTGTTAAAGCTAAGCTGTAGGCTACTATACTCTGATTTTTAATTAGATAGACCAGAATGACAGCTACAATCGAACTTATTACTTTTTAATGTTGCTAGCGTAGTACCTATGTATTGTAACAGTTCAGTGTATTGTTCATAGTCAGTTCATGTACGCGATTAATTGAACTTGTGATATGAATTTACATTAATATGATTTTACTAATTAGTATAAATTATACATGTAAAACATTACATAAAGCTACAAATAAACGCAATACATAAAACAGTTTTTGTAAGGAGTAGAAAAATCTAGGTTTCTCTTGCAATAGCAATTCTTGTATGGTCTTACCTATTTCGACTTCAATACTTTCTATAAATTAATTCATTTAAATAATTATTTTTATAAACAGATTTTATTTGAATATTCTAAAATCGATTATAACAACAACTGAATGAAAGTTTCGATTATTAAGGACCAACACTATTTTTAAATCACGAAAAAGTGGCCACCCACCAAATGTCATTTTGGTCTATCTAATTAAAAATCTGATTATAGCTGGGTCACAGGTGGTGACAGTGAACGGTCACCAGATATGGTGGTTAGCTGCGAATATGTTGAATAAGCAGTCCCCGACCAAACAGCGGCAGGATTACCAGAAGGTAGTGGCGGTCTAGTGGGATGGGCTTCTCTATTAAAAGCTACATTATTCAGTGTCGCTCTTGTGACATGGCGACTAACGCCATGAAATAAACATTCTCCTGAACTCCAGAACCTGCTCAGCTAGCCATTGTTTTTAAAGCTGAGCGTTGGTTTTAAATCTCGAATCAAGAGCTAGATAAGCAGTAGGTCGTCATCATTTCGTTGCAAGTTCTCTGGCCATACACAAGGACTTCGGCCATACAATGAGAATTAGACATGACGGGTCTAAACACGAAATATTAATATGAGTAAATGCTACTCACTGCTCGACGTTTCGGCTGCGTTGCAACAGCCGTGGTCACGAGCCAACTGGTGGATCGCGGCATGCACATGGACTTTGGCCATACACACATGGACTTTGGCCATACACACATGGACTTTGGCCATACACAAACGGATTTGAAACGCCATTATGATCGCTTTCAATTTACGTAACCCCGCAGAGATTCTTTGTAAATCTTTAGTTTTTGGGGTCACGAACTTCAAAGGAAAGGTTCCGACTGTTGGAATTGGAACTTTAATAAAGATGAGCGGATATTGAGAAAGCATTCAATTGATCTTTGAGATTAAAAGACAGATATAAATAAATTGATACTTTCATTCATAAAGATGTTCTTTATATAATCACTAGTGGAACCACCACACTAGCTTCCTCAATTTTCCTTCCTTCCTCCTTTTTTCCTTAAGTTTTTTATGAAAATACTTCATCGGCAAGAGTCTAAAATGAGATCATAAAAAAGCAATGTATGTTTAATATGTTATACGTTTAAAGTATATTTTTTCAAACAAGCTTCTATCTTCAGTAGGTCATCATTATCAGCCAAAGGACGTCCTGAACATAGGCCTTCCCCACAGTTTTCCTCATCGACCGATCACAAGCGGTCTGCATCCAGTGTGATCCTGCGATCTTTACAAGGTCGTCTGTTCATCTTGTCGGTGGACGTCCTACGCTGCGCCTTTGGTCGAAGGGTCTCCAATCTAGAACTTATCTGACCCAATGGCCATCAGTTCTATAGTACAGTATCTATGGTACTTTCCCTCAATGTTGCATCAAAAAAATCAATCCTATAAATAAGAAACTCGGAATTCTCTCTCTCATTCACTTCTTCAAGACGTTCGTTAAGTATGCGTGTCTGTCAACTATAGAAATCTTATTCGCTTTTCTCATATTATTAACTTCGTTATAAAACACGTGATTCGATTGTACTATATCCTATCACTTGCTTAACTGCCTCGGTGGCGCAGCGGTTAGAGGGTCGCATTTAAAAGCGACGGCTGTACCAGAGGTCCTGGGTTCGATTTCCGGGTGGGGCCCTAAATATGTACCAGGGTTGTTCTGTTCAGAAATTCTCAGGGAAGCCTGGAGTTGGGAAGTTGGCGGTGTTTCACCCCCGTGCGTCGGAAAGCACGTAAAGCCGTTGGTCCTGCGCCTGATCTCTCTCCGGTCGTGTCAGATTGCTGTCCCATAGGGCTATGAGAGTGCAAGGAATGATGAGTGCACCTGAGTTTGCGCACACACTTGTGCACTATAGTATGTCCTGCGCAGTCGGTTAGTCGTTGTGACTGGCCACCGTAGTCGAAATCGGCTAGGGGGACTATTATTATCACTTGCTAGTAGTCATATAGTTGATAACCTTAACATTTCGCAAAAAACCCTTTAGTCAATATAAAACTTATAATACGGGTATCTATGTCCTACTTTTAAGGTTCCTGACATGATATCGGATAGGGATGTGGCAAGTAAGCAATTTCGGATATATTCGGATACTATAGAACTCAAATTGTATTGTTCGGATATAAAATAATATCAGTAGTTTTAAGGATGTTTCACAATGTCATAATAAGTTCCCATAAGCGTTATCTGTCCTCTACTTGACATTCCATAATTAATTTTATTTGTTAGTTCGTGTTTATTTCTAAAATTTCATTTATTTTTATAGTAATGTCATGTATTTGTCTTTGGTATTTATAATGTCATTGACAATGTTGCTATGGTGTTGTTTATACTAAAGTCATAAGTTACAAAATGTATCTTGAATTCTTTAAGTTTATTAAAACCAAGTTATCTTATTGGTGTTTCTAATTGTATCAAGTGTATTGTCACTATAAAGATATAAACTACGCGTTAAAGAAAGCAACTGCAAAATGCAACAGGCTTGCCAATGTGTTGGTGGCAGAGAGGTATAGGCAAACGCCCGAAATATACCTATCCGATAGTTTGGTTACGGATATTCAGCACATCACTAGACATCCCTACGGCATTAGGAAATATCTCTTACTCAATCGGTTTTCGCCTTGGGTGAAGTGACAAAAGTATTGACGGTAAAAGGATTTAGAACTTTAGATAACAACCTTACTTTTGATGTTTTTATTCGATATTCTAATGTTCTTTTTGAAACGTGAATCAAGTGGTTTGTTATGTGAAATGATTAGTTACTAGCAGTCCCCCGCAACTACCTCCCCTCCCGTCGCAGCGTGTTATTTTATAGCCTAAAGCCTTTCCCGATAAATAAGCTATCATCATCATCAGCCGATGGACGTCCAATGCTGAACATAGGCCTCCCCCATGGCTTTCCACAAAGACCGGTTGTGAGCGGTCTGCATCCAGCGCGATCCTGCGATCTTTACAAGGTCGTCTGTCCATCTTGTCGGTGGACGTCCTACGCTGCGCCTTTGGTCGAAGGGTCTCCAATCTAGGACTTTTTTTCCACAATGGCCATCAGTTCTACGCGCTATGTGCCCTGCCCACTGCCACTTGAGCTCACTGACTCGCAGGGATATGTCCGTTACCTTAGTTCTTAAAAATAAGCTATCAAACACAACAATATTTTTTTAAACCAAAACAAAATCTTCAGCTTTAAATTATTAGTGTAAATGATAATACTAAACAAGAAATACGAGGAATCAGTGCACCTGTGTATGCGCACACAGTTGTGCACTATAATATGTCCCGCGCATTCGGTTAGTCGTTGTGACTGGCCACCGTAGTTGAAATCGGCTAGGGGTACTATTAATACAAAATACGTTTTACTATAGGTACGGAGGTTTTTTTTTCTCATCTCATCTTCTCTTGTACATACATAAAGAAAGAAAAGAAGAGAGAGAAAAAGAAGAAGAAAGTCGTATGAGTTACACTACATTTAACTTGAGAACGCGTGGACCGATTTTCATGATTTTTACTTCGTTGGATTCGAATGACAGAGAGGGAAACAAGTTTTGCCAGGGCCGCTATATAGAAGTGTATTAGGTTTTAATTTAATAAATTTAATAGTTTACATACTGACTTACAGTTGCCCAAAGCGTCAGTATGCTAGTCACTTAATAAAACTACCTTTTGAAATTGTTAAATCCAATGAAGCTACACAGCCGGAGTTTTGTGACAAAACGCAACCGGATCGTATAGAAAATAGGCCACGATTATGTAAATAACAGCAGGTAGTTTCCTATATAAGTACACACAGTAGGCTCAACATGTTAACAGGTTGCGTTTGCGATGTTGCTTTGACAGGTAAGCAGCTCTGCTTTTGAACGGATTAGCAAATTCGAATTTTGATTTCGTATAATCCAATCAGCAGATTAGCATATGGGACGAGTGAGTAAAGTAGCATAAATAAAATAAAAAAGAAAATATGCGCCAGACAACACACCAATCGTCTGGTTTCATGGTAAGGAATTTTCTTCCTTGTGTTACGAAGTACCAGACATCGATTATGACGGGGCGTCTCCCTTAAATACTTAAATGCATATAACATCCATGACAAAGGTACCAATGTTCGTGCTCATCAGACAAACATTTGCCCCCTGCGGAATTCGATCCTGCAACGGCCGACGTAATAGTCAGGAGCGCTAACCAATACACCAACCGCGTCGTCAAAACAATGCATTTAATAATGTTACTTTGCCGGTATTTCTGTATCCTTCCCAACTATAACAAACCTTTTTAACCCGCAGGCATTGTCAGACAGGTAAAATACCGCGTCTGATTACAAACGGCACGTTTTTGTCAAAGTGAGGAAAAAAAAGATTTTGGACTCGAAAAATCTCTCATTTACCTGTACCTTCGCGTTTAATCTAGGCTATTTATTGGTAACTAGCCCTTAAAAGGTTTAAGGATTCATTTAACGACCGGAATGGAGTAATGGCACGCTGGGTTTCGAGGCGTCGCCGCTCCGAGGTCCCGGGTTCGATTTCCGGTCGGTTAAATTAATAAATCATAATATTCTTCATTTTCTCGGGTTATTATCCTATTCGGAGCCAAGAAAAATCCAAAAAAGTATAATTTTTGTTGTAGTAAAAGCACAAAGTAAAGACTGCATATTTTGTGGTTGGTCTGCATGCATGTAATTGAGCCATGAAAATCGGTCCACACGTTCTTGAGTTTTTGTAACTAACACGACTTTCTCTTATGTATATAGATGATAGATGTATAAGATTGAAAAAAAAGTTATCACAGTTTTCTAAAGTACCTAGGACTATAAACAATATAGTATGTGTACTTTTATCGTCTTATTTTGACTACAAACAAAGCTGTTTTCGGTGTGACAATGAACGACGTTATCGTTAACCCCCAGGGAAAAGCGTGTTTCAGGAAAATGTGGATTTTACTGGTTTTTCAGCGCACGTGTTACAAAAAGCATCTTGGCATAATAGTGCTGAAACCAAATTCATATCGACTTTATTAATTTAATCCATCTTTTAGTTTTCTTTTAAACTTTTCGATTAGTAAAGAAAAAAGAAGTGATATGACTTCAGCGGTTAGAGACCCATTTTAAAGCGACGGCTGCGCCAGAGGTCCCGGTTTCGATCCCCGGGTCGGGCCAAAAATATGTACCTGAGTTTTTCTGTTCAGAAATTCTCAAGTTTGAGTTTGGAAGTTGGCTGTGTTTCACCCCCGTGGCCGTGCCTCAAAAAGCACGTTGCGCCGTTGGTCCTGCGCCTGATCTCTCTCCGGTCGTGTCAGATTGTTGTCCCATCGGGCTATGAGAGTGAAAGGAATAGAGAATATTTGATTTTTCAGAAACAATAACGCATCGCATTTTCTCAATAATACGAAAAAAAAAGCAGTCAGAGAATACTTAGAAGGGTAATAAAAAGAAAATACCGCGAACTTTTTAAAGTTATTTCTACCGAGTTGTAAAAGTTTGGTATTAAGATTCTGTTTGCTTAGTTCGGGAAGATTCAAGATGGTTTCTTTCAACTTATTTTGGAGACAGATGGTACGAGTATATGACAGCATTGGAGTATTTAGACCGTGAATGTCGGCATCCAATTATATTCTGATTTTTAATTCGATACGGTTATGTGTACGGTAATACTATCCCCCTAGCCGATTTTGACTACGGTGGCCAGTCACAACGACTAATCGACTGCGCGGGACATATTATAGTGCACAAGTGTGTGTGCAAACACAGGCGCACTCTCTATTCCTTTTACTCTCATAGCCCGATGGGACAGCAATCTGACACGACCGGAGACAGATCAGGCGCAGGACCTACGCCTTTACGTGCTTTCCGAGGCACGGGCGTGAAACACCGCCTACTTCCAAACTCCGGGCTTCCCTGAGAATTTCTGAACAGAGAAACCCAGGTACATATTTTTGACCCAACACGGGAATCGAAACCGAGGCCTCTGACGCAGCCGTCGCTTTAAAATGCGAGCCTCTAACCACTGCGCCACTGAGGCAGAAACTGTATAACTATCCTATCACAGTGCAAACGGCATAATGAAACTTAATACACAGTAAAATGTTTATGAAATTAGCAATAAAGAGTAAATTAAGACTCGTAGCTCATTCCATAGAGCTACGGACTACGGCGTAGCAACGTTGTAGCGACTAAGAGAAATTAAATAAGTTATTTACTGAGTTCTATGTAAAATATTAAAGAACTGCTTGAGTGTAGATATCTTACTTAAGACCTGTTGCTCAAAATTAACAACACAAAAACATACTTAAAAAATTTTTGTGGAAACAATTTGAAAAGCATTTTCGTAGTAATTTCGTAGCAACGAATGCTACGACATAGCAATAAAACTCATAATGGTATTAATGATGTATTTATAGTTATGTTAGGTTATGTTTACATCGTACTTATTACAAATTGTATTCATTTTGTTTTTATCTTATTGATTGTTTATGTATTTTCTTTGTGAAAAATGTAGCTTTTTTTTCAATAATAATAATTCATTTTATTTCTTTGTTGCTCCACTCACAATCATTTACTTAGCCCAAAGGTGTGGCTGGTAGATAAGTCATATGGCATTAAGTCAATTGGTTATGCAACAAAGTATGAATAAGTAAATAAATTATTCAAAAAACACCGTATTTGGTACATTGTTTCACAAATACACCATTTATAATTCAGCTGCTCAGAGAATGCTATTTTGACATTTTCAATTTTGACACAAATATATTTTGGAAAAAATGACAATCGACAAGATTTCAACAATTTTACTATACATTTTCTATTTATTTATTATTCATCATCATTATCAGCCAAAGGACGTCCACTGCTGAATAACTTTCCACAGCGACCGATCACTAGCGGTCTGCATCCAGTTTGATCCTGCGATCCTTACAATGCCGTCTGTCTATTTTGTCGGTGGACGTCCTACCTATTATCTTATCCTATTTATTATTGTTTACTATTATTTTAGTTCACAAGCTGTAGATCTAAGCTCTCCTACTGATACACTACAAAGCCTTCCTTATGCAGGAGGATGCAACGCAAAATGCATTTACGTAGCACAGAATATTAAATGAATAGATACTGATATTACATTCCGTATACATTAAGCTACACGTGATCATATAATTATTTATAAGTGTCATTTCATGACCTAAATTGAAATAAAGATTTGGAATTTGAATTTGAATTTAAAGTAGAATTCCAAACAAACAATTCCTGTATCTCCATATAGTAAAATAGCGGAAGATACGGCATGTCATACTAATTGTTAGCTAAAAAAAGGCACTACACATTCCTTACGTCACACGTCTTATAAATGTCACCCGCGCACGCAATTCAATGGAAATTAGGCGACGGGGGCCTGATTTTAGCGGTCCACTTTCGAGTGGCGCGTCACCTATCTTCCGCTATTTTACTTTAATCAAAGTATACATGTACAAAGTTATATTTAAGAAAAGTAACCGTTTTTAATAAAGTTTGAGGTGCTCCTAGCGCAGTGGTGGCTGCGCTTTAGTAGCGATAGCGAAGTTAAGCAACCTACGGTGCTGTCAAGTTTGGATGGGAGACCATTGCTGTGTGCTTAGAAAGGAACGTTAAGTTAACTTTTCATTTTTTTACTCGGACTTAAAATAGAAAGAAAAGAAAAAGAAAAAGCAGTTATTGGTAAAATGACAGCACAAACACACACATACGTACGCTTCACAACAGAAAGAACAATGAAAATAAAGAATAATATTACTACTAGTGTTTATTTGCTAAAACCTTAATTAAATTTGTACAATAAATATCATTGATCTAGCTAGGTATCAATAAGGATACTCAGTTGTGTGTATTTACGATTGTGAAGTATAGTTACGTGAAATCCACAAAGGCGCGCGCCGCCTATCATCCTAATCGTTTATAGTAAATTTGTACAAGATTTTGCCAATCATCATCATCATCACTATCAGCCGAAGGACGTCCACTGCTGAACATAGGCTTCCCCACGGCTTTCTACAACGACCGGTTGTGAGCTGCGCTGCGCCTTTGGTCTAGTTCTAGATTGGAGACCCTTCGACCAAAGACGCAGCGTAGGACGTCCACCGACAAGATGGACAGACGACCTTGTAAAGATCGCAGGATCGCACTGGATGCAGACCGCTCACAACCGGTCGTTGTGGAAAGCCATGGGGGAGGCCTATGTTCAGCAGTCGACGTCCTTCGGCTGATAATGATGATGAATGTTGAATTGATTTTGATTATCTTTAACAAAGACTTTAAATCATAAAGACGGATATTAAATACTTTTGATCCTGAAAATCATCCCGAACGGGTATGAAAGCTTATGCGGCAAATCCAGTATTTGAGAAAAAGCAGATATTAGTCACAATAATTATTTTCTATCACGTTCAAGACGACTTTCACAAGAATGTTTTTTAAGCTCTAGGTAATTTATCACCTCACTTTAGCTCTAAAAAGCACCCGGTGTGCGTATCTTTATAATTTACTAGCGACTGCGTCCGCGTGTTTTGAGTTTGCCCCCTCCCCTCTCGTCGCAGCGTGACGTTTTATAGCTTAAAGCCTTCCCCGATAAATAGGCTATCCAACACAATATTTTTTTTTCAAATCACTCCAGTAGTTCCTGAGATAAGCGCGTTCAAACATACAAACTCTTAAGCTTTATAATATTAAGTACTAGCGGTCCCAGCGAACTTTGTTTCGCCCCGGCCCCGTCCCGCCCCAGCCCCGGCCCCGTTGAACGGGATAAAAAGGATCCTATGTCCTTCTTCTGGCTCTAAACTACCTCCCTGCCAATTTTCAGCTAAATCGGTTCAGCCGTTCTTGAGTTATAAGTGGAGTAACTAACACGACTTTCTTTTGACTTTGACGACCTCCGTGGTGTAGTGGCTAAGCACGCTGGGTTTCAAGGCGTCGCCGCTCCGTGGTCCTGGGTTCGATTCCCGGTCGGTTCAATGTAGAAATCAAAATTTTCTATATTGTCCCGGGTCTGGGTGTTGTGGTACCACCGTTGTGTCTGATTTCCATTACACAAGTGCATTAGCTACTTACTTTGGGATCAGAGCAATGTATGTGATTGGTGTCCAATATTTATTTATATATTTATTTTTATATATATAAGATATTTATGTTAATACTAATTTCTTTTTATCTACCCCTTTCTGCCCCTATTTCTCAGAAACAGAATTGAGTGGGATGCAAATCATCTTTTATGATAGCAAACATACGTGGAAAACATTTCTGAGGATAAAATAGATTTAGCTACAGTTCGGTGTAGATTTTTCTAGCCGGTATTTGCTGAAGGATGTTAAAAGATTCATTTTTTTAAGCGTCAGTTGATTTATATAATCTATCAAAGAGTTTAAGCTCGCTCTATAGTTACAAGTTCAAGTTCTAGGCAGTTCAATCAACTAGTTGAGTCACCAAATTGGCATTGCGATGCATTTTAAGAAAAATAAAAAGTATTTCTAATTCACTCACTCGTTCAGTGCTGTCCCGCGCCAATCTGCTTAGTGGAATGTACGAAATTGCAATACGAATTTGCTGTTCAAAAGCACAGCTGTTTACCAGTCAAAGAAACATCGCAATACGCACCAAGTTGTATGCATTACTTACAATAACTCTGTTCATTTTATTGTACATTCCTAAGAGAGCGATATTGTTAAGAAAAATATTACAGCGATAAAAACATACCAATTAAATGAAATGTTTTTATAGTAAGGTCTTGTTGCTAAATTACTTTATCAGAAAATATATTTTAATAAAGCTTTCTTCTCAATTACACTGTTTAATCACAGACCTCTATTGTGAGTTAGTTTTATTAGTGAAGATAACTTTTGTATGACAAAGGAGACGTTCGTATCGTGCGTATTCGTAAATACTAAAGTGTAGAATAATAATAAATATTATATAAATACCATGATTTACATACTATAGGTTTATAAACTAAATATACAGTTTATAATTTATATTTTCTAAAAAAAATAAAAATTAGGGAAGGTAGTGTGGTGGAACAAGCGGAAGCCTCCGGTTCTGAAACGGTATGGAAGGCAAGAGGAGAACCCTCAGTTCTTACTATTTATTTTTATTTAGTATGAGTTTGCTCTTGACTCCAGACCAAGCCAAGTGCGACTAAGACGGAGTCGAAGATGGAACGAGCTCGCCCAGAAGAAGCCTGTTCACTCTAACTTTGAATAGATTCGGATTGTAGTCACTAGGAAACACCGACGCGGGCAGCGAGTTCCACTCCTTTGCCGTGCGCATTATAAATGTTGATGAGAAGCGGTTAGTTCTAAACAGCGGGATATCGACAAGGTAAGACTATCTTCCCTTATTTTGAGTTAATATAAAATAGCGCACCACGTCAAGAACATAGCTCTTAAAGGATATTGACCAAAGCCGGGCCAAAATTGCGATTTAGAATAATAGATAATTGCATAATATTTTTTTCTATATGTATATTTATATATAATTTATGTATTTTGTGTAAGTTAAAGTATGTTTATAGAATATATCGTCCCCATCGTGTCAAAATTAAATAACTGACACCTTTGCCGAAATTCACTTTTTGTTATTTTTAAATAATATGAAGTGTAAGCTACATTTTGGTCTATTTTTCGTTGCAATATGTATGATATTCGCGAAGATATCATAATTTTAGTAACTCTATTGACCACATATTACAACAAGGTTTGTTAAAAAAGTTTCGTGGAAAAACTGAATAAATGACAAAAAAATTAAATAACTACAATTGAGGGTTTTGACATACCTACCAACAAAATCAATAAGTGACTTTGTTGAATTCTGCCACAACTGACTCGGAAACATTGTTACAAACATTGGTTGTGGCAAAATTGAATAAGTGCTCTTGTTTAATTTTTCAATAAAACATTGTATTATATATTTTTATCATAATCAGCCAAAGGACTAGTCCACTGCTGAACTTAGGCCTCCCCCACGATTTCCCACAAAGACTGCAATCTTTACAAGGTCGTCTAAGGGTCTCCAATGTAGAACTCTTCTGCCCCAACGACCATCAGGCCTAATCCGGCTTGTTAGGGAGGCTGGAACTTATTAAACCTACGTGCGAGACGATTTGTGATAACTCTTGAATCAGCTTGTTGACATGGCTCAGGGCTGAGGTGGTAAGTTTTGTTTATTTATTTATTTATACTGTATTGCACAACCAGAGTTTGTACAAAAGGTGTACTTAACGCCATATGGCGTTCTCTACCAGTCATACCTTTTGTCTCCTTTTTTTAAAAAAATAACACCACCAAACTCCTGTTCCATGACTCAGGCAGCCCTCAAGCAACACGGAATTAAAGAGTCTCTGAAGGATTTTGAGTACCGGTGTTCCCCCCCCTTTTGAAGGCTCTGCTGTGATTCCGACCTCACCAGGTGCCTTGTTGTTTTTAAGCTGTTTCAGGGCCATCCTTATCTCGTAGAGGCTGATGTCCGGGATGTCTTCGGTGTAGTGTCGGGTCAGGATAGCTTTTGGGTGTCCGGCCTTAGCTATTAACGGGTTCGGCAACTGAGATGTACAAATGCCCATAGAACTTCTCGATCTCCCTCAAAACATCTGCTTTTGTCGACGCTACACTGCCGCCCTCCGTCTTAAGCTTCGTCAACAGGCTTTGCCCAATAGACATGTCTCTTGCTTGGGAGCCTTGTTTTCACTCTATCTATCGGTTCTTTAACACTGTTCGTGTTAAAGGAAGAAATGTCGTGTCGTAGGGACTTCCATATTCGTCTTTTCACCTACTGTAGTTTTCAACATTAAAGGAGGTCTTCAATGCTATAGATCGACGTTCTGCTATAAGGTCGAGAGTGTGGATCGAAAGTCTTAGAGGACGATTTTTACGGCCAGGACTAAAAATCTTAGACCCCACCGTTTGAATAGTTTTCATTAACTCGTTGTTTATTTCGTCCACTGAAACGCAATTCTTTAGGCACTCAAAGCGGTTTGACAACTCGAGTTGAAAGCTCTCGGGATTTTGGATATGGGCACGAGTAGGTCGGAGCGTGGACCTCATCAAGCGAGACCTTTCCAATTTGACATTAAATTCCATGTGCCTCGAACCATCCGGTAAACACTACCTACCGGTCTTTATTCAGTTGATCACGGAGACATCATTAAATAACCGTTTCTTGGTAGTCATGATGAAGTCTATCTCATTTCTCGTCGTGCCATCCGGATTCAACCAGGTCCATTTCCTTTGAGGTGGCTTCTGGAAGAAATGTACCCTACCCTACCCACCTTTCACCATATTAAAAGGATCGATAAGATCCGGAATACCATAATACGCTCCAGAACTGGAATAGCAGATGTAGGCGAAAAGACAGCAAAGCTTAGATGGGAGTAGGCGGGGCATGTGTGTAGAATGCACCCGAATAGATGGGGCCAAATCGTCACACGATGGATACCACCAGACGAGGTGGAGTGACGATCTGTTCAGCTTTGCGAGAAATTGGGTGTTGTTGGCCGCTGACAGAGACTAATGGATAGAATTGGGGCAGACCTTTGCCCAACAGTGGGATGATGTAGGTAATATAAAAAAAAAGTATTACTTGGTTGTGTGCCAAAACTTGCAAAAGTGACGTACAAAAACTTGATAATTGCAATTTTGTTATAAAATACGTTTGTGGCAAAACTAAATAATTACTTTTTTATTTTTATATTTAAAATAATATAAAGTAGCATTATGATAGACTATTTAAATTATGAAGTTGAAGCAGCTACATAACATATCAAAATCTCGACAGTAAATTTCCTTCGGCTTGGAATGTTATCGCCATTTTTGTTTAAAAAAATCACAAAAACTCAAATATCTCGGAACTTTGGTTTTGTTGGTTATTTAATTTTGCCACGACGGGGACGATATGTTATTGCAGTAGTTTATGTAGATTAATTTTTTACTATACATATTAGTTAATTGTTGCTTTTTTATTTCTTTTCTGTTTATTATTTTCGCTGCACCCATTGCCATCTCTCTGCATGACCTAAAGGTTTGACTGGCAGAGAATGCTTTTAGCATTAAGTCCACCTTTGTGCACTATGATTTGTGCAATAAAGTCTTTAAATATAAAATAAAAAATATTTAGTATTTTATACTTCAAAAATCTTGTTTTGAATTACGATTGCACTGGTATTTTCGAAATAATTTAACGTATAGGGTTTTAAAAGTAATACTTAAATAGTTAAGTTGACTTTTAATAGGTGCATTAACTCTGCATCACAAAACATAACCTCAAAATGCGTAATCTGCCCTTGAATTCCTCGTAAACCCCTAATTATCTTTAAAAAATATGTGTGAGTATTCTTTCAAATATTTATATATTTTTCCGAACATTTCGTAAAGTGTCTGCATCAATCAAGCCATAAGAAATCCATCAATTCTTTTGAAAAGAGTAAAAAAATATATCCATGGATAAAAAATAATATTTTGCGTACACTTTTGAAGCACTTTGATTATTTTTTTATGATTTCTATCTATGAATCTTTCGACTCTGCTTGGCTCTATTTCCTTAAGAAACCCTGCTTGTATGTAAAAAGCCCAAATTAATTAAAACACTTTAACGGATTTATTTCACGCACTTTTATTTATAATTAATCGCCCGACGATTCGAATGACCAAACGTATTGACCAAACTAGATTACACGCAAAAGAACGGCGTTTTGTTCCTCGCATGCTACGTGAGGCCATGGAAATAAGAATATATACTTTCAACAAAGAAGATGGTTGGAAAGTCCATGGTCCATCTGCATGAGATCCTAATTTTCGTTGAAAGTATTTGTTATGATCTAAGTACATCATGTGTTTTTTTTTTCAAAATTTTCACTTTCTTAGTTCAAACCTTTTGAAGACCCAAGCAACATCTTATTCTGCAAGATCTCAAGACACCGGTTGTTCTGCGTGGATGGCAAAGTCAATAAATATTAATGAATGACGATAGTTTTAATTGTTTTATAACTGTGTAATAACATTAACACCTTAGTTGGCCTGTAACCACGGATGCTGTAAAAAATTCAAAACTTCAGATGTTTATTTACAAATAAATGTGCGCGAAATAAATCTGTATTTCTTTAAATCAATGAGTAACATTCGCGTAAACTTCAGTACCAAATATAAAGTTTAAATATTTACACCTATCAAGTAGCGTTATTACGACGATATGAATACTATTCAATCGCTACAAAACCTGAAGACTAATAACTGTATATTTCCGCTAAAAAACTTTTCATGAATATTTTATTAATTACACAACAATTTGATATCCACGTTATAAACACCCGCGTTTAACAACACGTAGAAAACAAATAAAACCTTTTTTTCCCCTTCAAAGTTCACTTTTTAAGGGTTTATTACGGCAGACAGCAGACTATGATAGCACTTACCTCAGAGGCACAACCGAGGTCGTTAATTCCAAGTGATACCACGACACAACACTATACTACAAACTCGCTAAATTATCAACGCGGCCTCTCCCGGCGGAGGCTAAGAATCGACTGGCGTCCGTCCCTTCTGTCCGTATATATAAAAGGTGTGTGTGTATGTGTGTACGTGTGAATTTTCCTCCCATAATTTGAGGGTTGGGAACCCGAGTGTTTTTGATTAGGACACTTTCAGTGAGCGATTATGGTAGGCTGTGTGTACAAGCAATGTTTTTGAAATATGTAGAGCGTACATTTGATACGGGATATTGATACGGATAATCCTTTAAAGATGGTTTGATAACAAGTAATCTTATTTATTAAGTTTCACACTTTAGTTATGAAGTATAATTAACATAAAAAAATAAGACTACCCTATTCAAAAACGAAACCATTTCCTTGTGGCAAGGAGGCTATAATGCTGGCTGCGTTGCCGCGTTGGATAGCTATTTTTTTCTTGTTTGTTAAATAAAGTATACTCTCAGTATATTTTTGTAATTTTTTCTGAAAAGTGATTTAAAGTTTTTGAAAATTCTGAAAATACATTTAAATGTCAGATCTACGGCGTGAAATAGTGTTGATTGAGATCTGAATAAAAAAGTGGAAATCTTTGGGTAATGCATATGTTCAGCAGTGCTACATACTAAATACATAATATGGATATTTATGAAACATGAGTTGTATAACAAATTATTGTTAAATTACTGTTGTTTAGTAAATTTGTTTTTTCTGTTATTTATTAAATAAAATTTTCTCACCTTAAATAAATTAAAAAACAAAAAAAAGTTGTATAACTGGGTACCTAGGTTTTATTATTTTAAGCTTTCATTGTCACTAAGGCCGGGATGCGTGATTAATAGTTAACTATCTTGATATAATGTCGTAAATATTCAACCGATGACAACACACAACGTATAATTTAACAATTAGTTAAGTTGTCAACTATTTGGTTCCTTCTTCTATACCCACAAGGCATCTTCTGAAAATCAGTGTCGTGGCATGCATCTTGCTGCCACGATTAATGCTGAGAGGGGTGCCTTTTCGACTCATTCTCGATGTTAATGTTAAATAAGTGTGTGTCTGTTTATTGTATAAAAGCAGGCGGGAGAAAAGAATGGAGATTACTCCACTGACAAGAGCGCGGCTCTTAAATTGAAGACAAGAAGAAGACATACTTAATATAATTAAATATACAAATATCCACCAGACAAAATACCAAGTCGATACTACGACACATGCTGAGTCCCACCTTTTTAGTATCTTGTGTATGTGCATTTAATCATAAGTATATTTCTATTTTGTAAATTATGTGATACTTATTAAAAATATTTTCTTTCTCTCTTTCTTTCTTTCTTTCAATTGCCATGGTTTCGAAGTTAGAAATTTTCTTCCTATCGTTACGAATACGGGACAATGAATATAACGCGGGCGTCTTCCATATACTTAAATACATTTGCCCCTTGCGGGATTCGAACCCGCGCCCGCTGGCATAGTAGTTAGGAGCGCTAACCACTACACCAGACCTGTCGCTATGCGTGTATATTAGATGAGTAGGTTGACTGTTATCAATTTATGTAACTCAATTCAATAAAACGGAAGTTTTTTATTTGCTTTTTTTATGCACTATATCTACCACCACGTGTTTGATTTAAATTCTTATTGTGTTAAAACCGACGCAACGTCATAAGAGAACAGAGTAAAATCAAAGCAATTACATGTTCTCATATAAATGTTTCTTCTCTTCGCTTCTTCGCACTTAAAAGAAACCTGCAAATTATTAGGTTTCATAAGGAACGCTTGAAAAGAAATAAAAATAAATTAGCGAACGACAAGACATAACATTAAAATTTCATGAGGTCAAAAACGTTTTACGTTGGTATAGGAATTAGACACTTGTACAGAATCACTTTTTAATACGACACACAGTTCTGAAAATGGGCTGGCTGTTATCGAACTGTCTGTGTACAACTTTGGATTAATTAAATCAAAACATTAGCAGAGTCTTAACCGACTTTGTGATTAGAGGTAATACAATTAAAGTTAATGTTTAACTGTGAGAACCTTCTAAGGAAAACTGAGCCCAATTGCCTAGAAGAACGCTGTTGGTGATAAGAATCTTTGTTAGAATTAGCAAAACAACTGTCAGACAAGGAATCGAACCCTGTGTCTTACGCTATCCGGGCGCATGCCTATACCACTCGGCCACCGACACATTGGCAAGCCTGTTGAATTTTGCAAGTGCTTTCATTAACGCGTAGGCTGCGTGACCTCATCAATGTTGTGCGATTGCTCTCTCAACAAAATTCATATAAGAAAAGAAATAAAGTAAAATAAAAAAATAAAAACACTATATTTTACCAAAAGCTGAAAAAAGCAATAGACAAATACAATATGAGAATTTCACGCCTAAGGTGGGACTAATAAGAACTCTGTTTAATCTCAACCAATCTCAGAGTTTTCAACTCCATTCTGGGTTTTTAACGGTCGAGATCTTTCACGCCTAACCATCTTAAGAGCCAAAATCGCTTGCATCTGGCGTCGTGTTCTGTTCAAAGTGACGCCCGTTTTTGTGTCGTGTGCAAGCGATTTACGTTGAAAAGTGGTCAGGCGCGAGAGGAATCTCAGAGGAAAACCACAGTACTTATCACGAAATGCCCCAAACGTCTTACAATGAAATGATACACAATGTTCTCAAATAAAAACAAACTTGAAATGTTTTCTGAAAACTTGTATTTGAATTTGAAATAACTTATGCATGTTAACTCTTTCTGAAGCTGTGCTATTGTTCATTTTGTATTGGGCCAGTAGTTCTCAAGTTAGTAGCTCGAGGCCTCTGCTGCCTAATCAATTTCAAGTGGAAATCACTTTCACATACTACGACACAAAAACGGGAGTCACTTCTAAGATAATACGTAAGAAGCAAGCGATTTTGGCTCTTACGGTGGTTAGGCGATGGCCTTAATAGTACACATCTTATATTTAGTTATGTATGAACTTTTTAAAGATAAAATTACTAGGGAATGGATTTTGAAATAATGAAAGAAAAGAAGAGATGATTGCTCACTCTCTTCTGATGATAAATCAATATAAATATGCGCCAGACAACGCACCAATTGTCTGGTATTGTGGTAAGGAATTGTCTTCCTTGTGTTACGAAGTATCAGACAACGATTATGACGGGGGCGGCTCCCATAGATACATACATTTAACATCTATGACTTAGGTACAAATGTTCGTGCTCATCACACAAACATTTGCCCCTTGCGGGATTCGAACCCGCGACGGCCGGCGTAATAGTCAGGAGTGCTAACCAATACACCAAACGCGTCGTTAATTATTTTGAATTTATGAAATAAAATTGTGTTAAACCGACGAAAGTGTTTGGCTCAATAAAACAGATTTTCATGCTTTTATATTGAATCCATTTATTTATGAATTTAAAACCTCATAAAAAAATATTGTACAGGTGTCGGACTTAATAAGTAGGTCTATTAAGAGAAATATAAAATAATAGAAATTAACTATATATTTTCCATTTCAGGCCTGAAACTATCTGCTTACTAATCCTAATAAATGAGGCAATTTTGACGTTTTCATTTCTAATTGATTTCAATGTTCCTCTAGATCTCTTGCCAATTTATTTCAACTTTACCAGTCTACCGCTTACGGCTTCAAGCGGTTGACTAGTAAAGAATGCCATATGGCATTAATACTACCAATTGTGCAAATCACAGTGCAACAAAGTTTAAATACAATAATAGGTTTTAATTTAGCCGAACAACTCGACATATTTTCGTGTTATCTGAGTGAGTTCGCAAGAACTGCATTGTATATTATAAGTAAATAGGATAAGTATAGATTCGTTTTACACTATTGCATTAGGTTAAGTCTGTCTGTAATGATTGTGTAATGTAAGGAAATAAATAAACAAATAATAAATAAATAAATTGGCAATAGATCTAGAGGAACTTTGAAAACTTTTCATTTCATTTATTTCCAACATACTAGATGTATTACAGAAAAGATCCAAATCGATAGATAGATACAAAATCACATAATAAATTAATAACTTAATATAACAATTCATAACAATCATAAAGAGTAAAAATACATACAATCATAGACTATAAAATTAGTAAATTAAAATAAAGTAAATTAGATAAAAAAATAAAAAATATCCCAATTTATAATTAGTCGACATTAATTTTTAATATAGTTTTGTAGCATAATAGTAAAATGGATTCCGAGACGAAAGAATAAATAAACGATTATAATAAATAAATACTAGGTACTCGTAGCGCAGTGGTGGCAGCGTTTTGGTAGTGATACCGAAGTTAAAGCAACTTACGGCGCGGCCGTGTTTGGATGGGTGACCATTCCGACCATATAAGTGACGTATATCACGAGCATCTCCGTGCTTCGAAAGGCACGTTAAGCAGTTGATCCCTCAACTGATTTTTTTTCACTCGATAGTCACACAACCCCCTGATGGGGAGGTCGGGAAAACCGTTCGGGGCAATGGCCCCCTTCGGTGGGTTCCGTCGCTGTCCGTGGCTACGGACAGGTCGTTGGGTTGGGGAGACGTTTCCGTCTCGCGTCCTAGGTTGAGTTGGCGCTAGCGAGCTTTTCAGCTACAAGCCAGCGTCGTGGTCAGTTTGGGGGGGTGTCAATTCCGGTGGTCATTGGCTATCGGCGAGGCTTGCGCCTGCGAGCCGATAGTCGGGTTGGTCTCGCTGCTGCTGTCTTCATCGGTGAGGATGAGGTCTCGGGGAAACGCTCGGTGGCGAGTCGAGCTGTGGTCTGGGGGCCTCGAGTGATACGGAGCGATGTTCCTCAAATGCGGGTGACGGGATCCCTCCGCTCTTCGGAACATACGCTCGGTGAGGTGTTTGACGAAGTCATCCACGGTCTCGATCTTGAGGTCTCTCCGCAAGACGTCATTTCTGACGTAGCGGGGGCAGCAGCAACGGTTCTCAGTGTCAGCGATTGCTGGGCTTCTATCTTCCTACGTAGGTGCCGGTTGGTAAGCGAAAACCACGCTGGTGCAGCGTAGGTGAGGCGGGTTCGGACGTAGGCTTTGTAGACGCCCAGCTTCGCTCTGATGGGAAGGGTGGACGACAAAATGGGTCTCAGCTTGGCTCTCGTTACCCTCGTGGTGTTGATGAGAGCCTTGACGTGCGGCGTCATTTTCAGCAGGCGGTCGATGGTCACCCCCAGGTATTTAACCGTGGGGGTCCATGAGATGGACTCACCTCGGAGTTTTAGCTGGGGTGGCATAGTTCTCCTGTTGCTGACAAGGATCGCTTGGGTCTTCTTGGGGTTTGCTGAGAGCTTCCATTTGTCTAGCCACTGCGGTAACAGATCCAGGGTGCGCTGGATTTTGATCGCAGCGTGGTAAGGCTTTATCGAAGAAGCCACGTAGGCTGCATCATCAGCGTACAGTGCCAGCGTGGCTTCTTCCCCTACAGGTATGTCGTCCGTGTACTTGGAGTAGCACACGGGCGAGAGACAACTCCCCTGTGGGACTCCTGCTAGAATCGGTCGTTCTGTGGAAATGGCGTCTTCCACTGCCACTTGGAAGCGTCGGTCTTGGAGGAACGACCGAATCAGCCTTACGATACGTCGGGGCGCAGAGGTGTTTGCTATCTTGAACAGCAGTCCTTCATGCCAGACGCGGTCGAACGCCTTCTCCATGTCCAGGAATACTCCGACGGAGTGTTCCTTTCGGTTTTGGGCGGCCGCCAGTTGGTGAAGGACGCGGGCTAGCTGTTGGGTGGTGGAATGCTCGGCTCTGAAGCCGTATTGCTCTTCTCTGGGCTCAATGTGTGGGAGGAGATGAGGAAGCAGCAGTTTCTCTAGCACCTTCGAGACTGTGGGCAGTAGCGTGATGGGCCGATAACTATCGGCTCGTAGAACATCTTTTCCGGGCTTGGGGATCATGATGACTCGTCCCAGTTTCCAGCTCTGTGGGAAGTGGCCAAACCTCAGGGTTCCGTTGAAAACTCTAGTCAACGTCGCGACGGAGCGCGGGGGAAGGTGACGTAGAGCCTCATTCGGGATGCGATCTGGGCCTGGAGCTTTCCTCAGCGGAGTCTTCAGCAGTGCTTTCCGAATCTGTCCCGGTGTTAGGACAATGGGGTCTTCATGGCTTTGGACGTCATGACCAAAGTAGTCCTCGAGGAAGTCCATTACCGTCTTTTCGTGGCAGGCATGTACTGTTGGATTCGGCTGAAACTGGGTTTCCAGATGGTCTGCGAATATCTCGGCTCTATCCGCGGCCGCAAACTTCTTAGTCCCATTTGAGTCTTTGAGGGGGCGTGTGGGTGGGCGGCAGCCCGTGAATCGCCGACAAAGTCTGTGGACTTTGTTCCAGTCCTCGCTGGCGTCATCGACCTCTTTCAGCCAGGTGTTTTCCGTTTCTGTTGCCAGAAGCCTGGATACCTCGTCGGCTATGCGGTTGAGGCGAGACTTCAGAACGGGACAGCGGGATCTCATCCATGCTCTTCTGAGCCTCCTTTTTAGCTCTATCTTCTTTTTGATAAGGGATGGGATGTTAGCGGAGTTCGCTCTGCCATTGGCTGCTTCCTCAGCTGCGGCTAGCGCATTTGTGGCGCACGAGGTGAACTGCTCTGCAAGAAGGTCCACTTCCTCCGCGCTGGTAACGGGGAAGGATGGAGAGTGTTCTGCCATGTGCGCGGCGAAGGCTTGCCAGTTGTATCTCCTGCGATCCGGGGGGGTAGTCCGGGTCGGGTCAAGAGCGTATTTTATGAGCAGCGGCTGATGGTCTGAGATGAGGTGGTAGTCCAGGACGTCTACCGTCAGGGTGTTGGTCAGTCCTTGGGTTACCACCAGGTCTATGACATCTGGTAGTGCGTTGGCTTGATAAGGGTAGTGCGTGGGCGTTTCTGGGCCAATAACATTGTAGCCTCTTCTCTCGGCGTCGTCGAACAGCCGGGTCCCGTTGGGACAGTCCTTTGTCGAGTTCCATGCCGAGTGCTTACAATTAAAGTCGCCAGCAATAATGGCGGGTGTTCTGCCTAGGGTGGTATGTATGTCCTCAATGTTGAGGTTGATTTTTGGCGCCTTATAAAAGGTGAACACTCTACACGGTTCCGAGTCTAGGAATATCTCTATCCCGAGTGCTGTTGATGATTGTAAGGTGTTCTGCGGGAGAATTTGATGCACTATACTGCGTCGCACTAGAATAGCTAGCCCCCTGTACGCTATTCCTAGTGGGGATGTCTCATCAGCTCTGTATGTGGCGACTGACTCGCACTTGGCCGGTTTTCAGCTCTTTGACTCATTTGTCTTTATTTAATTTTGCTTTATTATCCATTACACCGCGGAGTGAGTCAACACAAAATGTTAATACTAATTGCATGTCGATGTATGAGCTTTTATATTAAAATTTCAGCTAAATCTATTCCGTAGCTTTATTGCGTAAAACAGTACAGAAATGCATCCACCATTCTCTCAAATATTCGTTCACATTAATAAAATAAGCCTGCATTTTTCGTATATCAGATACAAGACAAGTATTGATATACTACTGCAAAGCTTTCAAAAATTCTACATAGTTCATGTAATAACCTCATCACAATTACAAATTCGGGTGGTATTTCTTTAGGTTATTAGGCGAACCCGAATTTCAGCGCGAGTCAAAACCGATCAGCGCCATCTAGCGGTACGGTAGAGCAACTGTCACTGAACTCGTGCTGTGCTGAACAAGACAAAATGTAAAAAACAGGAGGCCGATTCTGGCATGATCGAACTTATTTCGCGTGGTAACTCGATTACGAGTATCACTGTTTTACCGATAAAATCAAGTAACATATCCACGAAAAAAACTACCGCACGAAAAAAATCAAAATGCATAGAGAAATCGTGACCCGGATAAAGCAATAACTGTATTTTCTTTGAAAAAGAAAATTCGATCGGTGAACTGTTTTCGTATACGAACTGCACTACATAGAATTAGCCTCCAGGTCAAGTGCAAGTCGGACCTAGCACCAAGGGATCCGTGACAACTTTTAACTCAATTCGGGGTCCACTTCTTCCACTTAGCGAAAATATCACCATAGTTTTGACAGCAAAAATACGAGTAATTCATAGTGTTTGTATGAAAAACTGCCGGTTCGATCTCGTTATAACCAACTTTCCTTGAAAGAATTTGTTAGAACCTCCATCATATTTTTTTTCAAAGTTTCCATTTGTGTATAAGTTTCATTTTCAGACAGACAGACTTGCTCACATAGCGAGCATACTTATCACACCCCTCTTATTGCGTCGAACTCTAACTGCCTCGGTGGCGCAGCGGTTAGAGGGTCCCATTTTAAAGCGACGGCTGCGCCAGAGGTACCGGCTTCGATTCCCGGGTCGGGCCAAAAATATGTATCTGGGTTTTTTTGTACAAAAATTCCCAGGGAAGCCCGGAGTTTGGAAGTTGGCGGTGTTTCACCCCCGTGCCTCGGAAAGCACGTAAAGCCGTTTTGTCTTACGCCTCATCCACCACCTGAACCACCTGTGTTTTTCGCACACACTTGTGCACTATAATATGTCCCATGCATCCCATCCCATGTCCCGCGCAGTCGGTTAGTCGTTGTGACTGGCCACCGTAGTCGAAATCGTCTAGTGGGACTATTATTTATTATTATTGCATCAAAGGTAAAATATAGCCATTAGAATGTAATTAGCATATTTTAACAAATACTTGGTAACCCTACTTAGAACCAGAATCGATGCTAATCGACGTATATTATGAGCATCTCCGTGCTTCGGAAGACACGTTAAGCAATTGGTCCCGGCTAATATCGGTTGATATTAGTCGATAAGCCTAGTCAGAGGCCCTATGGGCGGCTTGATAAAATCTGACAGCAAGGTTGGTCGCTTGCCTTGCAAACACCCCTCCGCCAATCCGCACTGAGCGCGCGTGGCGGAGTAAGGCTCAAACTACCTCATACTTGAGGTAAGGCTTTTGCCCAGCAGTGGGATGCTTACAGGCTAACTTTACTTTTTTACATACTTGAATTAAGTGAGGTCTTTGCTCAGTAGTTGGATACATAACTGTGACTTTAAGCTTTTTAAAAGGTATGTTTAAGAAAAGGCAGAAATCGTACTATCACTTGAGATTCAAACCTACGGCCTTGACTGAGCCATCAAGAAGACATTTTAATAATGCAACAAGCTATCCATGCTTGGCTTTGTATTTTTTTAAATGCCCATGATGAGAAACTAAAGAAGAAATCACACTGTCAATCGGGAGTCGAACCCACGACCTCTGCGATCACTGAGCCATCAAGACGACACTTCAATAATGCAACACTCCGTTTAACCACAGTGCATTTACTTGTTACAATATAACCTTCAATGGAAACTCGTTTGAATAATATACCGCATCTCAGGTGTAGGGTTACCATTAACGTAATGAAAATTTAGTATAATTAATCGTCAAGTAAAAATACACAAAAAACCAAGAAAACCTTACACGACTGGATGTAATGGAGTTAATTATGTATTTATTGACGCCCTGAAAATTTAAAAAAAAAATACATGGTGTATATCTTAACAAAAACATTCAACAAAAATTGGTTTGAACGAGATCACACTGGTAGTTTTTGAGATATAGCACATAAACCGCAAATATAACCTTGTATTTCATGCAAATATTATGAAAAACAAAGTTATTTTTGTTGTTAAAAATATTTTTATTTTTTCGCTAGTAAGTAAGTGGATCCCTAATTCAGTTAAAGTTTGCAAGGAACCCTCAGTGCGCGAGTCCGACTCGCACTTGGCCGGTTTTTAGCTCTTTGACTAATTTGTCTTTATTTAATAAAAATACCAAGATTGCATAAACAGACGGGTAGATGGCGCTAACGTCACGCAATGACGTATACTAAGAGACCAAGAATTTCGCGCGGTCGGACCGACAGCACGGTAGCTCAATTGGAAGAGCAGTTGGCCCGGTAAGCCAGAAAGATGCTGATTCGAATCCCGCCCGTGCGCAATATTTCATCTTTAAGAATACTAAGATTATTAAAAGACTATAATCATTTGCTTCCTTATGTACCTGTATAGATGAAATCTATTATAATAGGCAAGATGTCTGGTGGTACACTGGGAAGAGAAACAAATCCCTTTTGGCTTTCTTCAAGACCTACACTAAACATTGCATCGAAATATGCACAGCTAGCTAGCTAATACGACACGATGAGCCTGAAAATGAAATAATGTAGAAATGGATAGTTTTAGAAGTTTGGACTGTGTAACACGCAGCCTACGCGTTAAAAAGCACTTGCAAAATTCAACAGGCTTGTTAATGTGACGGTGGCCGAGTGGTATAGGCATACGCCCGGATAGCGAAAGACACGGGGTTCAATTCCTCGTCTGTCACAGAGTCACAGTTGCTTTTTACAAGTGCAATTTGTATGTGTAACAAATCAGGCATTTAGAACTCTGCATTTCACAAGAAGTACAACTGCTGCTTCAAATTTGTTAAGTTTTAAGTATCTCAAGCAAGGGTGCCGACATCAATTAAACGAGGAATTTCAGAACAGGAAAAGATACTCATGAATGATAAAGCAAAGAAGAAACAGTACAGTGCATACTATGTATTTGTTTTTACCTTTACTCGCGTTTTTCCAGGAATTAAATCTATATCACAAAATCTACCATCTCTCTTAAAATTTTGTAAATTTATGGAAATTTTGGATGCATAGTCGCAATATTTATATGGCCTGGCTCCGTCTTTGCTGGAGCATTTATTGTATACGTTTGAAGTCATTTTGTAGAGCCTTCAGGCATCGGAAGTTTAAAAATTAAGAAGACTCCATTTATAGTAATTCATGAAAATTGGTACAAAACAACAAAAGGCATCAAAAGAAGATAAGAAAGAAAGAAAGAAAATACATTTATTCGACTCATAAAAATACACTGACACGTAAACACAAATACAACAAACAGACACACACATGATTTACACATAATTACATTTACATTAAGAATGAGCCGAAAAGGCACCCCTCTCAGCATTCATCGTGGCAGCAAGATGCGCATGCCACGACACTGATTTTCAGAGGGTGCCTTGTGGGTATAGAAGAAACACAAACAAGAAAAACGTAAAAGGAAAGAAAGGAACAAAAAAACAAAAATAAACACAACAACAAACAATATAAAATCACAGAAATATATAAAATAATAATAAAAAACATATTTATGAAGGCTTCGCAAGCGCTTAAAAAAGTTGCAAGCGCTTGCAAGCGCCTACGATAGATAAGATAGCCTAAGATAGAGATATTTCATACATCACACATCGAATCACTGATTTAATTTTGCTTTATTATCCATTGCACCACGGAAGGAGTCAACACAAAATGTTAATACTAATTGCATGTCGATGTATGAGCTTTTATTTTAAAATTTCAGCTAAATCTATTCCGTAGCTTTTTTGCGTAAAACAGTACAGAAAAGCATTCATTCTCTCAAATATTCGTTCACATTTAATAAATAAGCCTGCATTTTTCGTATATCAGATACAAGACAAGTATTGATATACTACTGCAAAGCTTTCAAAAATTCATTATATTTCACATACTAAGTATTCAAGAAGTTTGGGTGGTATTTCTTTAGGTTATTAGGCGAACCCGAATTTCAGCGCGAGTCAAAACCGTTCAGCGCCATCTAGCGGTACGGTAGAGCAACTGTCACTGATCTCGTGCTGTGCTGAACAAGACAAAATGTAAAAAACAGGAGGCCGATTCTGGCATGATCGAACTTATTTCGTGTGGTAATTCGATTACGAGTAAGTATCACTGTTTTACCAATAAAATCAAGTAACATATCCACGAAAAAAAACTACAGCACGAAAGAAATCAAAATGCATAGAGAAATCGTGACCCGGATAAAGCAATAACTGTATTTTCTTTAAAAAGAGAATTCGATCGGTCAACTGTTTTCGTATACGAACTGCACGAGAATTAGCCACCAGGTCAAGTGCAAGTCGGACCTAGCACCGAGGGATCCGTGACTACTTTTAACTCAATTCGGGGTCCACTTCTTCCACTTAGCGAAAATATCACAATAGTTTTGACAGCAAAAATACGAGTAATTCATAGTGTTTGTATGAAAGACACAGTTACACTCACAGTTGTTGGAAATGATCTGTAACTTAAAAATTGCCGGTTAGATCTCGATCTAACCAACTTTCCTTGAAAGAATTTGTTAGAAACTCCATCATATTTTTTTTCAAAGTTTCCATTTGTGTATAAGTTTCATTTTCAGCCAGACAGACTTGACACACCCCTCTTATTGCGTCGAACTCTAACTGCCTCGGTGGCGCAGCGGTTAGAGGGTCCCATTTTAAAGCGACGGCTGCGCCAGAGGTACCGGCTTCTATTCCCGGGTCGGGCCAAAAATATGTATCTGGGTTTTTCTGTTCTAAAATTCTCAGGGAAGCCCGGAGTTTTACTACAAATCATCCGTTAAAACTGGTTTTAAGTCATGTTTAGTTAAAAACTGTTTTGAATTTAAAAAGGGTTTAGAACAGTGTTTAACATTTTGTACCACAAATAGGTATTTGGGCAGTGTTTAGCTAAACACCAGTTTTAGATACAAACATTCATTCATTCACTCAGTTCATTCATTACATTTCCTAGTACGCAGGTTGCATTCAACACACTTCAGGGTAAATGAACAAAAGCTTCTTGAAATGATGGCTGAATAGTAACAAAACCCAAATCTTAAAAAAAAGTTGTAATGACAGAAGAGAAGAATGAGAAGAATCTGATTTGTTTTGACTTTTTTACAGGAGTTTGTAAAGAAAAAGCGCGTTTTCAATTTATTTGTAAAAAGTCGTATTTTTTTGCGTATTGACTGATTTGTTTTCAACATGAATCAAAAAAACCGGTTAAGTGCGTGTCGGACCCGCGCACTGAGGGTTCCGTGCCACTCTTAACTAAATTCAGGGTCCACTTACTTTCACTTAACGAAAACATCACAATATATTGCGACAGCAAAAATAACTTTGTTTTTCATAGTGTTTGTATGAAAGACAAAGTTATATTTGCGGTTGATAAAAATGTGCAATATCTCAAAAACTACTGGTTCGATCTCCTTCAAACCAATTTTCGTTGCAAGTTTTTATTGAGATCTACATCATATATTTTTTTCAAAATGTTCACTTTCTTAGTTCAAAAGTTAGATGGGGGGGGACGCCCATTTTACCACTTTGGAAGCGTCTATATCTCAAACCTTACACTTTTAGAAAAAATGGTTTTAGAAACCTTAACATCATTTTAAAAGACCTATCTATAGACACCCCACACGCAAAGGTTTGAGCAAAAAAAAATTTTTATGTTTTAGTTTCATGTATGGGAGCCCCCCCTTAAATATTATTTTTTCTTACTTTTTGTATCTGAATCGGAAAGCGGTGAACAAAATACACCTACCTACTAAGTTTCAGCTATGTGATGCTTATAGTTTCAGAATAAAGTGGCTGTGACATACGGACGGACAGACAGACAGACAGACAGACAGACAGACAGACAGACAGACAGACAGACAGACAGACAGACAGACAGACAGACTTGACGAAACTATAAGGGTTCCGTTTTTTGCCATTCGGCTACGGAACCCTAAAAAGAAAGATCGCTCGGACAATTGGACAAAAGACGAAAAGGTAAATCAAATGGATAATAATAACTACTACATAGTCGCCGTATGTGGGGTTTGGAAACGTGATATGATAGCATTGTAATTGTTTATTTTATTTCAGGATATCCATAAACAGCTTAAAGAAAGTTCGAAAGACGTGGTAGAAAACAGAAACACGGATACCAACACAAACCGTCATAAAGTTGCTGAGTGGAATTTGATTTTACAAAAGTATATCTAAAATAGTGTCTAATGTGTGTGTTGTTTTGTTTGTTTGTTGATTAAGTCCAATAAATCAATTGTTGTGAAATCAATCATCCATAATATTTTCTATAGGAAAGCACGAATTTGATTTACCGCGAAACGAAAGTCAAGTTGTCAAATGTCAATCTGTCTATTTTTTGAGGTTAAACACAAGATAAAATAGGGGGGAGGGTGTTTAACTAAAACACTGTTTAAAAGAGTGTTTTAGCGCCAAAAACTGATTTGTGGTAAGGATTTTCTTAAAATCTTGTTAAACAGTGCCTAAAACTTTGTTTAAGTGATTTGTGGTAAGGCTGTAACACTTCTAACTCACTCTGTGCTTAATCCTATTTTGTCGATGTCTTAAACTCGTCAGCAGATTCTAGTAGCCATAAAAAGTCATTTGTGAAAACATCCTCCCCGGTAGAATGCTGAGGGTACAGACACTGTTCGAAAAAGCAAGGAGGCAAAAAAGGAGTAATAGAGATATATCCTAGTAATAGAGATATATGTATGTCTCCACTCACGCTTTCCACTATAGTTTAAAAACAAATCAGAAAGTTTCGTCAGTTAGTTACCGCAACAAACCCACCTGCAAATGACCCATCAACTTGGCTCCACGCATTTGCAGACAAATTCGTCCCACCCTTTGTCCCGTTCACAGACTGCTCCTTCTTCAATTTATAAATACCCAATTCAACGTTTTGCACATAACCGCATTATAGCTTAGGAATGTAGGATAACGGCATTTAAGTCGTGTAAACATGTAAAAAACACGTAGCCTGTTACATTTAATTAGCATTTATGGTCTACCCGCTACTGCTATTTTAATAAATACAGACACCTAATACAACGCTTAAATGCCGCTATTGGACTTTATCTGCGTTTTTGTCTAATATTTTACATAAATTTTTAATAACGGCAATATACTGTTGTAATTTTTAAAAATTATATGTGCTATTACAAGTTAAAATCCCTTAGCCGCGTTTTAGCTAAGTAATTTGTTGTAACTGCATTTTAGCTCTGTAATTTCGCTAAGGCAAAGCAGTTAACGGCATTCTTATTTTTTGTATCTCAGGAACTAAGCAAGATAGAAAAATATGAGTAATAGTGTTAGATTCAGCATTTTTTTCTGATCCAGATAGTACTACAAAGTCAATTTTGTCCAATTGTCGGTTAACGGCATTATAGCTTATGGACGGCAGAATATTGCTATGCCCTGTGCAGGGCGTCACATGTACCTTTAAAACTTTTATACCATCTTAATATGTAATGTGACATGCAATAAATGATTTGATTTGATTTGCTATCCTTGCTAGACTTTGAACTTTTTGTTAATGCCTATGATGAGAAACCAAAGCAGAAATCACACTGTCAATCGGGAGTCAAACCCACGACCTCTGCGATTACTGAGCCATCAAGACGACACTTCAATAATGCAACAAGCCGTTCAACCACAGTGCATATACTTGTTACAATATAACCTTTGTTGGAAACTCGTTTGAATAATATACCGCATCTCAGGTGTTAGGGTGGTGTGTCACCAGGTGTCATCTCAGGGTTACCATTAACGTAATGAAAATTTAGTATAATTAATCGTCAAGTAAAAATACACAAAAAACCAAGAAAACCTTACACGACTGGATGTAATGGAGTTAATTATGTATTTATTGACGCCCTGAAAATTTTGGATATAATACATGGTGTAGATCTTAACAAAAACATTTAACAAAAATTGGTTTAAACGAGATCAAACTCGTAGTTTTTGAGATATAGCACTTTTTCATAAACCGCAAATATAACCTTATATTTCATGCAAATGCTATGAAAAACAAAGTTATTTTTGCTGTCAAAAATATTTTGATGCTTTCGCTAAGTGTATTGTACATTTTGTAACGTAAGATTATGAGATTAAAGATCGTATTAGTTATTTCTTTAATGCAAAATAAATGGTTTTCTCTACCAGTAATTTCATCGTTATTTATTTAGCTCTTTTACTATTTTGTCTTTATTTAATTTTCCTTTATTATCCATCACACCGCGGAGGGAGTCAACACAAAATGTAAATACTAATTGCATGTCGATGTATGAGCTTTTATTTTAAAATTTCAGCTAAATCTATTCCGTATAGGGATGCAAACGATACATCGATGTTTTAAAACATCGAGGTATCGTTCATAAACATCGATGTTTTACATCGATGTTGAACTACAAGAAAACATCGATACATCGTTCATTAACATCGATGTTTCATGAACGATGTTTCATCACTAATTTACTTAACAAAACGATCTTTGATTGCAGCGCCATCTTTTTGTATTGTGCGCAAAGAGTATAGTTACTATATAGGAAAAGAGTGGCAACTCTATGGTTAAACTTGCATGTATGGAAAGTGCTGCCAACTGGAGTATGTGCGCGTGAACTAAATCTATACTATATACATGTATATGTTTATATTAGCCATATGTTTATATACGTCTCTACCTATTACGATTCTCCATATAATGTATTCATAATAGAGTTTCTTGGGCGCACTCATGTTTATTACAAAAAAACAACCCCAAATAACAAACAAATTTACTTAACAAAACGATACTAACGAAAACAGAGAATAGAATAAAACAGAGAATTCGAGAAACGTATCAACTTCTTTCTACTTTAATTCATAATAAATTTGATTATCTTTGTCTTTCTGATATTTGTTTAATTTGTCGTTCTACTACTGTTTATATCCTAATACGTTATAGATGTATCGTTTAAAGTAACTAAGTAATTGTTAGACATTGTCAGTTATCATGATTACCAAAAATGAATCTTAGTAGGTGTAGGTTATCAATATTTTTATAAGAAAAAGCCTTTTCTCTGTATTTCAAGGCTGTATTTGCTTATCCTCCTAGTAATAAAAGGAAACATCGAAAAAACATCGATGTATCGTCATAAAACATCGATGTTTTCAACATCGATGTTGCACTTTAAAAAATATCGATGTTTCAGTATCGATGTTTTTTATGAACGATGTTGCATCCCTAATTCCGTAGCTTTTTGGCGTGAAGGAGAACAGAAATGCATCCATTCTCTCAAATATTCTTTTACATTTATTAAATAAGCCTGCATTTTTCGTATACCAGATACAATATAAGACAAGTATTGATATACTACTGCAAAGCTTTCGATAATACTTCTCCTGAGAAGTGGAATCACATTCTATTAAGTGGGTGGTATTTCTTTACGTTATCAGGCGAGCCCGAGTTTTAGCGCGAGTCAAAACCGTTCAGCGCCATCTAGCGGCACGGTAGAGAAACTTTTACTGAACTCGTGCTGTGCTGAACAAGACAAAATGTAAAAAACAGGAGGCCGATTCTCGCATGATCGAACTTATTTCGCGTGGTAATTCGATTACGAGTATCACTGTTTTACCGATAAAATCAAGTTACATATCCACGAAAAAAAACTACCGCACGAAAGAAATCAAAATGCATCAAGAAATCGTGACCCGGATATAGCAATAACTGTATTTTCTTTGAAAAAGAAAATTCAATCGGTGAACTTTTTAGGGTGCCGTAGCCAATGGCAAAAACGGAACCCTTATATTATACCCTTAATAGTTTCGTCAAGTCTGTCTGTCTGCCTGTCCGTCCGTATATCACAGCAACTTTATTCTAAAACTATTAGCATCACACAGCTGAAACTTGGTAGGTAGGTGTATCTCATTCACTGCTTTCCGATTAAGATACAAAAAGTATACAGTATACACTAAGTATACATACAAAAAGTTTAAGATATAGTACATTTTCATCACCCGCAAATATTACTTTGTCTTTCATACAAACACTATGAAAAACAAAGTTATTGTTGCTGTCAAAAAATATTGTGATATTTTCGTTAAGTGGAAGTAAGTGGACCCTAAATTCATTTTAAGGGTGGTACGGAACCCTCAGTGCGCGGGTCGGACTCGCGTTTGGCCGGTTTTTTTCGTATACGAACTGCACTACACAAAATTAGCCACCAGGTCAAGTTCAAGTCGGACCTAGCACCGACGGATCCGTGACAACTTTTAACTCAATTCAGGGTCCACTTCTTCCACTTAGAGAAAATATCACCATAGTTTTGACATACAAAATACGAGTAATTCATAGTGTTTGTATGAAAGACACAGCTACACTCACAGTTGTTGGAAATAACTTAACTTAAAATCTGCCGGTTCTATATCGTTCTAACCAACTGTTCTTTAAAGAATTTGTTAGAAACTCCATCATATTTTTTTTCAAAGTTTCCATTTGTGTATTAGTTTCATTTTCAGACAGACATACTTGCTCACATAGCGAGCATACATAACACACCCCTCTTATTGCGTCGAACTCTAACTGCCTCGGTGGCGCAGCGGTTAGAGGGTCCCATTTTAAAGCGACGGCTGCGCCAGAGGTACCGGCTTCGATTCCCGGGTCGGGCCAAAAATATGTATCTGGGTTTTTCTGTTCTAAAATTCTCAGGGAAGCCCGGAGTTTGAAAGTTGGCGGTGTTTCACCCCCGTGCCTCGGAAAGCACGTAAAGCCGTTGGTCCTACGCCTGATCCACCACCTGAACCACCTGTGTTTTTCGCACACACTTGTGCACTATAATATGTCCCGCGCAGTCGGTTAGTCGTTGTGACTGGCCACCGTAGTCGAAATCGTCTAGGGGGACTATTATTACTATTATTGCGTCGAAGGTTAAAAATATAGTCATTAAAATGTAATTAGCATATTTAAACAAATACTTGGTAGCCCTACTTAGAACCAGAATCGATGCTAATCGACGTATATGAGCATCTCCGTGCTTCGGAAGACACGTTAAGCAGTTGGTCCCGGCTAATATCGGTTGATATTAGTCGTTAAGCCTAGTCAGAGGCCCTATGGGCTTGATAAAATCTGACAGCAAGGTTGGTCGCTTGCCTTGCAAACACCCCTCCGCCAATCCGCACTGAGCCCGCGTGGCGGTGTAAGGCTCAAACTACCTCATACTTGAGGTAAGGCCTTTGCCCAGCTGTGGAATGCTTACAGGCTAACTCAACTTTTTTTAAATACTCTGTGTCGAGGTCTTTGCTCAGCAGTTGGACTACATTACAGCTTTTTAAAACGTATGTATGAGAAACGGTATGTAGCAGAAAAAGTACTATCAATTGAGATTCAAACCCACGGCCTCGACAAGGTATCCTTGCTAGACTTTGAACTTTTTGTAAATGCCTATGATGAGAAACTAAAGCAGAAATCACACTGTCAATCGGGAGTCGAACCCACGACCTCTGCGATCACTGAGCCATCAAGAAGACATTTTAACAATGCAACAAGCCGTTCAACCACAGTGCATATACTTGTTACAATATAACCTTTGTTGGAAACTCGTTTGAATAATATACCGCATCTCAGGTGTACTATTAACGAAATGAAAATTTAGTATAATTAATCGTCAAGTAAAAAACACACAAAAACATGAAAACCTTACACAACTGGATGTAATGGAGTAAATTATGTATTTATTGACGCCCTGAAAATTTTGGAAATAATACATGGTGTAGATCTTAACAAAAACATTCAACAAAATTGGTTTGAACGAGATCAAACTCGTAGTTTTTGAGATATAGCACATTTTCATAAACCGCAAATATAACCTTGTATTTCATGCAAATACTATGAAAAACAAAGTTATTTTTGCTGTCAAAAATATTTTGATACTTTCGCTAAGTGTATTGTAAATTTTGTAACGTAAGATTTTGAGATTAAAGATCGTATTAGTTATTTCTTTAATGCACAATAAATGGTTTTCTCTACCAGTAATTTCATCGTTATTTATTTAGCTCTTTTACTATTTTGTCTTTATTTAATTTTCCTTTATTATCCATCATCACACCACGGAGGAAGTCAACACAAAATGTTAATACTAATAGCATGTCGATGTATGAGCTTTTATTTTAAAATTTCAGCTAAATCTATTCCGTAGCTTTATTGCGTGAAGGTGTACAGAAAGAAATGCATCTATTCTCTCAAATACTTGTTCACATTTATTAAATAAGCCTGCATTTTTCGTATAACAGATACAAGACAAGTTTTGATATACTACTGCAAAGCTTTCAAAAATTCTTAACATCAGACCTGTGTGACTAATCTTTTATTTGGGTGGTATTTCTTTAGCTTTTCAGGCGAGCCCGAGTTTTAGCGCGAGTCAAAACCGTTCAGCGCCATCTAGCGGCACGGTAGAGAAACTTTCACTGAACTCGTGCTGTGCTGAGCAAGATAAAATGTAAAAAACAGGAGGCCGATTCTGGCATGATCGAACTTATTTCGCGTGGTAATTCGATTACGTGTATCACTGTTTTACCGATAAAATCAAGTAACATATCCACGAAAAAAACTACCGCACGAAAGAAATCAAAATGCATAGAGAAATCGTGACACCCGGATAAATGAAATGAAATGAAAAGCAGAAGAAGCAATAGCTGTATTTTCTTTGAAAAAGAAAATTCGATCGATGAACTTTTTACGAAACCCTTATATTATACCTTTATATATACTTTCGTCAAGTCTGTCCGTCTGTCTGTCTGTCTGTCCGTCCGTATATCACAGCAACTTTATTCTAAAACTATTAGCATCACACAGCTGAAACTTAATAGGTAGGTGTATCTCATTCATTCACTGCTTTTCGATTAAGATACAAAAAGTATACAGTATACACTAAGTATACACACAAAAAGTTTGAGATATAGTACATTTTCATCAACCGCAAATATCACTTTGTCTCTCATACAAACACTATGAAAAACAAAGTTATTGTTGCTATCAAAAAATATTGTGATATTTTCGTTAAGTGGAAGTAAGAATTCATTTTAAGGGTGGTACGGAACCCTCATTGCGCGGGTCCGACTCGCGCTTGGCCGGTTTTTTTCGTATACGAACTGCACTAGAATTAGCCTCCAGGTCAAGTGCAAGTCGGACCCAGCACCGAGGGATCCGTGACAACTTTTAACTCAATTCGGGGTCCACTTCTTTCACTTAGCGAAAATATCACAATAGTTTTGACAGCAAAAATACGAGTAATTCATAGTGTTTGTATGAAAGACACAGCTACACTCACAGTTGTTGGAAATGATCTATAACTTAAAAACTGTCGGTTCGATCTCGTTCTAACCAACATTTCTTTAAAGAATTTGTTAGAAACTCCGTCATATTTTTGTTCAAAGTTTCCATTTGTGTACTAGTTTCATTTTCAGACAGACAGACATGCTCACATAGCGAGCATACATAACACACCCCTCTTATTGCGTCGAACTCTAACTGCCTCGGTGGCGCAGCGGTTAGAGGGTCCCATTTTAAAGCGACGGCTGCGCCAAAGGTACCGGCTTCGATTCCCGGGTCGAGTAAAAATATGTATCTGGGTTTTTCTGTACAAAAATTCCCAGGAAAGCCCGGAGTTTGGAAGTTGGCGGTGTTTTACCCCCGTGCCTCGGAAAGCACGTAAAGCCGTTTTGTCCTACGCCTGATCCACCACCTGAACCACCTGTGTTTTTCGCACACACTTGTGCGCTATAATATGTCCCGCGCAGTCGGTTAGTCGTTGTGACTGGCCACAGTAGTCGAAATCGTCTAGGGGGACTATTATTACTATTATTGCGTCGAAGGTAAAAAATATAGTCATTAAAATGTAATCAACCAGAATCGATGCTAATCGACGTATATGAGCATCTCCGTGCTTCGGAAGACACGTTAAGCAATTGGTCCCGGCTAATATCGGTTTATATTAGTCGTTAAGCCTAGTCAGAGGCCCTATGGGCGGCTTGATAAAATCTGAGAGCAAGGTTGCTCGCTTGCCTTGCAAACACCCCTCCGCCAATCCGCACGGAGCCCGCGTGGCGGTGTAAGGCTCAAACTACCTCATAATACTTGAGGTAAGGCTTTTGCCCAGCTGTGGAATGCTTATAGGCTAACTTTACTTTTTTTAAATACTTTAAGTGAGGTCTTTGCTCAGCAGTTGGACTACATTACAGCTTTTTAAAACGTATGTATGAGAAACAGTATGTAGCAGAAAAAGTTCTATCAATTAAGATTCAAACCCACGGCCTCGACAAGCTATCCTTGCTAGACTTTGAACTTTTTGTAAATGCCTATGATGAGAAAATAAAGCAGAAATCACACTGTCAATCGGGAGTCGAACCCACGACCTCTGCGATCACTGAGCCATCTACTGAATAGATAAATAAGGTTAGAAATGCCCCGGTCAGTGCAGCAGAGGTGAGCTAGTTGTGAGCATATGAGCATGAGCAGTACTTCAGTCGCGTGACAAGAGCGTTGCAGTAAAATTCTGCAAGAACAGCGATTTTGTTGCACCAAGTATTTAAAAAATACTCATTGATGACTGTGCACGCACATTACTAACAAAATTGCTACCTTAGCGCGCAATGTATCGCATCCAATTTGCTTGGTTCGCTTGCGTACACAACGATAGGGATGTAGCTCACGGCATAGTAAAAATATCGATAAATGGTAATTTCCCTACTGATGTTTTAGGAGATTAAAACATGATTAATTAGTTAAAATAAATATTGTTTAGTATTTATTTATAACAAACTAGCGCCCTCCCGCGACTTCGTTCGCGCGTCTAAGTTTAACCGTTCCCATAAATCGTAGAATTTTTTGTAAGCCCATACGCATTACTACTTCTATAGTCTTCCCTTTAAATATGCTATCTAAAAATGTATCTGACATATTTTATAACCAGACGAATAGTTTCTGATATTAGCGCGTTCAAACAAACAAACAAAAACATCCAGCTTTTTAATTAGTATATTTAAATATTATAGATAAATGTTATATGTATTATACGTCCTTTGACACAACACGTAGACCTGACTTAAATCGGGTCTGATTTTTTTTCTTATTTTTTATGTTGCATGTCTTAGTTTAAATTTTTCTTGTTTGCTATTAATAAAATAAAGTTTTTCAAACTTATACGGGGATATTATATTTTTATTAAACAACAATATGGAAATACTTTCTACGCCTTTTGTCAATTATATGTAATTCTTTCGGATGCTAGAAAGAGTAGGCTATTGCTATTGTGCCATGTAGATATCAACCCTGTCATAATCAACAACACCTAAAGGCCGTTCCCACGAAATGTTTGCAGAAAAGATTCACATTGAACACCCTTCGACAACAGACCTTCAGAGCGTGGATGTCCACCGGCAATATGACCTTCTGAAGATTGCAGGATTGCATTGGACACAGTAGACCGCTTGCGACCGGTCGCTGTGGAAAACTGTGGGGTCTATACACCGTGCTTTTTTAACCGTCTTACACCCGAAGCCCACGTAATGTAACCATCTTAATAAACCTCTAGGACATGTTATTTTTTTTTATTACACTCCACATAATTTTGGTGTAAAAAATATCTAATAGTAATGTTTCGTAATGTATCATCCTGTTCATAATGTTTATGTTTTCAACAATGCATTCCTTGACCTTGTCGCCTCCACGCGTTCCGCGCCGTAGCCAATCTAAGACAGTCCACGTGGATCTCTAACCAATCATGCGCTAGCGCAATACTTTGTGACGCCCACCGCTTCGCCCCTTTCTATTCGTGCGTAAAACTCGGTCAGTAGTGCTAGACAGCCGAGTGAATGACCCGCGCGTAGTGCTCGTTACAGGATGTTTCGTACTAAATTGTGCTGATATCTTCTTTAATGTCTAAGGCTTTGAAATCTTAATAATAACCAAGTTTTATTTAACGAATGACATGTAGTTATTGGATACTTTAAGTGGCCTTCGGCTGTAAGACGGTTAAAAAAGCACGGTGTATAACTATTCTGTTGAACCAAAAAAATTGTTAATAAACTCTCTTCTTGAGAGCAACATCAATCACAAACATGTGTCAAAACATTGCGTTTTCGGACATGTCAAATTATTGACAAAAATAAAATAAAAAATATGTTAATATTAATTTATTTTACCAATACCACACACAGACAATACCCTGATGCAAATCATATTACAGACCAGAAAAAGGCTATTGGTAAGGCGGTTGGTATCGGTTGATATTATCTTAAAGCATTGAAAATCATTCTGAATTTATTTTATCATAATTATGTTAGAGGTCTAACATGGCAACCTACGGTGTGGTCTTGTTTGGATGGGTGACCATTTTAACCATATAAGTCCGTAGTAATCCGTCCGCACTGAGCCCGCGTAGTGGAGTATGGCTCAAACTACCTCATAGTTCAGGTTAGGTAAAGTAAGAGCCATTGCCCAGCAGTGGGACGACGTTACAGGGTAAATTTACTTTTTTTCTGTAATTTCACAAACCTCTACATAACACGAACAGCACGTCAAGGTAAACATGTTGTTGTGCCTTACTACCTTCCACTAAACTACCATGTTAACTTGGGTCTTAGAATTGCCATTTTTTATTAGTAATAAATATTACCTATTTTCTAAAATAAACGAATTTTGAAATTTTATTATTTTTGAGTTGTATTTTCCCTTTAAGCTTTTAGGTAAGACTTTTACATATATAAACAACTAGCGGTCCCAGAGAAATTCGTTTTGCCCCGGCCTCGTCCCACCCTGGCCCCGTTTTATTTGGCTAGGGCGGGCTATTTGAAGCCAAGACAAATCCAAAACAGTAAAAATTATAAAATCGGTCCACCCGTTCTCGAGTTATAAGCCTATTAAATAATAATATAAATAAATGAATAGAATGAAACGACTAAGTATTGTAGACCAATATATTTAAAGAATGTTCATACAATTTCTTGCCATTAGAATCACCATTTCTTAGATAGAAAGATTACATTTTACTAATAGAACTATTATTAGATACTACTTTGATGTTGAGCTATACGTAAAAGTATTAATTTTCTTTATTCAAGTAAATTATAGCAACTCCATTCTTCTACTTATTGTTTTTTTACCATATGGCAATAACAACCCTTTGATGCGATCAAATGTGCCGTAAAATTATCCAAATACTACTCAAAAACTTACATTTTATGTATTTTTTTTCAATTCATATTGCCAAAATACATTACACCGGTAATTAAAGTTATCGACTTATACTACATCACTAGTATTTTGACATTAAAGAATGAACGTAGCTGTACGATGTTTGTTGGTTCCACGGCTAGCAGCTCTGTGATTGGTAGTTGGTTTTGTGGAAAGTGTGATTGGTTTGTGATATTGATGCGTTGATTCATTGATTGGTGCTTTTAGCACTGCAGCAACAACGCCGTACCACCCACCGGCGACACAGGTTCTCATACAAACGAACTGTCAGAACGTTTCTAACCTTATTTATCTATTCAGTGGAGCCATCAAGACGACACTTCAATAATGCAACAAGCCGTTCAACCACAGTGCATATACTTGTTACAATATAACCTTTGTTGGAAACTCGTTTGAATAATATACCGCATCTCAGGTGTTATCGCACCATTAACGTAATGAAAATTTAGTATTAATCGTCAAGTAAAAACACACAAAAAACCAAGAAAACCTTACACGACTGGATGTAATGGAGTTAATTATGTATTTATTGACGCCCTGACAATTTTGAAAAAAATACATGGTTAAGATCTTAAATAAAACATTCAACAAAAATTGGTTTGAACGAGATCACACTCGTAGTTTTTGAGATATAGCACATTTTCATAAACCGCAAATATAACCTTGTATTTCATACAAATACTATGAAAAACAAAGTTATTTTTGTTGTCAAAAATATTTTGATAATTTCGCTAAGTGTATTGTAAATTTTGTAACGTAAGATTTTGAGATTAAAGATCGTATTAGTTATTTCTTTAATGCAAAATAAATGGTTTTCTCTACCAGTAATTTTATCCTTACTTAGCTCTTTTACTATTTTGTATTTATTAAATTTTCCTTTATTATCCATTACACCACGGAGGGAGTCAACACAAAATGTAAATACTAATTGCATGTTGAGATTTATGAGCTTTTATTTAAAAAATTCAGCTAAATCTATTCTGTAGCTTTTTTTGCGTGAAGGAGTACAGAAATGCATCCATTCTCTCAAATATTCGTTTACATTTATTAATAAGCCTGCATTTTTCGTATATCAGATACAAGTATTGATATACTACTGCATAGCTTTCAAAAATTCTTAACATCAGAAGTGGGATCGGACTAACGTCCTAAATGTAGTTATGGGTGGTGTTTCTTTACCTTTCCAGGCGAGCCCGAGTTTTAGCGAGAGTCAAGACCGTTCAGCGCCATCTAGCGGCACGGTAGAGAAACTGTCACTGAACTCGCGCTAAACAAGACAATGTAAAAAACAGGAGGCCGATTCTCGCATGATCGAACTTATTTCGCGTGGTAATTCGATTACGAGTATCACTGTTTTACCGATAAAATCAAGTAACATATCCACGAAAAAAACTACCGCACGAAAGAAATCAAAATGCATAGAGAAATCGTGACCCGGATAAAGCAATAACTGTATTTTCTTTGAAAAAGAAAATTCGATCGGTGAACTGTTTTCCTATACGAACTGCACTAGAATTAGCCTCCAGCACCCGCTGCATGGCACATCGATAAACCCGTTTGTCGCGCGTTTTACCGCGTCTACCTAGACAATTTATCTCCACGTGCATGGTACAGTCTTTAAATATATCTATAACGCGAGGTCGTAGACAATTTGTCTCTAGTGCGTAATGGCTGCATTATGGCTGCCGTTTTTTATACAAGTTTGACAGTTTAGGAAAGTTAGCATAGCGTCAGTTATATCGACATCTTGCGATCGTTTATATACCTATATCTATCTATACCGCGTCGCGCGCGACGCGACAAGCCAACCCATGCAACGGGTGCAGGTCAAGTGCAAGTCGGACCTAGCACCGAGGGATCCGTGACAACATTTAACTCAATTCGGGGTCCACTTCTTCCACTTAGCGAAAATATTACATATTAAAGCGAAGGCTGCGCCAGAGGTGCCGGCTTCGATTCCCGGGTCGAGCCCGGAGTTTGGAAGTTGGCGGTGTTTCACCCCCGTGCCTCGGAAAGCACGTAAAGCCGTTGGTCCTACGCCTGATCCACCACCTGAACCACCTGTGTTTTTCGCACACACTTGTGCACTATAATATGTCCCGCGCTGTCGGTTAGTCGTTGTGACTGGCCACCGTAGTCGAAATCGTCTAGGGGGACTATTATTACTATTATTGCGTCGAAGGTTAAAAATATAGTCATTAAAATGTAATTAGCATATTGAAACAAATACTTGGTAGCCCTACTTAGAACCAGAATCGATGCTAATCGACGTATATTATGAGCATCCCGAGCTTCGAAAGGCAAGTAAAGCAATTGGTCCCGGCTAATATCGGTTGATATTAGTCATCAAGCCTAGTCAGAAGCCCTATGGGCGGCTTGATAAAATCTGACAGCAAGGTTGGTCGCTTGTCTTGCAAACATCCCTCCGCCAATCCGCACTGAGCCCGCATGGCGGAGTATGGCTCATACTACCTCAGATTTGAGATAAGGCTTTTGCCCAGCTGTGGAATGCTTACAGGCTAAGTTGACATTTTTTAAATACTTTAAGTGAGGTCTTTGCTCAGCAGTTGGACTACATTACAGCTTTTTAAAACGTATGTATGAGAAACAGTATGTAGCAGAAAAAGTACTATCAATTGAGATTCAAACCCACGGCCTCGACAAGCTATTATATTATTATATTTATTGATAAGTGTCAAGTTCCTGAGTAAACGTTTGATCTAAAATATACATGTATGTAAAAGATGTTATGTTAAAAAATATATGTTATGTACTTAAAATAATAGTTAGTTAGCCCTCATAATGTTGCTATGCCCTGTGCAGGGCATCACATGTACCTTTAAAACTTTTATACCATCTTAATATGTAATGTGACATGCAATAAATAATTTGATTTGATTTGATTTTCTATCCCTGCTAGACTTTGAACTTTTTGTAAATGCCTATGATGAGAAACCAAAGCAGAAATCACACTGTCAATCGGGAGTCGAACCCACGACCTCTGCGATCACTGAGCCATCAAGACGACACTTCAATAATGCAATAAGCCGTTCAACCACAGTGCATATACTTGTTACAATATAACCTTCAATGGAAACTCGTTTGAATAATATACCGCATCTCAGGTGTAGGGTTACCATTAACGAAATGAAAATTTGAGGTAATTAATCGTCAAGTAAAAATACACAAAAAACCAAGAAAACCTTACACGACTGGATGTAATGGAGTTAATTATGTATTTATTGAAACCCTGAAAATTTTGAAAAAAATACATGGTGTAGATTTTAGCAAAAACATTCAACGAAAATTGGTTTAAACGAGATCAAACTCGTCGTTTTTGAGATATAGCACATTTTCATAAAACGCAAATATAACCTTGTATTTCACGCAAATACTATGAAAAACAAAGTTATTTTTGCTGTCAAAAATATTTTGATATTCTCGCTAGATGGAAGTAAGTGGACCCCGTATTCCTTTAATGGTGGCACGGAACCTTTAGTGCGCGGGTCCGACTCGCACTTGGCCGGATTTTAGCTCTTTGACTAATTTTTCTTTATTTAATTTTCCTTTATTATCCATTACACCACGGAGGGAGTCAACACAAAACGTAAATACTAATTGCATGTTGAGATTTATGAGCTTTTATTTAAAAATTTCAGCTAAATCTATTCCGTAGCTTTATTGCGTGATACAGTACAGAAATGCATCCATTTTCCAAATATTCTTTCACATTTATTAATTAAGCCTGCATTATTCGTATATCAGATACAAGTATTGATATACTACTGCAAAGCTTTCAAAAATTCTTAACATCAGAAGTGGGATCGGACTAACGTCCTAAATGTAGCTTTGGGTGGTGTTTCTTTACCTTTCCAGGCGAGCCCGAGTTTTAGCGAGAGTCAAGACCGTTCAGCGCCATCTAGCGGCACGGTAGAGAAACTGTCACTGAACTCGTGCTAAACAAGACAATGTAAAAAACATGAGGCCGATTCTCGCATGATCGAACTTATTTCGTGTGGTAATTCGATTGCGAGTATCAGGCGGGCAAACTTATCACACCGCTCTTATTGCGTCGAAGGTAAAAAATATAGACAATAAAATGTAATTAGCATATGTAATCAGTCAGGTATCAAACGAATGCCGAGAGTCGCATAACAATGGACTTTTTATTGTGTCTCGTTTACACATCCTTGACGAGTTAAACCAATACTTGGTATTGGTAACCCTACTAAGAACCAGAATCGATGCTAACAGAAAACCGAGACTCAGGAAGTCATGTATTTTTCAGAGCGAGCGAGACAAAACATTCTGGGCCCCTATTTTTGAATCACTCGCGTCAAGATGGCGAGTGATATTCAATGATTAAAGTCGAATTTTGGAATGAAAACCAGTTGTAATTTACACAAAAATGATTTTGAAAATCATTCTTAAATTTTGTAAATACTCACGTGTCTATTTTGAGTGATATCTGTTAATTTTTAAGGCCCCTATTTTTGAATCACTTGCTTGGTTATGGCGAGTGATTTTCGTTAAAAAAACGATTTTTTTCTTTGACTTTTGACACTACGTCGAACGAAAATCACTCGCCATCTTGAAGCGAATGATTTAAAAGTAGGGCTCCTGGGCCCCTATTTTTGATTCATTCGCTTCAAGATGGCGAGTGATTTTCGTTCGACGTAGTGTCAAAAGTCATAGAAAAAAAATCGTTTTCGAACGAAAATCACTCGCCATCTTGAAGCGAGTGATTCAAAAATAGGGCCCCTGGTCGCTTACATTGTGCGAACTTGATTAACTGCCTCAGTGGCGCAGCGGTGAGAGGGTCGCATTTTAAAGCGACGGCTGCGCCGGAGGTCCCAGGTTCAATTCCCGGGTCGGGCCAAAAATATGTACCGGAGTTTTTCTGTTCAGAAATTCTCAGGGTAGCCCGGAGTTTGGAAGATGGCGGTATTTCACCCCCGTGCCTCGGAAAGCACGTTAAGCCGTTGGTCTTGCGCCTGATCTCTCTCCGGTCGTGTCAGATTGCTGTCCCATCGGGCTATGAGAATAAAAGGAATAGAGAGTGCACCTGTGTTTGCGCACACACTTGTGCACTATAATATGTCCCGCGCAGTCGGTTGGTCGTTGTGACTGGCCACCGTAGTCGAAATCGGCTAGGGGGACTATTACATTGTGCGAATGAGAAAGACATATTTCTACAGGGTGCGCCCGTTAGGACAGTATTGGAATTAAATTTGGACATTTGTAAGCTGCACCGGGAGGGTTGGAGAAGGGTGTAAGTTTTTTTTTTTGATTTTTTTTGTTCAGAGCATTTTTACGTCAAAATGTCAGCTCCTAAACATTTATTATTCTGTGCTAGAAGTCTGAAGCAAGATTTTTGACATATCGCGTAGACAAATTAATATTTTGATTTTCTGCTGCGTCGAATATCCTTTTAACTTACGTAGCTGAAACTTTAATAAATCTTTAAAAAAATGTAGTTTTTTAATCATGATTCAAACATTTTTCTCAATCAATAAATACACAAAAATACCAATTTTGTCACAGTATTTTTCGAGCGCCACCTGGTGGTTACACAGGGAACTATGACGAGACTTTCGCAACTGACATTTGAAAATGCTAGTCAACGAGTAATGACGGCTTGCTAGCCGTCGTTTTGGCGACATCCGAGCTATCATCGACATTTGAGTGGCTAATTAACTAGTGGCCTTCACACAGAGGCATTTCGTATTTTGCTTGTACTGTATTTTACAGGATGCCGATTAGTAGCATACGCATTGTAATGCTGATATACACACGGCCATCCCGTATGCAGTGACCTGCAAACACAGGCACATATGTTTAAAACACAGGTACAAAAATAAATGGACATTCATGAAACTAATCAAAAAAAAAAATTTACTTAAACCTATGCGTGTGGGGTGTCAATGGATAGGTCTTTTAAAATTACATTGAGGTTTCAAAAAACCATTTTTTCTAAAAGTCTTACGTTTGAGATATAGACGCTTCAAAAGTGGTAAAATGGTATTCGACATGCATGCTGTAGGTACTTATGTTATTTGTAACGCATTTCCTTATATGACAGCCCTGCGGCTTACAATGTATGCGGCACAAAAACTGCAGAGGTTTTCCTAGAAAAACACATTTCCTTACTTGGTCGTTTTCTTATCTTCGCCCAAGGCGAGTGAAATTATATCTAATTCCTTGTAGGTGGCAGCGGTGGAGGTCGTCAATACAATTTTAATACTAATAAAATTGCATGTGTATGAGCTATATTACTAGCATGTCGTAGTAGGTTTTGCGTGAAGAAGTAACAAATGTAAATCCATTCCATTCTCATAAATTTTCTTTCACACTTATTAATTGAGCCTGCATTATTCGTATATCAGTTGAGAGAACTGGTATACTACTATTCTAATGCAAAACTCTCAAAAATTGTTTAAAAATTTCAAATCATTACTTTTCAGTGTAAATTGTTTAAGCTCGGTGAAATTCCTTTAGCTTCTCAGGCGAGCCCGAGTTTTAGCGCGAGTCAAAACCGCTCAGCGCCATCTAGCGGCACGGTAGAGAAACTGTTACTGAAATCGTCGTGCTGAACACTTTGATGAACACAGGTCAAGTGCAATTCGGACCTAGAACCGAGGGTTCCGTGACAACTTTTAACTAAATTCGGGGTGCACTTTTTCAACTTAGCGAAAATATCACAATATGTTTGACGGCAAAAATACCAGTAATTCATAGTGTTCGTATGAAAGACATAGTTACACTCGCGGTTGTTGAAAATATGCTTTAATTTACTTAAAACCGGTCCGAACGTCTAAAAAATTCAAGTAACTACCACATAACAAAAGAAAACGCATGGTGCAAGAGATATAATCCATAGAAGTGGTTAGGCGGAATTGTATACCAACGTTATTTTTACTGAAACCACGATAATGTATAGTTTAAGTCGGTAACATTCAACATATGTGAAACAGTGGAAATCGGTTCTTGCGTTCTGGAGTTATAGCGTCAGGAAGGAAAACCCGACTTATTTTTATATAGTAGATGACGTTCCATGTTTGAATTATTCGCTGGTTATACTTACTGCCAGTAGTCACACAACACATGCCAGTAGTCCAGAGGCTAAAGAGTCGGCATAGCTTCGTCAAAGAGGTGTCCCCTCTTGATGGCGAAGCTAACCAAGCCCGGATAAAACTCTAGCAGGAGAGATACCCCAACACATCTTCAATTCCGCTACAGGAACAGCTCCCCCCTGGACATAGTCTACCTTGGCAGACTTGGAAGTCCTTAAATAGACTGCGGACACAAGTCGGCCGAAGTAAGGAGAACTTGTACAGATGGGGTTATGTTGCGGACGATGCATGCTTGTATGGTGTCTCTCCACTGTACAGACGATGGCACACCTACTGTCATGCCCTACGTGTCCCCATACCTGCACACGTGCGGACCTGTACAACGCTTTGTCAGTCGCCGAGTACTGGTCCTCAAAAATATAACGCCAGAGTCGACACGAAAAGAAGAAGAAGACTTACTGCTTATTTGTTGATGGTGAAATAGGCCATTTTCATCTTTTAGTAAACGTCGACATATCACCACTTAAAAAGATACGACGACTCAATTATAATTAAGCTGCCTAGACAATGCTCATTTGAAATTCTATTTTTTTAACAGATAATTATAAAAAAGAAATGACAAAATCAGCACGTTTTTATTTTGTCCCAAAATTGAAAACTTCAATTCATTTACTTCGTTGCCCAACAAAGGATCAGACCAAATGAGCACTTTTTGGGAAATGGGTAAAGTACATTGCTTTACAATAAAGGCAGTTGTTGTTGTTTTTATTATAAGTCTCAGCTAAAGTGTGCTACCACGTTTACATTATAAATTGCACTTGTAAAAAGCAACCGTGACTCTGTGACAGACGAGGAATCGAACCCCGTGTCTTACGCTATCCGGGCGTATGCCTATACCACTCGGCCACCGACACATTAACAAGCCTGTTGAATTTTGCAAGTGCTTTCTTTTAACGCGTAGGCTGCGTGACCTCATCAATGTTGCGAGATTGCTTTCACATTCTGTCACAGAGTCACGGTTGCTTTTTACAAGTGCATTTTATATTATTAAGTTTGTATAGTGGCAAAACAAAAATCAACTACACCTTTTCATTGTTTTCTTTGCGGTTACATGAAAATTCTGCGGTAGTTAAGCTAATGAGTAGGCAGAGAAAAAAATGTAGACGCTTTTTTGAGTCAATGACCTTTTCAGTGGTTAGAATTTTTTGTAACGTAGTAACCGACTTCAAAAAGGGGGAGGTTATCAATTCAACTGTATGTTGTTTTTTATTATGTATGTTGTACCTCATATCTCAGTAATAATTTGACAGTTTTTTTTTTTCACCTACTTAGAGTGTTTAATAATAGTCCCCCTAGCCGATTTCGACTACGGTGGCCAGTCACAACGACTAACCGACTGTGCGGGACATTTTATAGTGCACAAGTGTGTGCGCAAACACAGGTGCACTCTATTCCTTTCACTCTCATAGCCCGATGGGACAGCAATCTGACACGACCAGAGAAAGATCAGGCGCAAGACCAGACTTTACGTGCTTTCCGAGGCGCGGGGGTGAAACACAGCTGTCTTCCAAACTCCAGGCTACCCTGAGAATTTCTAAACAGAAAAATACACAATCATGTTTTTGATACACAATCATGTTTTTATATTATTATTTTTATTATGTTTGTTTTGTTGTGTGTCAAATAAATGTTTCTTTCTTTCTTTAAAAAAACCCAGGTACATATTTTCACAATCCAGGAGATACGTAGAAGAACTAAGGTAACGGATGTAGTACTATTATATATTCTGTGACCCCGCACTCCTCATCCTATACATTAAACAAAATATTTTTTTACAAAAAAAGGAAAAAAAACGACTTAAAATAAATGCAAAAACTCTGAAATAAACTCGTGACTCTTTTAAAAATGGTTGTTGAAAAATGTGTTAGTAAAAACAAATCCATAACCAAACTAAAAATATACTTCGTATTTACCCAATGAAGCATCCAACCTTACGATACGCCACGACAGATTCTCCTTTGTATCATTAAAAAGCCACTGAACTGACGAACGATCAAAGCTTGTCTATGGTCTGAAGAAAATGAGCCGATTACTCTATGCCCACCGCTGACCAATCATTAGCATCGGTTGGCGCGTTCTTTATTTAAAATTATAACGTTCTAACGGTCAGTTAGGTTTCAAGTAAGCACGTCTTTTGATCGTATTTTTCGCTCTAATAAAAAACAGGGTGAAAATAATTGTAGCATGCCATTCCGACCTAGTTGCCTCCCCTGGCTATTTCTGTAAGGATGCGTTTTGAAAACCGGTCATGTTTGAGTTCAAAGCATCTTTTTACAGGCGACTTTGCTGGTTGTAACTTAAAAAGGCAAAAAATTACTAGAAAAAAAAAATATGCGTCGACATTTGGATGCAAAACTCCCAAACTGAGTTGTAAGAAGCTTCTATGCCTAGCAAAAGATGTGTCACAAATACAAAGACAATTTGTCTTTGAAATTTGAATTTCGATTATGAAACCGTTTTTATGAGTTGATGACAAGTGGCGTCAATTTATGGCGCATGAGATTTGTTTGTTGTCAGTTCAATACGCTAGCAATAATAGTTCAATGTTTCCAAACGACATAGTAAGTAGATGCTCTATCTATTTAAAGAGGAGCATAATTATATTTCTGGCTCTAGGTATCAAAATCATGTATATTGTTTCCAATTCATACAATTTTAAGCATTCTTTCACATAGTTTATTTTAGTTCTTAAAGTGTTGTGACACCATACAAACTTAATAATATAAATTGCACTTGTAAAAACACAACTGTGAACCAGTGACAGTCGAGGAATTGAACCCCGTGTCTTACGCTATCCGGGCGTATGTTTATACCACTCGGCCACCGTCACATTAACAAGCCTGTTGAATTTTTGCAAGTGCTTTTTAACGCGTAGGCTGCCTGACATCATCAATGTTGCGAGATTGCTCTCACAATATCCGAAGGAAAATATTTTTACAAATATTTTCAATTCAATTCCTCGTCTGTCACAGGTTCACAGTTGTCTTTTTACAAGTGCAATTTATATTCTTCCACATAATTAGTTTCATTTAAGTTTATCAGATGCCTCGTTGGTCACTGTTCTTGAGATCAAACGGCGGGTATTTGCTTATTCGCATACATTTCACAGAATCCCGAATCGGGGCTAACGGGATTAAGCCGTTCGCGGAAACGCAGTAGAATTGGAGCCTCATGAGTGAACATTATAGTTAGGTTGTTTCGAATTGGCCAATTTTTACCGACTTTAAATAAAGGAGGTTTTTGGTTTAATTTTTTGAAAGTAGTTGGCAAATTGTTTTGATTAAGAAATATATTATATAAAATCGAAAAGTCACAGTTAGTAGTAGCGTTACATAGCCGCATTGGTTGTGCCTATATGTACCTATGTCCATATATGTCCATAACTGCCTCGGTGGCGCAGCGGTGAGAGGGTCGCATTTTAAAGCGACGGCTGCGCCGGAGGTCCCAGGTTCAATTCCCAGGTCGGGCCAAAAATATGTACCGGAGGTTTTCTGTTCAGAAATTCCCAGGGTAGCCCGGAGTTTGGAAGTTGGCGGTGTTTCACCCTCGTGCCTCGGAAAGCACGTTAAGCCGTTGGTCCTGCGCCTGATCTCTCTCCGGTCGTGTCAGATTCCTGTCCCATCGGGCTATGAGAGTGAAAGGAATAGAGAGTGCACCTGTGTTTGCGCACACACTTGTGCACTATAATATGTCCCGCGCAGTCGGTTAGTCGTTGTGACTGGCCACCGTAGTCGAAATCGGCTAGGGGGACTATTATTATGTCTATAAATAATTACTTATCCAAAGATTTAACTTACACAAAATAATTTAAGATACACGAAACTTACACTGAGGTTTTATAACCTCTTCTTTTACTTTTTTTAGTCGGGTAAATTGAAACCCTTATAGAATATGACTCTGGTTGGTTTTAAGCGACTGAAGATTATTTCTGTGTTTGTAGTGTGCGTAGCTTCGACTCTACCATCGAAATTCTGATGATTCAAATGGTATTATGGAACATGTTATGCCTATTTTTGTGTAATCATAACTCTTTTGCCTCAACGGCTGTGTAGCCATATCCTACAGCTCGATATGTCACCCGTTTTAAGGTGGGTACTGACCAACGTTACGAGGTATAATGTAACATGTTACACAGCGAGCATTCGTGCAGTCAGTTCGTGTTACGAAGAAACCAGCGAGCAACGAGCCGCTCGTTGCTCGTCGTTTTGACGAGCATGTTACGCCGATCTTAGAACACAGCGTAACATGCTCGATGCGTAACACGCTCGATGCGAATGTTACATTACACCTCGTAACGTTGGTCACTTTGGCCACAACATCTTTAAAGATTATATTTGCAGTGTCATGGAGGTCTGATCTGGAGTCTGCATCGTCTCAAGGGGAGGAGCAGCTTTGCGTTGAAGCCTTTAATGCTTAAGATGGTCCAGCCAGGCTTCATCGTGTTGCGACACCCCGAGGGCAATATTGTGGCGCCATTCTCGTCTCATGCTTGCGCGTGTTTCCCAATTTTGAGTATTGATGCCGAATGAATCCATATCTGCTACATAAAAATACGTCGGGTTTTCCTCCCTGACGCTATAACTCCAGGCCGCACGAACCGATTTCCACGGTTTTTCATTCGTTGGAAAGGTCTCGAGCTTCGTGAGGTTTATAGAAAATTCCCATAAAACGGGGCCGGGGCAGGACGGGGCTGGGGGCGAAACGAAGTTCGCTGGGACCGCTAGTCCCATATAAATACGTTGGTCAGTACCCACCTTTAAAGGCTTACGGCCAATTTTACTCAATCGCACTACATCACGACATATTTTAACGCTCAAAAGAACATCGGCTGATACAAATCTATGCTTCTACCATAACAAGCTCAGAATCCACTGCGAGGGATTAAATTACAGTCGCTTTGCTTATCAAAGGGCCCACAATGATGAGACGCGAATAGGATATACGCGTGAGATAGAGAAGGACAGGTTTATCTTTTAGTTTGTGTAATGGTTAGGACTGTTTGCGGGAATATGGAATAATTTGTGTTTGTTTTCTTTTTTTTATACCAAATAGAGTGAACTAGGCTTCTTCTGGGTGAGCTCGCTCCATTGTACACGTCTAATTTATGACGACACGTTTGGGGTAGTGCTAGCGCTCCTTACTACTATACCAGCGGTTGCGGGTTCGAATCCCGCAAGGGGCAAATGTTTATGTGATGAGCACGAACATTTGTACCTAAGGGCCAGTTTTTTGATCCGTAGTAATGGTAAAATTACGTAACCAGCGGTTGAATATTAACGATTGTATGTTTTGAAAAGAATACCTTAACCAATGGTAATTAAAATTTAATCATTCTGTCATGAAGCTCAAGTGGCAGTGGGCAGGGCACATAGCGCGTAGAAATGATGGCCGTTGGGGCAGAAAAGTCTTAGATTGGAGACCCTTCGACCAAAGGCGCAGCGTAGGACGTCCACCGACAAGATGGACAGACGACCTTGTAAAGATCGCAGGATCACACTGGATGCAGGCCGCTCACAACCGGTCGCTGTGGAAATCCATGGGGGAGGCCTATGTTCAGCAGTGGACGTCCTTTGGCTGATGATGATGATTCTGTCATTTGGCTAAGGTATTTATTCTTCATTCACCATTGTAGTATTATTATAGTGGGAATTAAACTGCCTGAAAATTGAACAGATTAAGTTGAATCGCAATACGCAATACAATTAGTTTGAAAATATGTTGCTACTAGCTTTTGCCCGCGACTTCGTCCGCGTGGAATAGTGACTTCTTTCTCCCGTTTTTTACACATTTACCACTATATCTTTGCTCCTATTGGTCGTAGCGTGATTTTATATAGCTTAAAGCCTTCCTCGATAACTGGACTATCCAACACAAAAAGAATTATTCAATTAGAACCAGTAGTTTCGGAGATTAGCGCGTTCAAACAAACAAACAAACAAACTCTTCAGCTTTATAATATTAGTATAGATTTTAACTAATAGTTGCAATTCATTTCCGCGGTCACCCATCCCATCCCAGCCGCTCAACAGGTGCTTACCTCCTCATGCGTTGTAGCTCAGTGAGCGTATGTGCGTTTGATCTCTTTGATCAGTGATTAACGTTGCGCGTTCGATGCCCGGGTAGAGCTTGTGTGTAGGGGGAGGGGAGGTCGTTGAACTGGCGGAAATAAATACTGAGGTTGTTGTGCAAACGTTTGTGTTATGTTAATATGCTTGTACAATGTTTTAATTGGTACGGCATTTCTAATAGACGTCAGAATATTAACCAACATCAAAAAAGGAGTTTCTCAGTTTGGCCTGATGTATTGTGATGTGTTCGGCCACAATTATCCACGATTATTAATTATATACTTTATATTTAGTTTATAAACTTATAGTTATATTATGGTGTGTATATAATATTATTATTCTACACTATAGTATTTTGTTGCAATTTTAATATCTATTTACAACACTCTCCTGCACCCATAACAATCTCTCTGCATGACCTAAAGGTATGACTGGGAGAGAATGCTTTTAGGATTAAGTCCACCTGTTGTACACTTTTATTTGTGTAATAAAGTTTTTAAATAAATAAATAAAAAATATCAGCCAAACGCGGGCTGAATCGACTGTGATGCGGTTTTCAGTGCAGTAATTGTCACATTCAGGGGAAAGGTTGAGTCTAGTAACTATTTTGACCGACTTAAAAAAAGGAGGTCAGTAAAAAGTAGGTTAGGCAGGTAATATTGTTTTATTCTTTATTTAAAAATAATTAAATTCATCAAAAACTAGAGAAATCCCAAATTAGGTATGTGCTATACCTATAAGGATGAACTAGTTGAATTGGCATTATTACCAGCATAAACTCCTTAAAACTGTTATAATATAGTACTTGGTAGTAAAAAAGCAGAAAATCAAGAATCATTAAATCACTATTTCACTGATAAAATAATGAGGATAAAAACTCCGACTAACCGACTTCAAAAAACGATATTCATTTGCCATCTCAAGTTGTCATTGACCTCTTCAAAAACATGTATTTTTTTTACATTCCAACAAATTCTACGATGAATATCTGAAGTCCTGACCTTGTCTGTTAATTCTGTGAAAGAGTGAGTCAATTGGCGACCAGTGGAACTTGGTCCGTGCATCGCTGGATGTAGAATGTGTAAGTTGTTGTGTGAGATATCAAATTAGAGTGGTACAGTGCATGTAATAATCAGTAAGTTGGGTTGGAACAATTTTTATGAACATCATTTTGTTTAAATTGCACTTGTAAAAAGCAACTGTGAACCTGTGACAGACAAGGAATTGAACCCTGTGTCTTACGCTATCCGGGCGTATGCCTATACCACTCGGCCACCGTCACATTAACAAGCCTGTTGAATTTTGCAAGCGCTTTTTAAAGCGTAGGCTGCGTGACATCATCATCATTTTGTCTTTGTCATTGTCATTGGGGAAGAAAAGTTCTAAATTGGAGACTCTTCGACAAAAGACGCAGCGTAGGACGTTAACCGACAAGATGGACAGACGACCTTGTAAAGATCGCAGGATCACACTGGATGCAGACCGCTCACCACCGGCCGCTGTGGAAAACCGTGGGGGAGGCCTATGTTCAGCAGTGGACGTTCTTTGGCTGATAGTAGGCTTGGCATGGCAAAATTAAAGAGAATAATCACAAATATAGACATTGTCTTGACAGGCGTGATTGGGTCTAAAGGTTTCTGAGTTTAGTAGCATACCATGACCGTTGATTGATTGATTTACTGCTTCGGTGGCGCAGCGGTTAGAGGGTCGCATTTGAAAACGACGGCTGCGCCGGAGGTCCCGGTTTCAATTCCCGGGTCGGGACAAAAATATGTACCTGGATTTTTCTGTTCAGAAATTCTCAGGGTAGCCCGGAGTTTGGAAGTTGGCGGTGTTTCACCCCCGTGCCTCGGAAAGCACGTAAAGCCGTTGGTCCTGCGCCTGCTCTCTCTCCAGTCGTGTCAGATTGCTGTCCCATCGGGCTATGAGAGTGAAAGGAATAGAGAGTGCACCTGTGTTTGCGCACACACTTGTGCACTATAATATGTCCCGCGCAGTCGGTTAGTCGTTGTGACTGGCCACCGTAGTCGAAATCGGCAGTTATTACCATGACCGTACTAGGAATGTGTCATGCAAAAAAAAAGACAGCACCAGCAAAATGCGTCTCGCTCTTGCTTCAAATAACGGTGAGACAGAACGCTGTAGATCCGTTCAGTGGGCATAGTAGAGCGTATCGTCTTTCTTTTCGTTACGGTGTAGTCAAAAGTTTCTTTAATTAATACTAGCTTTTGCCCGCGACTTCGTTCGCGTGGACTTCAGGTTCGTCCCGTCTAGTAGCGCAAAAAATGAGTTTTTTTACGACCTCACATTAGAAACCTCAAAAATTGTAGCCTATATGTTATTCTGATGTATAAGCTATATTGTGGTAAAGTTTCATTCAAATCCATTCAGTAGTTTTTACGTGAAAGAGTAACAAACATCCATACATCCATACATCCATACATCCATACTTACAAACTTTCGCCTTTATAATAGTAGTAGGATTAATTAAACAAGCTTCAAGCTTTCAATAAATTAAACATGTGGCCATGGTACTACGAAGTAAAAACGCTTTCAGAATAACGCTTTTCTGTGCAATAATTTTTAATTTAAATATTTCACGATATAAGAACTGATTAGAATTACAATGCATGGTTCGTTTCTCAAAATAATTGTGTATGAATCCCCGGCGAGTATAATATAGTAGTCTAGGCTGTGTGTAAACGTCTTTTTAAATGGCGCTTGGAAAATGTACATGTTTGAGGCGGCGATTCCAATTGAATAGAAAGAAAAAACGTTTATTCAGCACCAAAATATTTTTATAAAATTTTGCAAATTTTATAAAAAATTACATTGGTAATTTGTCTGATCTTAGTTGTATTGTTGTTTCTCCAAATTAAAACGTACAGTAACAGACAACTTTCTGCTTATTACTGCACTGTGACAGTTAAAGCTCAGCGTACATTGGTCAGGTGCCGGCGATACTAACCCGGGGTCGCGGGTCAAACGCTTATCACGCGTTTTGATAACAGCGCTAGTGATGTGCATGCGCGGTGAGAATCGGGTATTTTTGGGTATAAGGTATTTTAAAATCGACCATTTTAGTAGATAAAGTGCCTAAATACAGTAACTACATTTGCATACTTGTTTCTGATGTTTACGCGAATACTACACATTTAATTACCACTACATTTGCACTTAAAAGTGTTAGAGTAAATTAGTGGTGAAAATATGTATTCCTATCTATCTATACTAATATTATAAAGCTGAAGAGTTTGTTTGTTTGTTTGAACGCGCTAATCTCCGAAACTACTAGTTCGAATTGAATAATTCTTTTTGTGTTGGATAGTCCAGTTATCGAGGAAGGCTATAGGCTATATAACATCACGCTACGACCAAAAGGAGCAAAGATATAGTGGTAAATGTGTAAAAAACGGGAGAAAGAAGTCACGATCGTTGGAAGATTAAAAAAAACTAAAGTTTAGGTTAGGTTTAGTGTAATTGTGAAATTACTTACTCCATGACCATTATAGCAATAATTCTATTGCCTAACCTATTTTGTCAGCTACTTTAAAAAAACTGTCTGAAACAAGTAGAATGGATTTTTACAAACGAATTTCCACAGATTTCTGCGGAACGAATGCAAAAACTATTGATATTGACAGCACTTTCGAAAGTGAACCAATGAAAAATTCAGAAAGATTTTCTCTTTTACAAATTCTCCGAATGCTAGTGTTCTCGACTTTTTTACCAGACTGCTAGGAAGAGCTATGTTATGAAAATTGCAACGTGAATAACATTCAAAATATTTTTAAGATGAAAGATAATAGGCGATTCCAATTTAGTGAGACATAATAATATACCTACCAGTAAAAAATCCTCAATTGGTTGAATTATTTATACGTACTATGAATACGTTATTAATATCTCCATTTCCGATTCCATATAGGTATTTAAAAAAAGTGATTGAGGTATACAACTAATAAAAAAACCTATTACTTTTTTAAGAAAAAAATATGAAAAATGTCGCGCACATCACTAATCTAATCAATGAACGGTAGAACAATTATATCACTCAAAGCGTCGCGTCTCCGTGAACAAACATGCTGTGTTTATGATAATAATTATTTTTAATAATAATCAACAGGGAAAGTGGAATAATAATAATAATAAACATAAACGCTAAGTGAGTGCCAAGTTTGTGATATTTTTTTGTGAAAATCTGTGTGTGTTTGGATCTAACTGATTGCGATAATTTGGTATGGACTAGTGACTAATTATCTAAGATTTTTTCTTTCTCTATACACGTAGTATTGTATCTATAGGCACTGAATAATATCAATTGCACTTGTAAAAAGCAACTGTGTCACACAAGGAATCGAACCAAATGTCTTACGCTATCCAGGCGCAGGCCTATACCAGTCGGCCACAATAAAATTATAAACTTCTTCATCATAACCGATTGTTAATTATTTGTGAAAATATTTAAAACAATATATTTACTCGACTGCGTCAGAAGGAGGGTTATGTTTTTCGAGCGTATGTATGTATGTATTTCCTTAGGATGTTGAAGGAGCAATCTCAGAACATTGGTGAGGTGACACAGCCTACGCCTAAAGGTGGGTTTAGACCAAACAAAGAACTAGGGCTAGAACAAGAATATCCTCTCTTGTTCTTTTGTTCTAAACGGAAGCTCGAATTCTGCGTTTTACACCAAAATATCGAGCGAGCGTTCTTAGAATATTCTATAGAACGCAGAACAACGAACGAATGCTCTGAGTAGAAGAATTTAATGAAGTGGGGATTGAGCATTCGCTCGTCTGATTTAAATGAGCCTTTACAAGAAAGAACTTGCAAAATTCATCAGATTTGCCGATGTCGATAAGTTACTGATGCTGAGTAGCACTCCTTTGTTTTGATACACCTTGTATAATCCTATGAGAATTGCAAAATAAAAATAAAATAATAGACACCGACCAAATACCGATTAAATTACTGTAGTAGCGATTAGACACTAGATTTCTATATGTTTACCTCCTTATTCATAATACTGCCAACAGTCTGATAATTAATAATAATAATCATTTATTTATTGAAAAGGACAACAGTTGATCCAAATAGGATTAGTAAAACGATGTATCTTACATACTATGTTAGTACCTTATAACTAATTTAGTGCAAGTACATTGGCTTAGGTGCCACATTAAGGGACAAACATGTTGTCGCCCAGCAATAACTTTCAGAATACCGTTGGAGCTGTCACGCACCCTGAATAACAGGGATGCTTGTATGTGCTAATAAACCTGTTTTAACTATTACACTGTTTTGTCTCGTTCTTTCTTGGCGTTGTCATCATTTGACAGAAAGTGACAAAACAGTGTAATAGTTAAAACTGGTTTAATGGACTGTTTGCGTTTTTATGAGGGGGTTAATCTTACGATGCTTTAAATAGCTTTAAAAATATAATACCTAGTTGTCTAGTTTCAATAAAAATTGTCAATAATAATTCTATTGCCTAACCTATTTTGTCAGCTACTTTAAAAAAACTGTCTGAAACAAGTAGAATGGATTTTTACAAACGAATTTCCACAGATTTCTGCGGAACGAATGCAAAAACTATTGATATTGACAGCACTTTCGAAAGTGAACCAATGAAAAATTCAGAAAGATTTTCTCTTTTACAAATTCTCCGAATGCTAGTGTTCTCGACTTTTTTACCAGACTGCTAGGAAGAGCTATGTTATGAAAATTGCAACGTGAATAACATTCAAAATATTTTTAAGATGAAAGATAATAGGCGATTCCAATTTAGTGAGACATAATAATATACCTACCAGTAAAAAATCCTCAATTGGTTGAATTATTTATACGTACTATGAATACGTTATTAATATCTCCATTTCCGATTCCATATAGGTATTTAAAAAAAGTGATTGAGGTATACAACTAATAAAAAAACCTATTACTTTTTTAAGAAAAAAATATGAAAAATGTCGCGCACATCACTAATCTAATCAATGAACGGTAGAACAATTATATCACTCAAAGCGTCGCGTCTCCGTGAACAAACATGCTGTGTTTATGATAATAATTATTTTTAATAATAATCAACAGGGAAAGTGGAATAATAATAATAATAAACATAAACGCTAAGTGAGTGCCAAGTTTGTGATATTTTTTTGTGAAAATCTGTGTGTGTTTGGATCTAACTGATTGCGATAATTTGGTATGGACTAGTGACTAATTATCTAAGATTTTTTCTTTCTCTATACACGTAGTATTGTATCTATAGGCACTGAATAATATCAATTGCACTTGTAAAAAGCAACTGTGTCACACAAGGAATCGAACCAAATGTCTTACGCTATCCAGGCGCAGGCCTATACCAGTCGGCCACAATAAAATTATAAACTTCTTCATCATAACCGATTGTTAATTATTTGTGAAAATATTTAAAACAATATATTTACTCGACTGCGTCAGAAGGAGGGTTATGTTTTTCGAGCGTATGTATGTATGTATTTCCTTAGGATGTTGAAGGAGCAATCTCAGAACATTGGTGAGGTGACACAGCCTACGCCTAAAGGTGGGTTTAGACCAAACAAAGAACTAGGGCTAGAACAAGAATATCCTCTCTTGTTCTTTTGTTCTAAACGGAAGCTCGAATTCTGCGTTTTACACCAAAATATCGAGCGAGCGTTCTTAGAATATTCTATAGAACGCAGAACAACGAACGAATGCTCTGAGTAGAAGAATTTAATGAAGTGGGGATTGAGCATTCGCTCGTCTGATTTAAATGAGCCTTTACAAGAAAGAACTTGCAAAATTCATCAGATTTGCCGATGTCGATAAGTTACTGATGCTGAGTAGCACTCCTTTGTTTTGATACACCTTGTATAATCCTATGAGAATTGCAAAATAAAAATAAAATAATAGACACCGACCAAATACCGATTAAATTACTGTAGTAGCGATTAGACACTAGATTTCTATATGTTTACCTCCTTATTCATAATACTGCCAACAGTCTGATAATTAATAATAATAATCATTTATTTATTGAAAAGGACAACAGTTGATCCAAATAGGATTAGTAAAACGATGTATCTTACATACTATGTTAGTACCTTATAACTAATTTAGTGCAAGTACATTGGCTTAGGTGCCACATTAAGGGACAAACATGTTGTCGCCCAGCAATAACTTTCAGAATACCGTTGGAGCTGTCACGCACCCTGAATAACAGGGATGCTTGTATGTGCTAATAAACCTGTTTTAACTATTACACTGTTTTGTCTCGTTCTTTCTTGGCGTTGTCATCATTTGACAGAAAGTGACAAAACAGTGTAATAGTTAAAACTGGTTTAATGGACTGTTTGCGTTTTTATGAGGGGGTTAATCTTACGATGCTTTAAATAGCTTTAAAAATATAATACCTAGTTGTCTAGTTTCAATAAAAATTGAGATTAAAATCCATTTCAAATTCTTTGCGTTCATTTTTAAGTTCTTCTTCTTCTTCTTCTTCTCAGCCTTCTTCTACCATTTTCTTGGTGTAGGCCTCCTTTCTTTTTAATCATTTTTAAGTTAGGACCAACTAAATAATGAAAGTGAAAACCTGTGGTGGTTCAAAGTTTGTATTGTATGATAAGAAATTATTTGTTGCTTTAGAAAACACATCAAGCTTGTTTGTTAAAGATAGTGTTAGAGGGGATGAAACCTCGGTGGCGCAGCGGTGAGAGGGTCGCATTTTAAAGTGACAGCTGCGCCGGAGGTCCTGGGTTCGATTCCCGAGTCGGACCAAAAATATGTACCTGGATTTTTATGTTCAGAAATTCTCAGGGTAGCCCAGAGTTTGGATGTTGGCGGTGTTTCATCCCCGTGCCTCGGTGCGCACGTAAAGCCGTTGGTCCTGCGCCTGATCTCTCTCCGGTCGTGTCAGATTGCTGTCCCATCGGGCTATGAGAGTGAAAGGAATTGAGAGAGCACCTGTGTTTGTGCACACACTTGTGCACTATAGACTCCCGCGCAGTCGGTTACTCGTTGTGACTGGCCACCGTTGTAGAACTCGGCTATATATTACTATTATTATTATATTTATGAGCCAACGCTCGTTAACACACGCCCTGACAGTTTAGGAGATTTTATCATAGAATATTTTATTTGTAAAATAATGCTAGGACGTCCACCAACAAGATGGACAGACGAACTCGTAAACGCAAGATCAAATTGGATGCAGACCGCTTGTGATCGGTCTCTGTGGAAAGTTGGTGAGGCCTATGTTCAGCAGTGGACGTCCTTTGGCTGATAATGATGATGATAAATGATAGGAATCTATTTTTAAAGGTTTCCCTCGTGACCGTCGATTGGGATTTTTTAATACCAATTGAGCCACGCTTTATACGCTTTGTGATGTCATATCAGGAGGTCAGGGAATAGGCAAGCAAAAGAAAAGAATGGCAATTTCTCCACCGACAAGAGTGAAGCTCTTAACAGCAGCCTACGCGTTAAAAAGCACTTTCAAAAATTCAACAGGCTTGTTAGTGTGACGGTGGCCGAGTGGTATAGGCATACGCCCGGATTGCGTAAGACACGGGGTTCAATTCCTCGTCTGTCACAAGTTCACAGTTGTCTTTTTACAAGTGCATTTATATTATGAAGCTCTTAAGTTTAAGAAGAAGACACGCTATGCTTGTGTACTTATAGCACAGCCCGGACACTCAGAAGAAACTTTTCATTTTGGCCATACATTGACAGATGGCGGGTTGCACAGACGCCGCGTTTGTGTGCGTGCTATAAGGGTTGACAAAGTCCGTTACACCGCACCGGTCATAGCTATTTTCACATAACAATTTAATATAAACAGATACATAAACAACGTAAATAATTTACTTTAATTTAGTAAACAACGTAACGAGTACTAATTTTCATAATGTCATATTCACGTGGTATCGTAGAGAAATAAAAAGATAGAATCTACCTTAGCAACACCTGATTTCACCGATCACATAAATGATACAATTATAATTTCCTAACTACACATAATTCTATAGAAAGTTACCTTTACCTAACGTTTTTAAAGTTGTTTACTGTAACTGAATACTTAGAATAGGTTATATATAGTTGCATATTTTGTATGAAGTTACTTTCCACCTCTCATCTTTTGGGAAACGAAAAAAACTCCTATCGGAGTCATTTCTCGAGAAAGAAAGACACCCGTACACTGCACAGTACTTAGGCATCTCTCGTACACAAAACTTTGTACTTCCGCTAACGTCGCAAACATGCGCGTGCCATGCCCGCTAGGCGGTCCCCTAATGAGGACCCTAATTCCGGCGAGATAGTGAGGTAAGTCAGACTAGGGAGGGGAGGTGAGTGTCCGTTCTGTATGTAGTACTATTATACTATTATATATTCTGTGCTTATAGTTAAAATTCTAAATCCCTTTTATCTATCATGGAAATTAATTTCGGGTCGCCAGTTAAAACAGGTCGCTACGATTGACCTGTGCTATCTAAAATGTAGTAGGTAGGTAGTCAAAACAAATTTAATGATTAATTATAAATATTTATGGTAAAACATTTATTTTCAGATAATAATGAAAGCTGCATATTTCTTTATAGTCTTTGGTAAGTACCTTGATATTATGTATCCTAATTCAATTGCCTATATCATATTGATTTTTATTCGACGAATATTTTTTACCTGACTTTTTAAAAATCAATCCAAAGTATACTTAATTTATAAAGATCGTAGGTACTGCAATAAAAAAACACATGACATCATACAATTCGAGGTATTATTTGTTTAATGAAACTGATTATATAGACCGAAGATTCTTACAAGGAAAACAAAATATCTCAAAATCTACAAAAAATCGGTTAACATACATAGAGTATAATTATTTGGATAGTCATGAATGTAAGGAATCCAAAAATATGGACGTTACTCTTTGGACCACTCTGTTGTAAACTTGTTAATAAAAAAAGTAAAGTTAGCCTGTAAGCATCCCACTGCTGGGCAAAGGCCTAACCTCAAATATGAGGTAGTATGAGCCATACTCCCCCACGCGGGCTCAGTGCGGATTGGCGGAGGGCTGTTTGCAAGGCAAGCGACCAACCTTGCTGTCAGACTTTATCAAGCCCATAGGGCTTCGGTTACTATTGATATAAGTCGTTAAGCCTAGTCATATAAACTTGTTGAATCAAAATTAGTATAAATGTTAATATTTTCAGCCCTAATCTCAACAGTCTACTCGACAAAAGACGTCCGTCTACTCTTCCCTTTAGACAAACAATACATATACGAGGTACATGCGTCATTGTCTACACTCGCAACATCTTCTGATGGTAAGTGATTTCTTCACAAAAACACGGGCGGGACTCGAACCTGCAACTTTATGGCTAACCGGGCCAAATGCTCTTCCAATTCAAAATCTCAGTCAAGAGTCTCAGAAAATGAGAAAATCAGCGTCGTGATAAACATTACACATGGTTATCACGACTAGCGCTGAGCGGGAGCCTTTTTGATACACAATCATGTTTTGTATATTATAATTTTTATTATGTATGTATTGTTGTGTGTCAAATAAATGTTTCATTCTTTCTTTCTTTCTTTCTTTCAATTGAGCCACCGAGCTATCGGTCCGCCTGTGCGAAATTTCTGTTATATTAGGGTACGTCATTACGGGTGCGTGACGAATACATGATCTTATTTCATCTTTATGAATTGTATAAGTTTCTGTTTTCTTTTTCTAGTAAAATTATGAAATAACTGAAAGAAAGAAAGAAAAGAAAGAAAGAAACATTTATTTGACACACAACAATACATATTTAATAATAAAAATTATAATATAAAAAAAAAACATGCTATAACTGCTTAATCATGTATCTGTTTTGTAAAATTTTCAGGCTACAAAGACACATCTTGGAGTCTCACAGGGCGACTGAAGGCCCAAGTCTTTGGAAACGACAGCCAAGTCAGATTTGAACTAGACGACATTAAGGTTAGTAGGTGTTTGGACTGCCTCGATGGAGTAGTGGTTGGTTTGCTGGTTGCTACCCAAGAGGACCCTGGTTCGAATCCCGGGTTGGGCCAATATTAGTTTCTGGGTTTTTTCTGTTTTTAATTTTATTTTTTTATTTTTATTTTTGCGCCAGACAACACACCAATTGTCTGGTTTCGTGGTAAGGAATTTTCTTCCTTGTGTTACGAAGTACCAGACAACGATTATGACGGGGGCGTTTCCCATAAATACTTAAAAACATATAACATCCATGACAAAGGTACAAATGTTCATGCTCATCACACAAACATTTGCCCCCTGCGGGATTCAAACCCGCAACGGCCGGCGTAATAGTCAGGAGCGCTAACCAATACACCAAACGCGTCGTCAAAAAAACAATACTCGGAGTCAGGCTGTTAGTGGTGATGATGACATCTCCGTGCCTCAGAAACTTGAGAAAGAAAGAAAATAAATTTATTCGACCCAAATTAACACAAAAAAAAAACATTGAAAGATTAATTAGGATTAAGTATATGTCGCAGCTAGCAACACTAAACGGAACGCCAGCGCGCCCTCTAGCGGTGTTTCACGTCAAACAAGGTTTTGGCGCGCTCGGCAGAGTCGTGGCGGTCAGCGACGCTTCATCGGAGCTCACTTTTCGGTCGAGTCGTCGTGCTGTGAGGATCTACGTCACGGAACTGCCCTGCGTCACGTTTAGTGTACCTAGTGCCTACCTAAATTAGAATCAATAACTGCTGTTTGTGAAGTGTGTAATAAAGTTTGATTAATCATCACGTCTATCTATTTGCACGATCGCCTATTTTGCCCACATGATGTCCGATGGTTCGGTTAGAAATTCCGTGACGATCCTACATATAGATTCCACGATTCAATAAAAATAGATCAGTAGGCTTAAGTCGAAAAGGCACTCGCTCAGCATTGGCCGTGGCAGTAGCGGAACGCATACCACGACGCTGATTTTCAGCGAGTGCCTTTTTTGTGGGTACAGGCAAATAAATAAACATTGAGGTACGAATACATAAATTAGATAAACACAATTATAATAATAAAATAACATTAAATTGGACGAATAATATAATAATAAAATAACATTACACTTGGACGAATGTTAACTCATCCAAGCTCGCAAAGCACGTTAAGTCGTTGGCCCTGCGCCTCTCATCGGTCTTCTGGGGGCGTATTGCGATCCAACTAAATCCGTTCAATTCCGAGGCAGTTCAATTCCGACTCAGTGTAAACGGATATTATCAATATAATAATATTATAATAATACTACAATGGTATGAATATTATTATCTATATTGTTATATTATAGTAATATTATCAATATAATGCGAAATTGCAATAAGAATTGCTAATTTGACAGTTCATCAGAGCATTTTAACTGTCAAAACTGCATCGCAATACGCCCCCTGTCGTCACACCGAATAATGATAGTGAAGGAACAGAGTTTGCCTTGTGAGTGTCCAAGTGCCCTAGATCAACAATAATGTTCTTTTCAGATTCACGTTATAAGCAAAGGAGACGGCCATATTTCGTACCAGTTCGATGAAAAACTCAAACCGCTAAAGTTGCCATGGATTGTAGAATATTTTAAAGTAAGTTAAAAAAATGAACTTATTTGTACCCAATCTGATGCTGGGATGGTTAAAATGCATTCTAAATGAGATTATTTTGACATCATTTTGATTATTTTATAAACTTTTTTTTAATGTATTAAAAGTTGCACGCCTGCATTCAGGCTGAATACAACTTCTGCCTACTTTTATTTAAGATGTGAAGTTTGTAACTAATACTAGGTATATACTTTTGTGTATTCTGTCTAATAAATGATTGGTTATTGAATAAAAATTTAAAATTCACGTCAATGCAGAAAAACACATCTGAAAACAAAAATAAACACACTTACACAACTTAATAATAATAATTTGTAACGTGCACACTTTTGTGTATTCCGTCGAATAAATGATTGAATATAGATTAAAATTTTAAAAAATACGTCAATTCAGATTGAACACTAACTAACTCTCAGTTTTTCATATAGAATAGTAATTCCTACTAACACTCAACTTTATATGTAATCTGTGGTTATCGTGGTTGAAGTCACAGTTAGTATTATCTAGTTTTTTTAAGTCATCAATTGTGTAAACACTTTAATGTTGTTTGATTAACCGTAATAAATAAAAAAAACACATCTGAAAACAACAATACACGTGGGTTAAAATTTAAAAATTTCTGTTTAAACAGGACCTTTGCCTAATTGAATCCATATACCTGCCTACGGAACCAATATGGGTGTCCAATATGAAGAGAGCCTTAAGTTTGAACTTCCAACTGAAGAAAGGTGAAGGAATCTACACCAGCTATGAGGTAAGAAGATTGTGAAAAACACTATAAATTAAGTACTTATTTACCTATATTACTAGACAATTAAAGCTCAAAACACACCAATGGCTAGTCAGGAGCGTAACAGGTCGGTAACAGCTCCGAGAATGACACACGAAACGAGGATAACGCTAAGCATGGATTATTCTGTCAACGTCAAAAAAACTTACAAAGATAGAATGATGATTTTATCCGGGATTAATATATAATATTTAATATATCCAGGATTAATAGACAATTTATTTACTTATTTTATTCTTTATTGCACTGATAAAATAAAATACAAATGACGGACTTAATGTTTAAAGAATTCTCTACCAAATAACCCTGGGTTAAATCATCATGATCAAGTTTATGATTCGTTTATATCCTCACCATACTTAAACTTATAAACTACATTGGGCCTTAATCAGCTTTGGTATTTATGTGCCTTTGATTTGATCAGCTTTTAACTAAATACTTCAAGCCTAATTAAGGCTTGGCAAATAAACGCTTGAGTTTAAATTTATCACGTAGAGCACTATATTTATTAATAATATACACAAACTCGAGGTGCTCGTAGCGCAGTGGTGGCAGCGCTTTGGTATACCGAAGTTAAGCAACTTACGGCGCGGTCGGTGTTTGGATGGGTGACCATTCCGACCATATAAGTGACGTATATCACGAGCATCTCCGTGCTTCGGAAGGCACGTGAAGCCGTTGGTCCCGGCTAATATCGATTGGTATTAGTCGTTAAGCCTAGTCAGAGGCCCTATGGGCGGCTTGATAAAATCTGACAGCAAGGTTGGTCGCTTGCCTTGCAATCCTCCGCCAATCCGCACTGAGCCCGCGTGGTGGAGTATGGCTCATACTACCTCATACTTGAGGTAAGGCCTTTGCCCAGCAGTGGGATGCTTACAGGCTAACTTTACTTTTTACACAAACATATCACATTTTCAGCCCTGCATCCACGACTACCGCTGCCTCACGACTTACGTGACAGAAAAGCACAAGATCAAGAAGTTCACGTCATCTCCATCGTCTCCAAAGTTTGGGAACAGCTGGAGTTCAGTCCCTTGGACTAACCCTGTGTATAGACAAGATCAGGGGCTGTGGAATTCTATAGTAAGTGTTTAAAAGACATGTGGCATTTATATATACGTTTTAACTCCGAGTTAAAAATATTAACCCCGAGTTAAAGTGTTTACTTTGAGTCCTAATGTCATCGCGTCTCTGTCAACATTAAAAAACAATACAAATAACGTAAAGGTCACCGTAGCATACGACCGCGCTAGGAACATGTCAGACGAAAAAATCTTTGTAAAAAAATGACACTGTACCCACTAGACCGTTCCGTCACCGACCAACACTGTCGCGTGTCATGCACGGAGCGTGCCAGCACCGGTAAAATACGCTCTCGCTCCATACAACGGTGAGACAGAACGCTGTAGATCCGTTCAGTGGGCAAGGTAGAGCGTATCGTGATACTATTCGTATCTTATACGCTCCTAGCACGGTCAATGTATGGTACGGTACCGTAAATATTTATCGAGACTGTTTTTTTATAGTAAGTCAAAAGCCGCCATTTTTTATTTGATTTTTTTACAGCCTGATACAACATCAGTATCTACGGAGAGAGATTACAGTTTAAATGACAAAAACGGCCTCACAGACATTTTTATGTCTGAATTCATCATCTACAAATTGGATGACACCGAACTGAGGATCGTTACCGAGTAAGTACGGTTGTGATTGGATGGGTGACCATTCCTTATAACTTATTATTATTATGAGCATAATCTAGACTAATATTATAAAGCTGAAGAGTATGTTTGTTTGTTTGTTTGTTTGAACGCGCTAATCTCCGAAACTACTGGTTCGAATTGAATAATTCTTTTTGTGTTGGATAGTCCAGTTATCGAGGAAGGCTATAGGTTATATAACATCACGCTGCGACCAATAGGAGCAAAGATATAGTGGTAAATGTGTAAAAAACGGGAGAAAGAAGTCACTATTCCACGCGGACGAAGTCGCGGGCAAAAGCTAGTATATTATAGTGTCCCACTTCAGGGCATAGGCCTCCATACCATTTAGTTATTTATTTATTTATTTATTTCTTACCGAGTGAATTAACGACATTATTTTTCCCCCCTACCCCATCTAACTTTTAAACTAAACCAGTTTAAATTTTGAAAAAAATACGTAATATAGATCTTAACAAATACTTTCAACGAAAATTAGTTAAAGAAAAATTGAACTTGTAGTTTTTGAGATATAGCACATCTTCAATAACCGCAAACATAACTTTGTTCTTTTTACAAATACTATGAAAATCAAAGTTTTATTTGCGGTCAACAATAGTAGATTGTTATACAAGGGGAGAAAGCGACCCATTTCACTTGAGATGTTTCTGGCGCTCGAACGAAGTGAGAGCGCCAATAATTCGAGAGTGAAATGGGTGCTTTTACCCGAGTTAAACATACTATTTTTCATTTCGACTGTGAGGAAAACATTAAATTTACAAAAGTTGTTGTAGATGTCTTGGTGGGGTATTATGTAGTTCAGCGAGCAAGGAAAACTCAAGTTTTGAACAAAATATGTCAGTTGATTTACAGTACTAACAACACCTAACACGATTAGAAAGAATAACGGCACGAATACATATAAACAGAGTACAAAAAAGCAGAAAATATCAAATAATTAAAATCTTTGTAAAGACTATCGATCGATTTTTTTCCACAGATAATAACAGCAAAAATAATTTCTTTTTTTTCTAAAAGTTTTATCGGCTTTGGACGAATCTTTCCTGAAATGACACTGACAATATAAAATTAAAAAAAATAACATCTTGGCATTATGGCGGGCAGCCAAATATTTTAATTGTTAATTGAATTAAAATTAGAAATTGTATATTTTTTTTATCAACGATTATACATAATACCTACACAATATGATTTTCAATTTGTAGCTAAGCAAAAATGTTTGTTATTTTAATAACATGATGTGACTCAATTATCTTTGATCCAATGCCATGTCAATTAAAACTAAATTACTTTCCACCCTAGGGATGGATAAGCTATTTTCCACCCGGCTATCTACACAGGAAAGTTATATTTTCCGAACAGGAGAGATGAAAAATATTGTGGTATTTTTGCTAAGTGGAAGTAAGAATCCCTAACTCAGTTAAAGTTGGCATGGAACCCTCAGTGCGCGAGCCCGACTCGCACTTGGCCGGTTTTTTATTTTATTTTGGCGAAAGAGAAAGCCAAAGCCTAGGGAAGCGCTTTCTATCGACCGAAGTGTTATTTTTCGGGGACTATAATCCAATGAATTATCGTGTGGATGTTGTATTATATAGTGGGTCCGATCTAAAACTCACATATCGCGGTGCAGGACTGTATGGGGATTCGGATGTTGTATAGAGTTAGGCTGTCAGCGCCATCTAGCCGATGCGGAGACGAGTTAATTTGTTATGTGTATCGCCACACACTAATAGTTAATTTGCATCAATCATCTTCAACAACAGACCTATCAAAATTAAATATGGCTCCATTTTCCCCTATTTCAGGATGACAATCCAATATGAGACAGAACTGCAAGCGGCGAAACCTGAATGGCCGAAACTGACCAGGTCTTCCGTTAAGTACGACCGGGAGAGCTGTAAGGACGCTCTTTGCGGCATCATGACTATGGGGCAGGGGTATCTGAAGAACAGGACTTATGAGGTGAGGTTTAAGTTAGCATTATCATCATTATCAGCCAAAGGACGTCTACTTCTGAACATTAGCCACGGCTTTCCACAGCGACCGGTTGTGAGTGGTATTCATCCAGTGTGCTCCGCGATCTTTACATCTTGTCGGGGGACGTCCTACGCTGCGCCTTTGGCATCAACAGGCACACAACAAGCCCACAACTATCCCGAATCAGTGGAAGGGTTTATATTGGGTCGTGTATATATAAGTACCTCTAATGGGTCTATAATGCAAAAATAAATTACATAGGGCTAATCCTCCTGAACGTATTCGAGTATTCTTCAATTACTCCGTGATCATGGCGCTAGCAAAAATTTGTTGATCTGATAGAATTGGATTGAATTGAATAAACATTTTAAAAAAATAAATTAATCTAACCATTTTTTTTTCAGAACCTCCTAAAAATAGCTAAGAAGGGAATAGACGCCGACAATATTGTGAGGAACTCTTCCATGATTCACAGTCTTGACTTCATGAATCTTTTGAGGTAAATATTTTTATGTTTCTATAGTTGACCTCGAAACTAAATATTAAATTAATTTAAAACAACCCACCCGCAAGTTCTCTTCAGTTACTCCGTGATCATGGCGCTTGCAACAGTGCCGAAATATCGGAAGCTCATAAATAATAAGGTACATGGTAGCAATCCCGTATCTTACTATTCTAATGTTAGTGACCATGAAAGTTTAAAACAATATATTAATTTAAAAGTCCCAGAAAGTAAGTAATCTTCAAACGACTTATCAGATTTTTATAAAACAGCCATGTTTTATGAAAATCGGGTTAAAATTATCTATGACACAAAAATCTAAACGAAAATCGATTCATCCGTTTGGGAGTTACGGTACCACAGACTGATAAACAAATACACAGAGACATGTTAAACTCATTATACCCTTTTACCTCTTTTTACCTCTTTTGCGTCAGAGGTTACCCTTGTTCCGAGCCTATTCACTTCACAAGAATACGATCTAAGCAATGATAGTCCCCCTAGCCGATTTCGACTACGGTGGCCAGTCACAACGACTAACCGACTGCGCGGGACATATTATAGTGCACAAGTGTGTGCGCAAACACAGGTGCACTCTCTATTCCTTTCACTCTCATAGCCCGATGGGACAGCAATCTGACACGACCGGAGAGAGATCAGGCGCAAGACCAACGGCTTTACGTGCTTTCCGAGGCACGGGGGTGAAACACCGCCAACTTCCAAACTCCGGGCTACCCTGAGAATTTCTGAACAGAAAAACTCCGGTACATATTTTTGGCCCGACCCGGGAATTGAACCTGGGACCTCCGGCGCAGCCGTCGCTTTTAAATGCGACCCTCTCACCGCTACGCCAACGAGGCAGTTAATCTAAGCGATCTAAGCAATAAGCATCGTATAATATTACCTTAATGAAAGGTTCAGCTTGGTATCGATAAAATCGATCAGCAACGCTAAAGCAGTGCATAACAAATGTAACTCTATTCCAGCACAATGTCCCAACTGAACCTCACTACGCTGAGGAGGCTCTTTGAAGACCTGGTCCTCGGCACCAGCTACGAGCTGGAGACAGCGAGGAACATCTTCCTGGAGATGCTCCCTTACGCTGGCTCCGACTCCGCCGTCAGATTTGTGAAGCAGCTCGTTATTGAGGAGAAGGTAAAAAGTCTGATGGCAACGGCAGCCGTTGACATTCCAACGATTGTTGACGGCAGCCGTTGACTAGCTTCCGTTGAAAGTTACTGAAATGTCGACCGAGGTAAATAGACGGCAGCCGTTGCTTTTTCGCAGCAGCGAGTCAACGACAGGCCAAACGCCAACCAGTAACCAGTGACAGCTATAGGTAAACCGCTTCATTGTGACTTCGCCTGCGGGGCACAGGGGCGCGGAGGGAGGCAATAGCGGGTCGTGCGAGAGGTGCAGGCGGCGCGGAAATACCCGCCCTCGCCGCTAACTAGCCGCGCTCTCGTCTCCCCCTGCACCCCTCTGCCCCGCAGGCGAGGTCTCAATTTCGCGGACTAGAGTTGATGGTAGCCGTTGACAACAGAAATGTCAACAGCTTACATCACATCAACAACAAAGGTAGCGCAGCCGTCGCCTTCTGTCACCACAGCGTATCTAACGATAGTTACATGTTGGCGACTGACCGGGAGACAAGCCACTGTTGATAAAGCCACCATCATACAGGGTGCGTATTGCGATGCAACTTTTACTGTTAAGCAGCTCTGCTTTATTGTTGAAATTTGACGAGAAAGAGTGCGAAAGGAGAAAAACGTTCTAATTTAAAAGAGGAATGCAGAAGATGACGTTATGATTGACATGAGAGGAGTGTGAGGGTCTGAAGACCATAGAGGAGTACTATATGGATCTAAAGATGGATGCAAGACGTAAAGACGTGTTTATTATAGAAGACGCTAAATAAACCAAAAATTAAACCAATTGTGTACAATTCTAATATCCAAGTTTTGATCCACATCCATATTTTACATTTATGTAACTTACTAGCTATTGCCCGCGACTTCGTCTGCGTGGAATAGTGACTTCTTTCTCCCGTTTTTTACACATTTACCACTATATCTTTGCTCCTATTGGTCGTAGCGTGATGTTATATAGCCTATAGCCTTCCTCGATAACTGGACTATCCAACACAAAAAGAATTATTCAATTCGAACCAGTAGTTTCGGAGATTAGCGCGTTCAAACAACAAACAAACAAACTCTTCAGCTTTATAATATTAGTATAGATTAGTGCATTTTGTGTAACAGGAAAAGATAGAAGATTCAGCGATCATAGCGATGATCAGAAAGCTGCCGTTCACTGGAGCCAACTATACCCAAGAACTTCTCCAAGAGCTGGAATCCTTCACCAAACTGGGGCTGGACTTCCCACAGGTAATAAAAATGTTATATCTACGTAAGGTTAAGAAGGTTATATCCTTAGAGAATGAAAGTTTTATTTTATTTTATTAATAACAAACAAAAAAAATTTTAACTAAGACATGCAACATAAAAAAATAAGACTACCCTATTCAAAAATGAAACCATTTCCTTGTGGCAAGGAGGCTATAATGCTGGCTGCGTTGCCGCGTTGGATAGCTATGCTAGTCCTTTGCGCTAGAAACCAGCCAGCTTTATTATTGCCGTAACAGAATTTAATTTTGACGAAATTTTTCTAAACATTAATTTAGCCGAAGGTCCCCACGGCCCAAACGTTTCAACGCCAAACGGCGCAAATACATAATCACTTAATAGTTTTAATATTTTTTTGTAGCATATAATATAGGCAGACATTTGGCCACAATCTCACCAGATGGTTAGTGATGATGTGGCTTAGGATAGATCATGTCTGACTTGTAACAGTCTATTTACTCTCTTCTTGAATTCGCTTAGATTATAGTGGCTAGGAAACACTTTTGCCGGCAGCGAATTCCACTCCCTAGCCGTGCACATGAGAAATGTAGATCGGAACTTATTATTCTGTAGTGTGGCCATCATCGTTACGTTGCATTATTTTACAAACAAAACATTATTTGTCAAAATCTCCTAAGCCGTCATGTTTAGCCCTAAACGGTCTTTTGTTATACATCTTTTATCAGCTTATAATTTAAAAATCTGTCACTTTATACTTATTTGTGAAGTTAACGCGAAAACTACACATTTAATAAAACAAAATTTACGGATATTTTCGCGATAATTTATCAGATTTACAATCCCGAAGTTTCGAACACTTTACAGCGTTTGTGGTCACGGGGTAGACTAAAATGTTATTTGTCATTTATTAGAATTTAAAACAAAGTTAGCTACGGTCCATAGTAAAAATTCCAAAGCCCATAATGTTTAACTCATTTTATTCACTTATTTCTCCAGGAAATCAGACACTCGGCGATCCTCAGCTTCGCGACTTTGCTGCATCAGACCAAAAGAGACGGGAAAGTTGGTGACGACTACTTCGACAATATGGTGGTCAAGTACGTGCGGATGTATAGTGGTGAGTATTTTTTAAGGCATGCCTGCTAAATCACTTTCGCTATTTAAATTTTTCACAGGTGTCGGGTAATGAACGGCCACCAGATATGGTGGTTAGCTTCAAATATCTATACTAATATTATAAAGCTGAAGAGTTTGTTTGTTTGTTTGAACGCGCTAATCTCCGAAACTACTGGTTAGAATTGAATTATTCTTTTTGTGTTGGATAGTCCAGTTATCGAGGAAGGCTATAGGCTATATAACATCACGCTACGACCAATAGGAGCAAAGATATAGTGGTAAATGTGTAAAAAACGGGAGAAAGAAGTCACTATTCCACGCGGACGAAGTCGCGGGCAAAAGCTAGTGTTGAAAGCATTCCCCGACCAAACAGCGGCAGAAATTATTATTTATTTTTTATGAATTTACCAGTATGTAGTAGGGAGCGTAGTGGATGGGCTTCTCTATTAAAAGTTATAATTTCCAGTGACGATCCTTTGCCATAGCGAGTTAACGCCGCCATTAACTCGTTCCGGGACAGGCGTGAAAACAATAAAACATATTTTGCGTCTGAAATAGTGTCCCGGAACGTGTTAAATAAGCGTTCCTCTGGTGTTTAGTAGCAGCAACATTACTGGAAATTGTTTTTTTAGTCGGCAAGCAACACATTCTTTTGAAGTCAGTGCATGATGATTTCATGCACTGACTCCAAAAGAACGTATTTGTAACTCCTAAATAGAAGACAAATACGTTACTTCAAGCTTTTTAGTCACTCATTTAAAGGCGGTAAATTTTTCAAATTATTTGTCTTTCAGACTGTCCCCACTACATGGACCGCCTGATCTGGCTCCAGGGCCTGTGCAACATCGGCTTCTGGGCTCAGAAGTATACGATGGAGATTTTCACAGACACCACGAAGAAACGAAACGAACGGCTGTGGGCTGCCTTCTCTACTAACTATATTGATAACCAGTATTACACGGACGGCCAAGTTCGGGTAAATATCCTTTTTAGGGTTCCGTAGCCGAATGGCAAAAAACGGAACCCTTATAGTTTCGTCAAGTCTGTCTGTCTGTCTGTCTGTGTGTCTGTCTGTCTGTCTGTCTGTCCGTCCGTATGTCACAGCCACTTTATTCTGAAACTATAAGCATCACATAGCTGAAACTTGGTAGGTAGGTGTATTTTGTTCACCGCTTTCCGATTCAGATACAAAAATTAAGAAAAAATAATATTTAAAGGGGGGCTCCCATACATGTAACTAAAACCTAAAATTTCTTTTTTACTCAAACCAATGTGTGTGGGGTGTCTATGAATAGGTCTTTTAAAATGATGTTCAGGTTTCTAAAACCATTTTTTCTAAAAGTGTAAGGTTTGAGATATAGACGCTTCCAAAGTGGTAAAAAGGGCGTCCCCCCCATCTAACTTTTGAACTTAGAAAGTGAAAATTTTGAAAAAAGTATATGATGTAGATCTTAACAAAAACTTGCAACGAAAATTGGTTTAAAACAGATCGAACCAGTAGTTTTTGAGATATTGCACATTTTTATCAACCGCAAAAATATGACTTTGTCTTTCATACAAACACTATGAAAAACCAAGTTATTTTTGCTTTCGCAATATATTGTGATGTTTTCGTTAAGTGAAAGTAAGTGGACCCTGAATTCCGTTAAGGGTGGCACGGAACCCTCAGTGCGCGGGTCCGACACGCACTTAACCGGTTTTTTATTTTGAAATATACTTAAGCAATAAAAAAAATCAGACAGGTACGGATAATAGCACGTCAGGCTCACCACTGCACGTCAGGGTGTGCAATCCTTAGGCCCAATTTCTTTATCGATAGTAATGGTAAAGTTACGTTACCAGCGGTTAAATATTTTCGATTGTGTGTTTTGAAGAAAAAATATCAAAAATAAATTCAAAATCTATATTTCAATGATGTTTGACAGTTATGAACTTCAAATATACAGTGAAAAAAATAAAAAAAAATGTGCCCAGAAAGGGCCGAAACATGTCTCCTTATCTTTTGGGCCCTACCTAGTATTAACCAATGTTCATTAAAATAGCCACCCTGCACATCTTCAAAACACACAGATACGCAATTTCTTTACCGCTGGTAACATAACTTTACCATTACCTTGCCAAAGGTACTGTTAAAAACTGTAATTATTAGGCTTGATAGGGGCTAGTAAATTAAAGAGGTCCGTGAGGTAACAATGCGTATATTCTGTACTACATACAGTTGACAAGTGAAGTTAGAAAAAATGCAGACAGTGATGCCAACACAAAAAATTACATGTTGGAGTTACCAACAGGTACTTAGGCATCGTAATAATGTACGTTGTCCCATATTTATTTATTTACTTCTTCCACAGATAGTAGACCTTCTCCTGCCTGTCTTGACCAACACAACCGAAGACCCTCAAATCAAAATGGCTGCCGTCCACGTCTTTCTAACATCCACTGCAATCACTCAAAACGATTTCCTGATCATCCAACGATACTTGGCGAGAGACGAGACGTTGTATCGGTTCTGGTACATGGCGATTAAAAGCTTGGAGATCAATAAGAACTTTGATGGGTATAAATTGGCGTGAGTATACCAAGTTGTTACAACAAGTATTCATTTAGCACTTATCTTTTTAAAAGGGCTGAGCTGTAGGCTTCTAGCGGGGTCACAGGTGGTGACAGTGAACGGCCACCAGATATGGTGGTTAGCTGCGAATATCTATACTAATATTATAAAGCTGAAGAGTTTGTTTATTTGTTTGAACGCGCTAATCTCCGAAACTACTGGTTCGAATTGAATAATTCTTTTTGTGTGGGATAGTCCAGTTATCGAGGAAGGCTATAGGCTATATAACATCACGCTACGACCAATAGGAGAAAAGATATGGTGGTAAATGTGTAAAAAACGGGAGAAAGAAGTCACTATTCCACGCGGACGAAGTCGCGGGCAAAAGCTAGTGTTGAATAAGCAGTCCCCGACTAAACAGCGGCAGGATTACCAGAATGTAATAGGGAGTCTACTGAGTCTAGTCGATCCCTTAATCTGTTACTTAGCATAATATGTCATAGATTTCCTGACACCACTTCTTAATTGATCATGATCAAATTTAAGAGCCTTGTCGGTGCAGTTTTTCCAAAACTCCAAATTAGGGAAAATTCCCCTGGAGTTAGTAGCAGCAACATTAGTGCTGGCAGAATACTGAAGATATAGTATATCAGGAAAGGCTTTGGACTGGGTATTAAGAGGTGGAAAACCCCCGGTTTTCAACCACGGTGTTGAAAACAAGAGGAAAACCATCATACTTCTACAATTGAACTGACGATATCTTTCCAGCTCAATGTACGTGCCAGCAGTCTCCGGCTTAAAGTACTACCTGAACACCAACTTCTGGTCGATAAACAACCTTATAATCAGTTCAGCAGACCAGTCGTCCACCCTCCATGTGCTGTCTACTGGCGACCCTGGGGAACTGCCCAATTTCGCTGGTCTGAGGCTGTCTATGGATGGGCGGAGGATTTCCGTGAGTTAACCTTGAGTTATTTAAAGCTCTTACTTTGTAAGAGGCACTACGAAGCGAGTTTGCTCTACGTCTGATACCAATACGACCTGCATGTCGATTCACAAGAACGATAAGATAGTTTGACGATTGTCTTTTACTTCAACATTGACCAGCGCATTTAGAAGCGTCAAGCTATTCTGTAATTCAAGATCGACGTCAAACACAGCGGTGATGTTGCCGTTAGTGAATTGCCCCTGAACTAAGGGATATTGTTGAAGGTTTTGTATTGCTTATATCTTTACCATTCCTTGAAATAAGATTCCGGACAGTTTTTTTCGCATTTAGGGTGGATGAAGATCGAACATAGTGCGAAACTGTTTATAGGTAAGGTACTTGCGGCAAACAAGGCCTACCTAACTTGAAGCCCTCAAAAATCCTACATTTTCGGGTTAATATAAATAATTCAATCAGTAATAATTACAATATTTATTAAATATTTAGGACGCACTGAATCATTTTTGCTTGTTTAATATAAATACTTGAAATGCTAATTTTTTTAAAAGCCTTCGCTGGGCCTTATTAAACTACTGTAGTATAATAAGGCCCAAACTATAAACAGACATTTTAAATGAAATTTTAACAAAAAATAAACTTATAATAACAAATTAAACTGAATTTCCTTTCATAGAAAAACAAAATTGTTAATAAAATCTGAAATAAATTTTTTTGGGCCTTATTTGACCACAGTTGACCACTTTAGGGTGCACCTTGAAAACAAATATTTTTAACAACGAAAATTAACTAAAACTAAAGAAAACTGCTACTTGAATAAAAAAGAGAGCACAAAATCAATATTATTAACCAAATCCAGTTAGGAGTGTAATAAGGCCCAGAGCTAAAATCGGTGGGCCTTATTAAACCTACAACCAATCGGCACACTCATCGAAAAAAAATTAAAAATATGCAATTGAAACATAAAAACACGCTAATATCAAAAACTAGAATATGCACTTACTACAACAAACACATTATTTTATTAAACAGCAGGAAAAATACATCAAAACTTACCTTTATTCCACAGCGAAAATTATAATTTGCGACATACCCTCAAGTCAGTACGATACCCGGCTCGCTACTGACGAAAAGAAGCGCGCGGGGTGCGCGACGTTGCCAAACCGTGCATATTGTGACTCGTTCTATGTATGCGTAAGTCACACAGGAAAGAAATCACATTTTCGCGCGAAATACGAACTGTGGGCCTTATTTAGCTCCGGGCCTTAATTACCTCCAGTACCTTATAACTTTCAGTGTAACCGTAGGATCATTCGTCAAAATATTTCGGCATAGGTATCGGCTACCGCTGTTGAAATTCTCTCTGTGTTCCTTCACTCTGAGGAATTTACATACAGGGTGTCCCGTAAGTAAAGGTCAAGCCGAAAAGGGGTGATAGAGTACACTGCTTTGCCTAAAATTTTTTAACTTCTTTTTTTTTATTTTATGTTATTCAGCTTTTGATAATTAATAGCACTTACGCTATTCAGACGTACATCGCAATAGAAATAAATGAAAAAAATAAGTTTTATAGTCAAAGTAGTCGAAAATCCAACACACTGTGACAATTTTGTGGATTTTCTAATGTGTGTGTCGCAAAATAAACAAAAACATCAATGGCCTCTCTGGTTCCCAGGTTTACATTTCAGCGGAAGGTGTAGCCTCCAACATTTACAAAAGGATGCACAGCTTCAACGAACATGACCTGAAGATGGAAAGGCTGGTGGAACTGCTGAAGGAGTTCAAGGCTTGGGCTTCCAAATCTTCTGAGGAGGTAGGGAAATAGTTTTTTTTTATAGAGGTCTATCTTTAAGTTCAAAAAGTATACAAATCTATTATATTAAAGAAAGTCGTGTTTGTTACAACACTTATAACTCGAGAACGTCTGAACCGATTTGGCTGAAAGTTAGTAAGGAGGTAGCTTAGATTTGGGGCTGGGATAGCACGGGATCGGGGCGGAACGGTGAGGAGGTAGCTTAGTACCAGAGAAGGACATAGGATACTTTCTATCCCGTTCGATGGGGGCCGGGGCTAGGGCGGGACGGGGCCGGGGCGAAACAAAGTTCGTTGGGTCCGCTTGTATATTTTAAAAAGAAAGTCATGTACAGTTACACCACCAATAAATTAACCATGGGTGGACCGATTACCATAATTTTTAAAGTACTTCTATGAAGAGTGATCTCGGATAAGCATGATAGTAAGAGACCATCAGTTTTTCAGTATCATGGTTATTAATAAAACCATTTTGATTTTCTAGGTGCACATAGATTTCGTCGTGAAAATCCAAGAGAAGGCAGTATTCGTTTCGCACATGAACCAAACGAGATTTGATAGCTGGAATTTACTTGAATGTAAGTAGGACAACCTGTTGTTTTATGAAGTACGTTTCGAAGCTGGCACAGCTTTGTGCCAGCACCGTGCCTTCGCTTGGGACGAAAAATTGGGATTCACAAACTGTCAACGAATCTAGCGCCGTTCGCTCTAAACGGCGTGAGTTGGAACTAATCCTGGGCAAATTTTTTTACACGTTTCTATGTACTTTGACGTGTATGGCAAGCTATAAGCGTGTATAGAACGACAAAGCAACATGCCAGTAGGATAAAGCTGTGCGATAAAAAGAGATGCGAGATATGATGCAGCAGAACCATTTTTGACGGCTGCCAAACAGTTAGGAGCTTGGGTTAGGAGCCCCAAAGAGCCTCGCTGAAAATTTCTTTCATGTGATTTTTTATAATTTCAAATGAAATTGTGTATATTTTTTAGAAATAGTTTTCCTGAAACATGGTGACTTGATCGGTGATTGATTGTTGTTCATTACAGCGAAATAACACCAACAAAAATTCATTTACCAGGTAGATTAGTCCAAATCGAAGCCTCTTATATACAATTTATATTTACCAATGCGCTTCAAATTTAAAGTACATACGCAGTTTGATTATTCTATTCTAAAAACGGTAATTTACGTAGAAAGTAAAGACAGAATAACACAGGTAATGGATATCTACGAATATTTGTCTAAAGAAATAATTTTTCGTTTTACACTAGGGCTGCATGTCCGATATTTTGTGTCGACTGTTTATCATAGAGTAAACTAATATGTTTAACCTAGGAAGATAGGTATAAATCACCTGGACGAAAGGTAATCTCATTTTAAGTTACTAGTTTTACTTACTAAAGTTAGTTACAGCCATCAAAAATCGGTTTCGTTAGGCAGCTTTTACTTGTTTTTCTATTCCGATAGGAATATTCATTTTATGGTTAAATCAAAGCCTCGCCAAAGCCAAAACAACAACAACTAGGACATCAAAACAAAAAACACTCACTATCGAGTAGTTTGAGAAAATCCTACACATGTCTCTAGCCACTTAATAGTCCAGCCTCCGCGGGCACATATAAGCTTACCGTCCGCGACTTTTGCCGAGTTGTGCATTGTGTCGGTGATGTCAGGAGGCCCTAGCGTAGGTTTTCAGTGGACCCTTGCTGAGTGAGGTATATGGAAAAAGGTGCCAACATCACGTCTACACTGAATTACATCCTTTTTTTTTCAGTGGCCAAATCGGTAAACGAGTTCCTCCGCCTTGGCAGTCATATAAATCAGCAGCTAGTCTACTGCCCCATCCATAAAGAGCTGATCTTCCCCAACGAACTTGGTAAGAGTTACTTAGAGATGTCATTCTTTACACTTACTTATAATTTCGGCGGTGTGCGGATTTTTTGAGGAAAATTTGGGGTAAGGTTGCGAAATGTCGATAGTTTTATCGATAGATTAAGATGATGTCGGCGATTTAAAAACGTAGCTGTGTGTGTAAAATTGCTTTTTCCATTCAAGAACTTGACAAATAATACAGCGTGTGGCCTGTATTAGGAGCAAATTTTTTTATCAATGATTCAACAGAGTATATGTTGTTACAGGATATTGCTCTAGAACGCTTTAACTCAGAGATTAGTAATCCAAAGTTATAATTCCTAATCAATTTAAATCATCTCGCTAACTCGTCCGTAGTAGTAAATGACTATGTCAAGTCCTATGACTGGACACATTTGTTTGCAACACATTGCTGGTTCGATTTATTTTGTTAGAAAATATAGTTTTTTTATAATAAATTATAACCATTTAGAATTAATTACTAGCTACTTAAAGGGCCTATATTTAAAAATTTTTGCTCCTATTACAGGTAACACCCTGTTTATATTCGGAGTAATATGATAAAAACTTAGCTTGCAAATGAATTAGTTATATCTAAATATAACTTTTTAAACCATTTTTCTTGCCAGGGATACCTGTAAAACTACAAACTACCAGTTTATCCTTTACATCAATTCGAGGAAACCTCACCACACCTTCTACTGATCTACACATACGGTAAATATTTACAATTTCAAAGCTATAAATCGCATTAATCATAGTGCAAAAAAATTATAAATGACATAAAAGTCGTTTATTTTTGCATTATAGACCCACTGGGGGCACATATACACGTCACAACACAGACCTTACCTCAGTTTTGGGACAATTGTGGGCTAGTGAAGAAGTGCTATATACACCAAGCCTCCCTATTTTCTAGAATCTAAAATATAATATAGTGAGACCGTGAGCAGCTCAACAGCCGAGTGATATTAGAATCAAAGATTATGTAATTCTTTAGTTTTTTTTTTTTAATTTTGTAACAGAAGCGCTAAACTCACGCTATTTGAGGCCTTATAATGTAGAAAAACATTGTCTGTCGTATAATAATATTACTATCGACAGATACCAAGGCGTGTCAATAACATCACTAACGTCGTTCGGCGCGCTCGTCCAATCAGAGCACACGATGCGAGTTCAAACGTCAACCGTTGCTCATCTACCAATCAAATTCAACGTTACTGCTGCACCGACTGGAGTTGTCAAGTAAGTATATATTTTTTTTGGTTGCAGCATCTAGATAGCGGAGTTTGTTTGCCATGGCACAGGATCGTTACTGAATATTGTGGTTTTTAATAATATCCACCAGACTTCCTACTACAACTTCGACGTACAAAATTATCGACACTTTTCGGCCCATCCCACTAGACTTCCTACTACAACTTCGACGTACAAAATTATCGACACTTTCCCATCACTATCAGTACTACTTCTATTTACTTTGTTATATGGTCAAACTAACTCGGACTGAGGACTGTGATATTTATTTTGTTCTCACAAATAGACAGATAGAGCTACGGTAATTTTGTTTATTTAGTACGCGTTTGGTGTAGTGGTTAGCGCTCCTGACTCTACTATGCTGACTGTCGTGGGTTCGAATCCCGCAAGGGGCATATGTTTAAATGTTTTTGTATCTTAGCCATGGATATTATATGTATTTAAGAATTCGCGCGTTTTTTTTTGCCGCTTGATACAATATACTTGAAATATTCACCTATGTTGTTCACCTTGTCATTGGTATGACACTTCGTGCGGTCCAACTCGCACTTGGCCGGTTTTCTACTATTCCAAATCAAGTTTAAAAATAACAGCTGATACTGGTAATTCATGATTATTTTTCCCAGTTTCTGACCAACCTGTATACCTGTGTGTGTTTGCGCAGTTTGGCGTTAAATTATTTACGGCAAATGATAAAGCTGGCTGGTTTCTAGCTCAAAAGATTAGCATACCTATCCGACGCGTCAAACAACGCAGCCAGCATCATAGCCTCCTTGCCTAGGTTTTACTTTATTTTTTGTGATGCTCATCTTACTTTTAATGTTTTTTTTTCTTGTTTGTTGTTATCAAAGATACTTGTATACCAACTCAACTCATTTTTGACTTTTTTACCCTCAGTTTTATATCGCCAAACCTACAAAGAGGCGGCATAGTGATGCATACTCGAGTCCAAGTCGAGAAACGAGCTAATGGCAGTGTCGATGCGTTCACTTTGAAACGAGATGGACATGATTACGAGGTTTGTAGTATTTTCTGTTGTTTGTACATCATCGTTATTATATGTATCGTCATCTTAAATACCATGCTGTTTATTTCATTAAAAAACATTTAACTCACGGTCTCCGTACAGTAGGTTATGATACCTGTATCACAGGTGGTCCTAATCAGTATCACATACCGAGACACGGGCGTATTCGCGTATTGCGAGTTCCAGGCAGTACATTTTCCAATCAGCTAGCTGAGTCGCCAAATTGATATTGCGATCCAACTTAAGAAAAAGTCAAAGTAACTCTTTCTCATTCACTCATATGGTCTAAATTAAGACATAGAAATTGGTCGGAATTTAGACACCGCCATACGAAATTATCTAATCCATTCAAAAGCAGAGCAGCTTAAATGTCAAAACTAGATCGCAATACGCACCTCAGCCATTTTTTGTCTCTAAATATGAATTTTCCAATAAGGTCATTGAATGTTATAGAATATACTATTTCTAGGTTTTTATCTTCAGGTTAACGAATCAAGCATTTACTTTGACTGTGAACATTCAGCAGCTGGTTTAGGATTTGAAGATCTTTTCACCACCAGTTTTTATGAGTAAGTAATCATCATCTTCTTTTTTATTTTGTTTTCTCTATCTTTTGATATTTAATATACTTAGGCCCACTTGCACATGATGATTTAAACCAGAATTACGCTAATTATGGACTTAATCTTATTTCTGTCTCTGTCAACGTCAAATAACCTGACAAAGACAGAATGATAATTTAAACCACGGTTAGCGTAATCCTGGGATAACGCATCATGCGCAAGTCCCACCTAATGATTCGTTTTATTTGTGCCGTACCAGGATAGCTGAACTTTATCATGAATCTCCGTGGATTTCACGAACTGAGATGTTTAATTCAAGCTGCTGACAATGATTATCATATGATGACGCGTTTGGTGTAGTGGTTAGCGCTCATGACTACTATGCCGGCGGTCGCGGGTTCGAATCCTGGAAGAAGCAAATGTTTATGTGATGAGGACGAACATTTGTACCTAAGTCATGGATATTTATACACAGTGAAATTTTAGTGGTTGTTTTCCCGAAGTAAAATGATTCTCTCTTAGTAATAATACAATAGATTTGTGAAGTTTTTTTTATTATAAAATAGCAGTTATACGACCGTTGTAAATACATTTATCTTACCTTAACTAAACACGAACTTGAAAAAAAAAATCAAGATTATTTTCTTCATAATTAATAAATAATTCATTACTTAATTAGGCAATTAAGTATTTATTTTCGAGTTGATGATTATTTTTTTGAAGAGTTGAATACAAAATAATTTTTCGTTTAAAAAAATAACTCGCATGATTCGATAGTACTACTGAAGGTAAATCGATCTGGCCGCGGGAAAACAACCACTAAAATTTCACGGTGTATGTATTTAAGTATTTATGGGAGACGCCGCCGTCATTATCGTTGTCTGGTAAACCAAGACAATTGGTGTGTTTTCTGGCGCATATTTATTTATTTATTTTAACAATGATTTGTTCTATTACAGCTTCCTAAATTCCCTACGTTCCTCCCGCCTGATCCTCAACAGTTTCCCCATCCTAGTTTCCTCCCCATCCAAGTCTTGTGGGGTCATCTACCCCCCAAGAACCCTGGGGGAAGACAAGGGCCTTCTGGCGACTCTGGTAGTAGATGACGCACCATCCGTGGTTGGGTTTCTATCAGGGAAGCAGGAGCAACTGAAATTGACGTTGCTGCTGAAGTATTATGAGTGAGTGGTTTTGATTATGCTGTTTTATTAGTAAGTTACGTTGATTAAAGTAAAATAGCGGAAGATAGGTGACGCGCCACTCGAAAGTGGACCGCTAAAATCAGGCCCCCGTCGCCCAATTGCCTTCAGTTGCAATCGGGATTGCGTGCGCGGGTGACATTTATAAGACGTGTGACGTAAGGAATGTGTAGTGCCATTTTTTAGCTGACAATTAGTATGACGTGCCGTATCTTTCGCTACTTTACTTTAATCAAAGGTAAGTTTGCAACTTTTCAAAGGCGCAATCAGGGTTTCAATATTTAATAGGGGTGGCGGTTTTAGGGTTCCGTAGCCGAGTGGCAAAAAACGGAGCCCTTATAGTTTCGTCAAGTCTATCTGTCTGTCTGGCCGTCCGTATGAACGTATCACACAGTTGAAACTTGGTAGGTAGGTGTATCTTATTTACCGCTTTCCGATTCAGATACAAAAATTAAAAAAAAAATAAAGAGGGGCTCCCCTACATGAAACTTAAAACCTCAATCATTTTTTTTCTCAAACCTATGCGTGTGGGGTGTCTATGTATAGGTCTCTTATAATGATTTAAAGGTTTCTAAAACCATTTTTTCTAAAAGTGTAATGTTTGAGATATAGACGGTTCCAAAGTGGTAAAATGGGCGGATGGGGGGGGGGGGGGGGGGGGCATCTAACTTTTGAACTAAGAAATTAAAAATTTGAAAAAAATATATGATCTAGATCTTGAAATGAAACGGTTAGTGTCCCGTCCGTGCGCAATTTTTGGTTTCTTATTTCATCTTTAAGAATTCTAATAAAAATAGATAAAAATTATAGATACCGAAAATTCAGTATTTGCGAATACAATATATGATGATGATAATTTTTTTCAGACAAGACATCGAAGCTCCCGCAGACGATACTATCTTCAAACTAGATGCTGAATTTGAAATAAATAACTTGGATGATAAAGTTATAACAAAACTCATTGCCAATGGTTCGAGACCTAAAACACCAAGCTCTAACTGGCAGGTAAAGTGAATAATTGCTTTTTAATAAAAGAGCAAAACTACATTAGCGTTGTCTTGCCAATGTAGCTATGCTTCTAAACGAGTAGCGCCGTCGTTTTACATACAAATCGTTGCGTTACGTTGTAAGTGATGTAACTCAACGGAGACGCAACGCACCGCCGATGTAGCTTGCATTTTTATTAAGCACGAAGCACACACACACACACACACACACGCGCGCACACATGTAACGTAAAAATTAATTGTGTACTTAATAATATGTTATACAAATGAGCGGATTTACCCTACTTCTGCTATTATTTTTTTTCAGTTGTCAATAGAGAATCAAGATTTCAACATCTACGCCAAGAACACCCCTCCAGGCACCAGTTATGTTGGTATATTTGGAATAGTTTTTGCGACTGCAAATAAATCTAGAGTCTTTAAGGTGGAATATAGCGATAACAAATTCTCTATGGGGAAGATGTTGAATTTGAAAATCCATAATCGAAATGTGAGTATTTATTACTATTGTTTACTTTATGATTAATATCTAAATAAATATTTTATTCAAGAAAAGGGCGACAAGTTTAAAATACATAAAAATAATAATAAAACAATTTACTTTATGATAAATATCTAAATGACTATTTTATTCAAGAAAAGGGCGAAAAGTTAAAAACACATAAAAAATAATAATAAAACAATAAAAAGTCATGAAAATCGTTGGAGCCGTTTCCGAGATTCTGATTTCAAAATTTTTTTTACTTTTAAGTATTGCTTTTTTTTAATCTTTCGACTCCAAAATAGGTACTTGTATTTTTTTATTTATTTAGTATGTAGTACTATTATACACCGTGACTTTTTAATTACCCGAGAAAACTAAAATTTGCGTTTATAAAAATATGTGTGTCAGTAAGTAACACACAAATAATATAGCGTTCATACAAAAATATTGTTTTATAGGACTTCAAATCAATCCTGTTAATGCACCAAAAACATGTAAACCATCTTCGTAGTATTTGTTTAATGAGAGAGAGAGAGACGCATGCATTCATTCAGACTCGCGCGGCGCTCGCGCCGTCTCCCGCGCCTAAAAACCTTAAAACAAATATCAACATACCTTTACACGTATTGCAGTATTTTTTCCTCCTCTTTCCGAGATACAAACACGTGCTCTTTTCCGCAAGTTATTCATCAAAGAAATGAGAACGTTTCTTTGAGCTTGAACCTCTTGAAAAGCCGCAATGATTCGGTTTCGCAAATAACCAACACTAGTAGCCTCACTCACAACACAAACACTCGGCGCTTGTGGCGTAAGGTCCGGGGACCGCGGAGGCCGGGGCACGGGCCCGCCGCGGCCGATCCACCGCGCTCCGAACTCGCCGTTTAGGTACGCGCGCACTGCATTGTGGTAATGGGGCGGAGCACCGTCATGTTGGAAGTACAGCGACTGGAGATACGCGAGGGGCACGTCGTCCATTATGCTCACCATGAGAGCGTATTCACGATTGGAGTACTAATAGGCCATCACGATAGTCGTCACTTCACTTTTTAGAGTAAACACTCACAGGTGCGGAGGTCGTGCGCCGGTGACGTCACGTGACACAACTTTGACGTTTAAGATTCGCGACGGACTGAGGTCAATGGCGCGGGCGGGCGGGGGATGCGTCTGAGTCGCCGCCCGCCCGTTCATTGATGCAGGGAGCGCTGGCCAGCTTCGAGCCTAGACGCGAGTTTGCCGAATGAGAAAGAAACATCTTTTGTCGGCAGGTTGTGTAATTTGTTTTCATTCATAGTTATTCCTTCCGTACGTCAATGGTTACGCGACCAAATTAGGTGGATTTTGGTTTCGTTGATGTTGGAATGATAATGATTACTATTTATTTATTTATCAAAATACAGAAGAGATGCATTCGCGCTCTGTGTAAAGTCTGGTATCTAGATAGTTGCAGACCCCTCTTTAAACAGCTTAAGTTGCTTTCACTTCCTTGCATCTACATCAGGGAAGCTTGTCTCTTTGTAAGGTCCTTCCCCAGCTATTACAAAACACGTAGAGAAATCACAGGTAGGCAATTAAGGCAGCAATATATGAACCTAATGCATCAACCTTCATGTCACAAGGACATATACTCGTATAAAAGAAATGCATATAATAAGAGTATTGCTTTGTATAACTTGCTACCGAAAGAACTTAAAACACTTCAAGGACCAATATTTAAGAGGAGACTGACTGACTGGCTTTTGGACAAATGTTTTTATAGTACTAATGAATATTCTAACTGGCAACAACAGACAAACATTTAATTTAAATTAAGCTACCTAATATAATTTATACTGTAATTTAATCAATTTAAAATTTAATCAATCAATTTAATATAATCAATACAATTCTAATTTACATCAATACTAATTATATGTTTTGCAATATCAATAATAGCAATATCTAAATAACTGAAATTTTGCACGTCTGCGAGCAGACTGAACACATGTGTACTACTTTTAAATGTGATCTTTATTTACTGTGTTCTTGGCAAATAAACGTTTGAGTTTGAGTTTGAATTAGCAGGACTTTTATGGTTCATACGTTTTAGGGAATTTTAGGAATCTTTTAAATAAATTTGTTATTAAAAAATATATTTTTTATTCGCCAAATTCGATGTATATATCGATATCTGGGTATGTTGGTTAATTTTCTCGGGTAATTAAAAAATCCCGGTGTATATTCCGTGGTATAGGTTTGCTCTTGAATCCAAACCTAGCCAGTGCGACTAAGACGCCAGTTTAAGACGACTAAGACATTTTCTATTGATTGGAATAATGGAGCTTTGTTATTTCAGCTACCTCAAGACATGCTAGCTAACTTGGGTCTGGGATGTGAAGCGGAGACCTTTCGCCACAACCCTTTGTTCAGCACAACAGACAACGCTGCAGATTTCAACGTCACATTAGATGTAAGTACTACTTTGTAATCAGTCAGATATCAAACGACTCCCGGGAGTCGCATAATAATGGAATTTCTATTGTGTATCGTTCACACATACTTGACGAGTTAAGCAAAGAACTAGGTATCTTCTAAGTAATAAATGTAAGGTATTTTGTAATAGTTTGACTGTATTACTGAGTTTCTTACGCTACTTCTTCTCAGCATCTATTCATCATCTCTTCTAGATCTTGTGACATGGCGAGTAAACGCCGTCATCAAATAAACGTTTCCCTGATGTTGGGTAGCAGCAACATCAGTACTGGCTTTTGACTGTGTACCTATTAAAAGATAGAAAACCCCCGTTTCTTAAACAGTAGTGTGGAAGGATGATCCCATTTTTATGGTTCCGTAGTCTGACAAAGAAACCCATGTTTCGCCATGTCCGTCTGTCCGCAGTCTAACGCTGAGATCAGAGGTGCTAGAAAACAGTAATTAATTTGACATGTGTGTGTGTATTCTAATCACCCCGCCAAAGTGGTTAAATATTTTTTTATCTATTTTCTCATACAAGTAACGTGGATATGTTTTTTTTTTCTCTTGCCGAACCCATCGTGTGGGTTTTTTTTTTAAATAAGGTCTATTTCCAGCAGTAAGTGGAATGTATAGAGGCGAACATATCTAAACGTTTCGCATATACTGCCTTGATTCAGACTTGTTTGAGGAAATTTTGAGGATATCTCGAAATTGAAAATTCTTAGTAAAAAACGAACGACTATTTCGGCACTTCACTTTTATTTGACGTGGTTTGTAGCACTAGTCAACAGATAAGTATTTCTTAAGGCAGCTGTAAGGCAGCTGGCAAGGTACCATGCCACCAGCTCGCTAGTAGGGCTGAATTAAAAACATGTTATATAAATTTCCCTGTCACAAGGTGATGAACAAGGATATTTTGGCTAACATGAATGTCATGCATTTTAATATTTAACCACTTAAGGGCCAGATATTCCATTTTTACGATGTTTCGATTGAGTTTAAACATGGAAACACTAATTATTTAAATCTCGAATCTATATATGTTATAGAAGAAGATTACTAGAAAGCTGGATTGTGGTTGGAAACACGATTGTAATTACTTTGCTCGATAATAATTGCCTCAGAAGTGGGCCCCTTTTTTTTCGTATTTTCTATGTAGTTTTCAAATTATTGGACTTATATTTATGAAAATCACATATTTTAGTAGGTAATTCCATTCTACACATATACATGTTAAAATGATTTCAAAATGTTTGTTATTTAGATCAGAATAACGAAATATCTAAAAACACTTTATTTGACCTATTTCGACTTTTTTGATCTTGATTTGCTCAAGCTACACAGATGTGAGGAACAGAGGATTATAAGAATATACATTTTGACCACATAAGTGAGATCTCAGCTATGAATCAAATGATTTTTTTTTAGTTTTTATCGGTGTTATGTTCAGGCAAAGAAAGGTCCATTTTTTTCATTAGTCTGTATTCTTTCTTACAAGCAGCAAATTCTTCCAATTGTCTTTTTAAGATTACTTTAGACACCAAAGATGTTTAGGGCGTCCAATCGTTTTTTTCCAGTTTTATTAACATTTTCATTCATAAAACACTGATTCAGTGATTCTCACACTTGTGACGATGGTGATTCGCGCAACGACTTTGACGCAACAGTTGATCGTCGTGTCATCTCTGTTCTATACATGCAAGCAGAAATAGCGCTATCTTTTTATTCAAATGACAAGCACGAGATACCATTTCCTCATTCCCCTTGACGCCACTGCGAACGCTGGACCTATGTCAATTTTTGCAATTTTATTTGCGTACTTAATTACGTAAAACACCTAAGAACTAATAATAGCTAATTTCGCCGCGCCGCGTCACGCTCAGTTGGATCAGCACCAGTCTTATACTAATCAAAGGTCGCGAGTTCAAATCGGGGGTATCATGAATATTTTTCTACATAGTCACAATATTTTTTTAGAAAACGAAATAAGTATTTATTTTAATTTTTGGACATTTTAACATTTAAAATAAAAAAAATTAAAAATAAAAACTAATTAAATTTTTAGGTTTTTTTTTAAAGTAGCAAATCCTATTAAAAAAACTACATAACAATGAAAATAAATTTCAAAAAGAAAATTAGTATCAAAAACATCATCACCATGCGGATAAATCTCCTCAATGCCATGAGGATGGAACCCCCAACCTCTACGTGTTAAGCAAAATAAAAAGAGAAAGGCTGTAGCGACATATATAATTGTTGTGAATAAATGAACTATATTTTTGTACCAATCGTAGAGATGAATCCGTTTCTATAGTAACAATATAAACAAAAAGCATAAAACACTCATGTCAAATTATTGTAGTTTTGAACATTTTCTCTATTTGGAAAAATCAGAGCTAAACCATAACTGTAGGTTTAGCAGTAATCTCAAATGCTAAAGCTGTGCCCTGGTGACTCTAGTATATTGGAGACGAGAAAATATTATATGAATTTGAGGGAGGGAGAAAATTATTAGGTGATAGGTCTAATTAATTTTATTTATTTATTTTCATCTAGACTCCTGTGACAAAATACAAACATTGGAGGTTAAGTTAAGGTCGGTCTAGCTCTCTTCGTGTATGGAACTCAGGTTTCCATGTTAATTACGTACGTACGTACACATTTTCTGAATCGTGTAGTAATAATGCATTGACTATCTATCTCTTATTTGGTGACATGGACTTGAGCGACGAACATGGAGATTACTCAGTATAATCCAATTATATTTGCATTCAGAAATGTCAAATCTGAATAATTTTCAATTTTGTTCTGTCGAAAATGTGTGGAGACTGTCTTAATTTTATTTTTATAACCGTTGTTCCTCAAATTGCTGTTACTGAATATCCAAAACAACTTTGGTGTTTGTGACACATAATAATTCTATTAATCTTGTAGTTAGCGCCAAATGGCGCTTCGGGGTCACGAAGGGTTCCGTACCATTATCTATGAAAATGGCATAAACATCATATCTGTTGTCAGGGAGTCCCATACAAAAGATATGAAGTCCTAATAATGGGGCAGCCCCTCATTATTATCATTATCAGAGTAGATAAGTTGTATGAGAGCAACCTGAAAAAAAAACTGTTTTTTAAGTTTTTGTTTTTTCAACGGCAACATGAATACATCCTTCCTGAAAATTTCAACTGTCTTACTATCACGATTCATGAGATAAACCCTGGTGTTGCCCTTTCGGTGTAGGAACTCATGCTCATCATAATTCATTCCTTGTAGGGAGGTGTCCCAAAAATATTTTAAAATACATATTTTAGGCGGTGTGATTAGCATATAAAGAAACCCATGCCAAATTACAGTTTTATAGTAAAAAAGGTCTATAAGCTAGACTACAAAAAGTCAAACATGGCAAAACCATATATGGTTTATCAAAGTAATTGTGTGGGTGCGGTGCTCTAATTAACAAACCTAGACAGTTGAAATATGGCATCTAGCTAGGTAATAATGTGTAAGCGAAGGAAAAAATCTGAAAACAAAAGAAAGTTTTTTAATTGTAGGGTCTGAAACCGTTATAATTAAGTGGATGGAAGCTTGCACAAAATATGTATTAATGATTTATGAATAAGCAAATAAATATTTCTATAAAAAGTTATGATATCCCAACAAAAACATCAATGTGAAAAATGATAGCCAAGTTCAATGCTCAGTATATTTGATAATGAACTTCGCCGAAAAAAGTATTGCATCTAAATGAGAGATTACTACTAACTACTTTTGCCTTACTATTTTCTTACTTTCTAACACATGATAGTCAAGTCATTTTTATAGTTCAGGCTGATATTAAGCGAGTATTTTAAGCGTGGTGTGGGTGATTAATTTACTTGAACCATTTCACGGGACATCCAAAATATACGCGGGCGACGTCGCGGGAGACGACTAGTAAATAAAAAACTTTGATATTATTAAAGGATTACTGAAACGATAAAGAAACCTTTGTCTTTAATTTAGCTTTCCATATTTGTAATGTTAAACGGAAGCGTGAAACATACTGCGCAGACCCTAGATAAACTGGGAACAGGGCAAGAGAATGATGATGATGATTTGAAATGTTATGAATTTCAGTGTGTAAAAAAAACCATGACAAAATTCTCGTGATGGGTGAACTTTGACTTATATACCTACTGGTTTGTACGGAACCCTAAATTTGAAGTGCCATATCTGTAATGGTCTTCAGTCATCATCAATTGGAAGACTGATGGAAGATAGTAGTGAGACTATAACTGTGTCGACAAAAAGGATCTTAATATAAACCACCTAAATGTTATTACATTACATTTCCTACACCTATGGGTTGGCTGGAAGAGGTATCTTTTAGGGATAAGCCCACCTTTGTTCACATTGTGACTTCTTGTACCTATTTTCTGTACATCTTATAAGTGCAATAAAGAATATAATAAATGTTATCGGATATTCTTTCTTGTTTTTATAATGGTTACAGGTTGCTGGCATAAAGTGCTGACCAGTCGTGTGAGAATGAAATGCCACTCTTTGCGTTCCTTGTTCTTTCGATAAACGTTTAGACTAAAAAGCATGTATGGTGTACTAAAGAAACCATTTTGTAAAAGTTCTTAGGGGTTCTGCTAGATGGCGTGGGTATGTTACTTACAAAAGCGCATGAAGTATATTATTCAAGAAAATTTTGTTCCTTAAATAAACACTAGATGGCTTAATTATACACGAGATTTGTAAGACAAAGTTGACAGAAAAAGTTTTGTGCGGGGGTGCTGGTGGGGGAAGCGCCCCGCACTTTTAACAAGGGGGCGGGGCTTATGAGATAATTTGACGGAATAAGACGGCCTTAAGTCAAGATATTAAAGTGTTAGAGGGTCTTTCATTTAAAAAAAAACTAACCGATTGGCTAATGTTACATTGTTTTTATAGTGTTAAAGAGTTCCTAGAATAAAAGACCAGTTAATTATTTAATTACTATTTATTTGTTAATATTTGCACGTCTACTTGCAGGCTGAATACATTTACTTTGTTTGCACTTAAAGATCCAATTTTATGTATGTATTCTCGCAAATAAATTTTCTGATTTCTAATTTCTGATTTCGCGTGGTACATGTCAAACTTAGACAATGGTTCCCGCAAATCTTCCTCACCTCTTCCTCAACTTTGAGTTAATTATTTTTTTTTGCATACACCGCGGCATACCACCGTGCTATAAGTAGACGGCGAAATTGAGACCTCGCCTGCGGGGCACAGGGCCGCGGGGGGAGACGAGAGCGGGTCACGTTTCCCCCCGCGCCCCTGTGCCCCGCAGGCGAAGTCTCAATAAAGCGGTCTACCTAGGGGCCGTCCATTAATCACGTGAGGCTCCAAAGGGGGGGGGAGGGGGTACGGAAAACATCACGAAACATCACGAGGGGGAGGGGGAGGTCTCGTTAGATATCACGTGTATTAATTTTATTTATTTTTTGTCAAAAAGTGCTATTTCTGAACCGAAATTTTGAACAGCGCGAAAATTTGAACGATTTGTAGTATACTGTCCACGAAACGCCCACGCGTATCCTCACGCTACGAGGGAGGGAGGTTCTCTGCGTAGTGCGTGAGGATGATGATGACGGTGGCTTGACGAAACCGAAGTTAATATGTCACAAACCTCTTTGACAATAACAACTGCCATTGAAGAAGAAGCTTTACCAGTTGTAACCTTGAATGAAAGTCTTGCAACTCCGTGGGACGAAGACAACATTAATTAATTATTATTATTAATTAATTGACTATTCATTAATTTTATTGCAAATACTTAAGTATAAATGTTTTTCGAATCAAAACGCCATTTGTTTAATATTTTTTTCCAGTCAAAAATAGCCTTTACATAGACTTCCAAAAAAATACACGTGATCCAGGGGGAGGGAGGGGGCAGTGGTCCCAAACCTCACCAAATATCATCAGGGGGGAGGGGGGGGTCAAAAAATGATAAAAACTACCTCACGTGATTAATGGACGGCCCCCTATAGAAACGTGTCATTTTTTTTTCTGACCTATGTGATGTGCAATTAAAAGTTATCTTATCCTTATATTTTAGGTGAAGGACGCAATAGCATCGTTAGCAGTAAATAATGACGCAAAAATACAGTTTGTTTCACTCGGCTTTGACCGTCTTTTTGAAGCGTGGACCAATTTGAAGATGATGAACAACTACTATAGTAAGTTTTACGTGTTTAAGGCTTGTTTCACAATATCTGAATAAGCATTGTTCTCATTAGCGTTATCTGTGCATAACTCCGTACGAAATGAGGCTCCATATTTGAATTATCATTGGTTAGTGCTTTTTGAAAATTGTGAAACATGCCCTTATTGTTTGATTTTTAATAAACACATTGTAGCATCACCGATTAGGCTCGGTTCCGTGATTCAGAACGACTATTTTAATGCCCATTGGTTAAGGTAGTTTATTTTACGAAACCGGGCCTAAATGATAGAATTAAAAAACATATATTGTTTATAGAGAAATTCTTTGTCAAACTCCATAAAAACTCCGTTAAAAAACGGTGTAACCGACCCTTATTTTCTCTTGATGCAATTTCAGAGGAGTTCTCTCCATCATCAGCATCGGAAAAAGACTTCGAGACGTGGTTCAAGTTTGGTTCCAGGGGCGAGACACTTGAGTGCACTGAGCGACTTTTACTAGGCGATTGTACTGAGAAACCAAGGCAAGTATTCTATTGCAATCATCATCATCATCAGCCAAAGGACGTCCACTGCTGAACATAGACCCCCCCCCCCATGTATTTCCACAGCGACCGGTTGTGAGCGGTCTGCATCCAGTGTAATCCTGCGATCTTTACAAGGTCGTCTGTCCATCTTGTCGGTGGACGTCCTACGCTGCGCCTTTGGTCGAAGGGTCTCCAATCTAATACTTTTCTGCCCCAACGGCCATCATTTCTACGCACTATGTGCCCTGCCCAATGCCACTTGAGCTTACTGATTCTATTGCAATCATTAAGGTTTTTCCCATTGCCCCGTACCATACCATAACTGCGCTAGGAACGTGTTTGGCACGAAAAGCAACACAATACGCTCTACCTTGCCCACTGAACGGATCGACAGCGTTCTGTCTCACTGTTTTATGGAGCGAGAACGTATTTTGCCGGTGCTGACACGTTCCGTGCATGGCACGCGACGGTGCTGGTCGGTGGCGGAACGGTCAAATTCAAATTTCAAATTCAAAATCTTTATTTCAATTTAGGTCATGAAATGACACTTATGAACGTCAAAATATACAGTGAAAAAAAATAAAAATAAATGTGCTGAAACATGTCTCCTTATCTTCAGTCTAGTGGGCAAGGTGTCATATTTTTAAATATTTTTTTTTGCGTGACATGTTCCTAGCACGGTGTAAACTCCATTCATCATTGCAGTCCAACATTGTAAACAATCGTTTTGTTACTTTTAAAATAATATCTGCAAATAAAATAAATTTACTATTTAATTTATTTTTTATTTTATTTATCTTTATTTGGAAAACAAACAGCTATAAATAAAACATTTCAAAAGATCTCAGTGTTGAACGATGAATTAGCTATGTATGTTGTAAGTTTTGTGTTTATCTTGTTTTAAAAGGTATATTTTCGCTAAAAAGAAATGTCAAGATTGTTTACAATATTCGACTAGTGAAAAAGAACGGACTATATTAGACTTGTTTGTTTCTGATTTTGTTTATTTTTCTCTGATTATTTTTTATGAAATATGTAAATAAAAAAAATACAAATATGGCATTCGATTCTTTTGTGTGGCCTTATTATTACCCTAAATTCTAAATATATGGGACATCAAAAGAAACACATTGTATATTTTTTTTTCCTAATTTTAATTTTTTTTTGTATTTTCTATTTTCAGATTTGCCATTACCCAGCTAAAAAGCGGTGGCCTGAGGGTATATGCTGGAGGTTACTACGTCACAGTTGAAAGAGGAGCAGATAAGATGGTCATCAATGACACACAATCTGAGAACTATTTGAAGTTAGTACCTTAAGAAAAATTTATATGCTGTAGAAATAAATACTTGACATAAATTTTAGAATGTAAAAGAAAATATTAGAATTACTTAGATTTGAGATTGATTCTAGAGATGCATCGACTAAAACAAAATTATGAAAAGAGACAGACTACAATAATTTGGAAACTTCAAACTAAACAGCTGTCAGTTGCTTGCGACCTCTTGATGTCTCTACTTAATTGTCTATAGATTCTAAAATTTTGTTGGCAACTGACAGTTGTATAGTTTGATTTTGTCTCTTTTCATTTATTTAGAAAAGAAAGAGACATTTAATTTTATTTTAATCGGTGTATCACTAGAATTATGCCTACGGTGTTACAATAAAAAAGAATGTTTATTCTGTGCCACATATAATTAAACAAGGTTTCAACTACTGTTTTAATGTCATGCGGCTAAAGTGAAATGTATGTGGTTCTTATGTCATTTGACGCGATTGACGTCGATTTTAAGCTAGTCATATTTAATTATTTGTCGTTAATTATTCGTCAATTATTTATCGTAAGGCTATAAGACTACAGCAATATCTCAAATCATGTAACCAGCTTCTGAATAGCTCTACAAAAGCAATTTTTTTTCAGGGTGACCCAAATCCAAAATGGCGTCAAGATAACCTCCCCACATACAGGCGTACAAGTCTATTACAGGAGTCAAGATACCCTCATTTTAGTTCCCAGCTCCCACCTCCATGCCATTTGCGGGCAAAGCGTCACTTTGAACACAGGAGAGTTCAAGAAGTGTTATGATAATAAGGAATATTGAATAAAATCAGCTTGATATTATGAATGCTACTTTCCAATTTTCAAGATTTCGATGCATATTGCATTTTAGGTGTTAAGTAAAATGAACGCGCCCTGTCATAATCCTGAATTTCGGAACATATTTAACCAATGATTTATTTATTGCTGAAAAGATGGGTGCAAAGCTTGGAGGCGAAAGTAGTATAGACCATTTAGAACCATTTGAGCCATAGTTGTCTTAGACGAAGTTTCACAATTTTTTTGCAATACATTTGATCTTTTTTGTTAAAAAAACCCAACCATTTAGAATTAACTGCTAATAATGGCCAATTTTAATGATAAGTGGGTATTATTTATTTATCATTAAAATTGGCCATTATTTTCAATTAATTGTAAAAGTTAAGGTTTTTATAAAAAAAAACTAATAAGTTTTTTAAAAAAATAGTGAAACTTCGTCTAAGACAACCATGGCTCAAATGGTTCTAAATGGTCTATACTACATTCGCCTCCAAGCTTTGCACCCATCTTCAAGTCACCCTGTATGTGAGAAGATGAAATAAAATTAGAGAATATTATAACAAATCAACTAATTATATGTTTCTTCATCGATTTAATACTTACTATTTAATTCGATTTGATTCAGTGAGACTATAGTAAATGAGCATCATTTATGTGACTAATTTGTGGAGTATGATTGTAAATAAATTTAATTAAATGAATACACAGTATAATACCTTTTTTCTGTTTTATTTCATAGTATACCTTAAAAATATTAATAAATAATTAATACTTACAATGAAAAGTAGGGAAATTTCCATTTCGAAAATCCTATGGACAATAATTTGTAGTTTATGTATGTAGTTCGATTTTTTATTCCGATTTTTTTTCAGGTACGACATGTCTTTAAAATGTCCAAAATGTAAATGTGAAAGAATCGTTTCAAGTATATGTTTTTTTTGTAAAAAAATGTGATAGAAGATTTCTTGACTTTATAATTTATCAGCAGATAAATTATAGTATTTATTTTGAGAGGTGCTCGTAGCGCAGTGATGGCAGCGCTTTTGTAGTAATACCGAAGATAAGCAACTTTCCACGCGGTCAGTGTTTGGATGGGTGACCATTCCGACCATATAAATGGCGTATATCACGAGCATCTCCGTGCTTCGGGAGGCACGTAAAGCAGTTGGTCCCGGCTAATATCGGTTGATAATAGTCGTTAAGCCTAGTCAGAGGCCCTATGGGCGACTTGATGAAGTCTGCCAGCAAGGTTGGTCGCTTGCCTTGCAAACACCACTCCGCCAATCCGCACTGAGCCCGCGTAGTGGAGTATGGCTCATACTACCTCATATTTGAGGTTAGGCCTTTGCCCAGCAGTGGGACGCTTACAGGCTAACTTTACTTTTTACTTCATTTATTTTGATAGTTTTTCGAACCTTTGACGAAATATAAACGTAATGGAACCCACATACTACTTATGATGCCCTATTACTAATGATGCGGGAGTGATTACCTTCAACACCTACAAAATATTATTTTGTCAGTCTGTTTGTATGTGAAAAACAAATTTGAGTTCAAAAAAGGTTGTCTGGAAGAGATTGCTTATAGCGATAAGACCGCCAAAATTGTACTTTGTTTTTTCTCTAAACGAATTTGATTTTTTTATTTGAACACAAAACAGTTTACAGCTAAGGTGAAACAAATTTTATACATAACTAGCGGTCCCAGCGAACTTCGTTTCGCCCCCAGCCTCGTCCTGCCCTGGCCCCGTTTTATATTTTCTTTGCTATAAACCTCACGGAGCCCGAGACCTTTCCAAAGAATGCAAAACCGTGGAAATCGGTTCGTGCGTTCTGGAGTCATAGCGTCAAGGAAGGAAAACCCTACTTATTTTTATAAATAGTAGAAGATATGAGTAATACTAAACTGTAAGCTAAAAGACGTGCTTTAGGAAAGTTGATAAGAATGAGTTACATCGTTTCGCAAATTCAACTTTTACTTGCTATATTATTTACACACGAATTTGTAAAGAAAGGATTTAGTAATTAACACGTTCCGGGACAGTGACCGCCTACAGGCGTGAAAAAAATAAAACATTTATTATGTCTGGAATAGTGTCCCGGAACGTGTTAAACCAATTTGATGTGCTATAAAGAGTTATCTTATCTTATCTTTACGTCAACGATTGGTGATTGAAACTAGCTTTAAATTAGGTTGGTACTATTCAGGTCACCGGCGCCTTACCATTTAAGAGGCAAGAGCTTGCACATCGCGTCGTCTTTGTTAGAACTTCCATTTATTGACGTGTGAGCAAGTGATTTTTCTTTGAAAGTGGTAAGGCGGCCGAGGCGAAGTATAGTATAGTGTCCCCTAGCCGATTTCGACTACGGTGGCCAGTCACAACGACAAGCCGACTGCGCGGGACATATTATAGTGCACAAGTGTGTGCGCAAACACAGGTGCACTCTCTATTCGTTTCACTCTCATAGCCCGATGGGACAGCAATCTGACACGACCGGAGAGAGATCAGGCGCAGGACCAACGGCTTAACGTGCTTTCCGAGACACGGGAGTGAAATACCGCCAACTTCCAAACACCGGGCTACCCTGAGAATTTCTGAACAGAAAACCCAGGAAAATTTATTATTTGGCCCGACCCGGGAATCGAACCAGGGACCTCCGGCGCAGCCGTCGCTTTAAAATACGACCCTCTCACCGCTGCGCCACCGAGGCAGACCTAGTATGTAGCACAACAAAACTCTTTTTCAGGCACTGCCTGGTTATTTACCTAGTGTATGTTTTGATTTAAAAGCTGTGTGTATGCGTAATAACTTTACATTCAACAAAAATGCTCGCTCGAAGTATGTGTTTGGTCGTTGCGGTGTTATTTATTATTTTTTGTGAGAATACAGGTAAATATTTGTATTACCTATATTGCTATTTCAATAGATCAAAATAGAATTTTGATTATATAGGGTAGATTTCTATTTCACTAAGCTTAATCAAGTAATATATTTATAACACTGAATTTAATTTAGTAATATAAGAATATCACTAAGCTTGGACCGTTTTATAACTATATTCCTAGTGAGATAGTAATGAAAATTCGTATAACTATGTTACGGTATATAATTATATCCCTAGTGATATAACTATATTACGGCTTTATCTATCTTACTGCGACATATAAATGCTTATATTTTCTTTGGTTTTTCAGGATCATCAGAAACGACATCTAGACAAAAGAGGTGAGTGTCTTAAATTAAGTATTTAGACCTCTAAAACCTTAGCCTAACTAATTTAAACTTTAAAAAATCGATTCCTTGCTTTATTTCACAAATAAAAAATTCAATAATAAAATCTCCTAAGCCGTCACGTTTATAAATAAATAAATAATAAATAAAATAAAATTCTTTATTTGTATTAAATGTGGTACATCAGTGGTGTTAAATAAATTACATAGGTAGAACATTGCACATTTAGCCAAATTTTAGCATACAAAAATTAATTAATTATTTATGACTACATCTTACAATTTAAAATGTTTACCCATAAAATGACAGTAAAGGACTCTATAATTTTCGTTTTTTATCTTTAGTAGCTTATTATAATTGGTAAACCTGATACTTTACTATCTTTGCTAGTCCAACATTATTTTAAACAATCTTTTTGTAATTTTTAAAATAATATCAGTGTATAAAATTAATTTACTATTTTATTTAAAAAGATCTCAGTGTTGAACGATGAATAAGCTATGTATGGTGTTAGTTTTGTGTTTATCTTGTTTTATAAGGAATATTTTCGCTTATAAGGAATGTCATGATTGTCTATACCAATAAAATGCTTTGTCCTGAACGACTGACTTATTGATTGACTGACTGACTGACTGACTGACTGATGGATCAACGCACAGCCTAAACCGCTGATTGTAGAGACCTGAAAATGGGAGGGTGTGTTCTTTGTATGACGAAGGGATCCGATAAGAAAGGATTTTCAGAAATTCCACCCCTAAGGGGGTCAAAAAGGGGTGCAAAGTTTGTATGGGACAACCAGATCCCTTGGTCCAATCTACTTCAAATTTTGCATACACATTCTCTTACAGAATTGACGGAAGACTTATTTTATATTTTATTGAAATTCATCTCCTAAGGGGGTTTAAAAGGGGTGCAAAGTTATTATGGGGGTGATTTGCTTCGAATTTGATATCAATACTCTTTAGAGCTTACGATTAAAATATTTTTTATTTAATTTTTGACAGTCATTTGACATATCTGAGACAGAATATTTGACACATGTTTGTTATTGATGTTGCTCTCGAGAAGAGATTTTATTCCTTAGAATAGTAAATAATATTGTTTTGTGTTTAAACAGCGTAGGTATCAATCGGTCTGTGTCCAGTGTAGATTGCAGATCGTATGTTCATATTATCGGTGGACATTCTACGCTGCTCCTGTGGTCGAAAGGTGTCCAATCTGGAACTTTTCTGCAAACTTTTCGTGGGGGACCTATGTTTAGAAGTGGACGGCTTTTGGATGTTGATGACGATGGTGGCGTAGATCTTTACATAGAATTGTCACTTTCAATTTACGATTTGAATTCAAGAAAGTAGAGTAGGTATTCGCTATAACCATGTCATACTAATTGTCAGCTAAAAAATGGCACTACTCACAACTACATACAAGATGACCGACAGAGACAAACCCATTTCATACGACGGTAGTGCGAGCGAAACAAACGCGCGCTTTGAGATGTCTCTTGAATGCAATTAGGCGACGGGGGCCTGATTTTAGCGGTCCTCGTTCGAATGGCACGTCACCTATCTTCCGCTATTTTACTTTAATCAAAGGCTATAATCATTAACCTTAAACAAAGCTCAAATTCAAACTCTTAAGGTAGCGGGAGAAGACTTGAGGGAATTTGCTTCTCTCACAGCCTGTATGTGACATGATGCTGTGTAAGCGCAGAGAGTAGCCTGGTCATTTTAGTAGGTACTCGAAATAAATATACGATTGACGATAGGGCGTACGAAGTATATTTCGTTGTAAAATAAAAAGATAATATCCCTGTGTAAGTTTGACCATTATACCGGGCTACGTGTTGTGTGTACATAAAATATAACATTGATCTGTACGCATTTCTTTGTATATATTTTAAAACTGGATGTTTTTGTTTGTTTGTTTGAACGCGCTACTCACAGGAACTATTGGTAAGGTTATAAAATATGATAGATAGCTAATTTATCACGGAAGGCTATAGTTTAATGCGTATAGGCTTATAAATTTTCGCTACGATCTATGGGAACGGAGTTAAGCTAATACGCGCGTATGAAGTCGCGGGCGGGCCGCTAGTTTACAATATTCGACTAGTGACAAAAAAACGTACTATACGAAGTTTCACCCATAAAATTAATATTATCAAAGCATATTTTTGATTTATGTCTATCGATTTTTTAAGGTTTTAGTAGTGGCCGTCATTTCGTTAAAAATAAACGTGAGCCACACCAGCTACACGCTCCAAACCCCTAATTCAAAAGAATTGATTATCAATAGTCATAATCCCCTATACGTATTTATTTACGACGCGTTTGGTGTATTGGTTAGCGCTCCTATAGGTAAACCGCGAAACTGAGACGTCTCTGACGTCACTTCTGTTGTATTTTTCTCCCAAATAATGTACTCCATATTTTTTATTATGAATTAAATGTTCTTCTTCAAGGTAAAAGAAAGATCGTTTAATTTATAGCAATGATAAGGAGTACATTGATTGGGAGGGAAATGTAAATACAGGCGACAAAAACCGGTTAAGTGCGTGTCGGACCCGCGCACTGAGGGTTCCGTGCCACCCTTAACTGAATTCAGGGTCCACTTACTTTCACTTAACGAAAACATCACAATATATTGCGACACCAAAAATAACTTTGTTTTTCATAGTGTTTGTATGAAGGACAAAGTTATATTTGCGGTTGATAAAAATGTGCAATATCTCAAAAACTACTGGTTCGATCTCCTTCAAACCAATTTTCGTTGCAAGTTTTTGTTGAGATCTACATCATATATTTTTTTCAAAATTTTCACTTTCTTGGTTCAAAAGTTAGAGGGGGGGGGGGGGCGCCCATTTTACCACTTTGGAAGCGTCTATATCTCAAACCTTACACTTTAAGAAAAAATGGTTTTAGAAACCTCAACATCATTTTAAAAGACCTATCCATAGACACCCCACACGCATAGGTTTGAGTAAAAAAAAATTTTTAGGTTTTAGTTTCATGTATGGGAGCCCCCCCTTAAATATTATTTTTTCTTACTTTTTGTATCTGAATCGAAAAGCGGTGAACAAAATACACCTACATACCAAGTTTCAGCTATGTGATGCTTATAGTTTTAGAATAAAGTGGCTGTGACATACGGACGGACAGACAGACAGACAGACAGACAGACAGACTTGACAAAACTATATGGGTTCCGTTTTTTGCCATTCGGCTACGGAACCCTAAAAATGACGTCAGAAATGTCTCAGTTTTGCGGTCGACCTATAACTATTACTCCGGCCGTCGCGGGTTAGAATCCCGTAAGGGGCAAAATGTTTGTGTGATGAGCACGAACATTTGTACCTGAGTCATGGATGTTATATGTATTTAAGTATTTATGGGAGACGCCCCCGTCATAATCGTTGTCTGGTACTTCGTAACACTACGAAGAAAATTCCTTACCACGAAACCAGACAAATGGGTGTGTTGTCGCATGTTTATATTTATTTATATTTAATTATGTACGAACATCTCTCCGTTCAACCCAGATGCATCGTAGTCCAAAAGCAATCAGGATCAAGAGACGCTGATGACGATGACGATGACTACCGCCAACCGCAGCCAAAGGACCCTCGGCCTGACAGGATCCGAGCTGATGATGCGAGAGATGTTGAGGTCAGTATCATTTCATTTCATATCATTTATTTATTGATACACACAAGAAATTATTGTCATAAGATATAAAACATTTCAAATTATCAATTAAAGTGGTGCAGGACAGTAATTCTAAAACATGTGTACACAAATTCATTAATTAACTTAAGTGGAGATAATATGCAATGACAAATGGAAAAAAATACAGGTAAAAAATAAAAAATATTATACCATCATCCATATATATATATATCATCATCATTATCAGACGCTGGATGCCCCTTTTGGGCCTTGATTCGAGCGTCAATCGATTCTTTTTCGTGTGGTAATTCGATTACGAAGGTACACTGATTAAACTCTCTGCATCACCAAGCGGTTGACTGGTAGTCTCTACCAGTGGTAGAGAATGCCATAAGGCATTAAGTCCGCCAATTTTAACACTTACAGTGCAATAAACTTTAAATGAATAAGTAAATTACGAGTTACAAGGCAGCAACCACCTAACCCAGTTACCCTTCCGCATGTGGAGACATATAACAAGTTCAACCGATATTATTAACTGTCATTAATGAACAGTAAAAAACACCAAAGGATTTGTATAAAACATAAATTTGTACCTACGCATTATACAGGGTGTATAAAAGTTCGAGCCATATTCAAGGCAGTGGTTGTTAATCGAGTTTAGAAAACAGGAAAAATATAAAGAAAAGTATTTTAAAAAATATTTTTTTCTTATATTTTACACTTATAAGACTTGACTCTTACCCCTTGATTTTTTTTCATCCTATATAAGAAAGAAAAATAATAGATAAAAATAACATGGACACGGATCTCAAAAAAATTTTAAGGGTGTAATAAAGTACGAGCCAAATTCAACAGCGTGAAGAATCGAGTCTAGAATATAGGAAAAATATATAATATAATTTTCTTATTTTATTTTCCTGTATTCTCGGTTGACAACCACCCTTGAATTTGTCTCGTATTTTTTTACACCTGTATAGCTATGTCTACGTTATTCTGTTGATGTTCGGACAACAGCACGTCAAGATGATCACTGCTGAACTTTATGCACTTGTAATAAGGATAAATTTTCAACGAAAACGTATAGCCTGATGTTCTCGTGACTATTTAAATTAATAGCTTTTTATGTAACCAATTAAAAAACAATACCAGCATGCTTAGATTTTCTTTGTTTCAAAGTTGTATCTTTTAAATCAACATAGACTAAAATAAGTCCACTACAATGCCGTGTGGTTTTGGGTGAGACTAGCCACAATTTATGGCCAAATCTATTGTAAGCAGAGGCCATTTTGAGATTCCAAATGGACCGTATTTAACCCTTATAATTCTACATGAGAATGTTTCGGATTGGCGTGTTTTAATAACAATTGATATAAAAACGTACTAATTAAAATTTGCAACTTTTTATTTTATTTCTTTATTTATACTTTATTGCACAACCACAGTTTGTTCAAAAGGTGGACTTAACGCCATATGCCATTATCTACCGTCACACCTTTGGGCTAAGCAGAAATGATTGAGGGCAGTGCGAGAAAGAAATGAAATTAATTATTAATAAGTACGTGTAAATGAAAAAGCCATTTATTTCAGCATATAGACCCACTGCCCCCAGTGGTGGACAAGCAATGTAAACTCCACAACCTGTAGACTAGTGCTGCTAAGAATCAGCGAAACAAACTCAGTCACTATTGTCAAACCCTGTGATATGTATGTTAGGGCTGAGCTGTAGGCTACTAGCGGGGTCACAGGTGGCGGATAGTGAACAGCCACCAGATATGGTGGTTAGCTGCGAATATGTTGAATTACCAGTAGTAGTTGGGATTCTAGTGGGATGGACTTCTCTATTAAAAGCTACAATATTCAGTGACGATCCTGTGCCGTGGCGAGTAAACGCCGCTATCAAATAAGCGTTCCCCTGGTGTTGGGTAGCAGCAACATCAGTACTGGCAGAAGGCTGAAGATGTATATCAGGAAAGGCTTTAGCTTCAGTTTTAACACGTTCCGGGACACTACTCCAGACACAATAGATGTTTTATTGTTTTCACGCCTGTAGGCGGGCACTGTCCCGGAACGTGTTAAAAGGTGGAAGCCCTCGGTTCTTTAACTGCGGTGTGGGAGGCAAGAGGGAAATCAAACCATTTTCTCTAATTTGGAGTTTTTATTAAAAAACTAGCGGTCCCGAACTTCGTTTCGCCCCCAGCCCCGTCCTGCCCCGGCCCCGTTTTATAGGAATTTTCTTTGCTATAAACCTATAGAGCCCGAGACCTTTGTAACGAATGCAAAACCGTGAAAATCGGTTCGTGTATTCTGGAGTTATAGCGTCAGAAAGGAAAACCCGACTTATTTTTATATAGTAGATAGTCCGCTGACAAGAGCCTACTCGTAGCTCTTAAATTTGATGATGATGAGTATTTAAGTATTTTACCGTGTTCATTATTTCTGCTCATTGCCTCATAAACACCACAAATTTTTCATTCTCGATTAAATATCCAACCAGCCAACATTTTGGACAAATTAAGTACGCTCGAGAAAATTAGGTTCTGTACGCGATTATTTTTAAACAATTTTAAAAATGGGTCATTAGGGCCGTGAGGTGTTAAATAAGTTCACGCTCTGAAATAGGGTTGGATTTAGAGTTCCGTACTTGCGATAGAAAAACGGCACGTTTTTTTAAAATTTATTTCTTGCAAACAACAGAAATGTAAAAAGGTTTGTTAACAAACTCTTGAAGATTTTCGAGCTCTCCCGTTTCTGTTGTATTGGTTTGTTGTTGTATCTGATGGCTCAAGAATAAAATTGTTTATTCTTGCAAAAGCAAAGAAAACTTGACTTTAGATGTGGGTAAAACAAATCGGATTCAGATGATGATCAAATCTGTCCACTTTAGAAAGAAAGAAAGAAAGAAAAAAAAAGTATTTAATGGCATAACATTTACACTTACTTTATCTGTCGTTTAAAACGTTTCATCGCCATGCCACTTCTTTCATTATTTGTGCTTTTCCTTACAAGGTTGTCTGGAAGAAATTGCTTCAAACAATAAGACCGCCTGAATTGTACTCCTATTTAATATTTAAGATGTTTCTGTATTATTTATTGTTTATGGTGTGCAATAAAGTATATTTATTATATTATTATTATGATCAAATGAACAGGATTAGTGCGGACCTAGATACGTATCGGATTACAAAGGAAAGCACATTTAAAAGATCTCACTGTAAATATTTCGAATTCATATTTATTTATTCACTTCTTCAATAATAGCAGACAATATATATCATAGACAAAAGATGATTGTTTGGTTATATTATGACCCCAGTGAGGAATTCGTGTATTATATAGCTAATATAGGTAGTTATATCTTAAGCTACAAATACGTAAATACGTCGTACTCTCGTGTGACAAATAAATAAATCATTCATTCATACATTCATTCATTCATTCATTCATTCATTTTAAAAGCTAGTGTAGGTACCTTAAAAAACTTCATTATATTTCTACGGAACCCACAGCCCGCGAGTCCCACTCTAACTTGTGTTATTTTACGGATTATAACGGTCCAGCGGTAGGGGCCCGGAATATGTGTCGGAAAGGGTTAAAGGGGATTGCGTGAATATTTATGAGTAGCTTCGGTTGGCCCGCGGCTGCGCTCGCATATTGGTCGTCCATGTTGTTTACGGGGGAAACGTGTTTGTGTTAAGGTGGGTACTGACAAACGTTACGAGGTGTAATGTAACATTCGCATCGAGGATTTCATTTATTCATTTATTTATTCATGCATGCATACTAGGTGTTAATAACTTACATAGGTGACATGAGTGTAATTATACAGTGTACTTATAAACCTAGTTACCCAGAAGGTATAGCACTTTGAGGGCAGTTTAGACGTAAGGGTAAGTATTTATAACAATCTAATGTTAGCCACTTATGAGTTAAGATATATATATAGAGCAGACTATGTTACGATGTTACGCTGTGTCCTATAATCGGCGTAACATGCTCCTCAAAACTCTTATTTCCGGTCCCCCCCCCCTTCCCCCCTCTCTTCCCTTCCCCGCCCCCGCATTTTCTAGCTCATCATCGGCGGTCACAGCGGGATCGCCGGCTAAAAAAAAAAAAAAAAGTTTGGTGTCAAAATGGGGGTTTTCGGCCATGCCCGATCGATCTATGCGGTCCATTTTTGCGTAGCTGCACTCCTTCGCGTTTTAGCTTTTGCGTCAGATAAGCTCCAATACCCCTCATTAAGATAAGGCTAATGATCTCCTCGACGTCCCATTGTCCTTTTACACCATTGTTCTCATAGTCGAAGAACACTAATGTATTGCAGATAACATTCCTTTGTCAGGTTAACAACAATAGAAGCAGTGTTATGAAATAAAATTTTTGGCATTCGGTAGATATCGCTGTTTGTATTACAGGTGGAATAGATGCACTACCATATGTTAACATAACAGCGCCATCTAGAATTTTCGATACATACTTCTTTGAAGCAACATCTATCTCTCATCATTTGAATCTTCATCACAACTCATTCATTCGCTTTAAGCTTTAAGCAGGTCCAAAACATTTCTATTCTAATTTCAACGCGTTCTACTAGATGGCGCTATAAATGCAATTGCAGTGGTTTACGCGCCCCTTGTTCTACCGAAAATATGCCTACGTACCAAACCCAGTGTGTTCGTCTTATTCCGCATCCCGGTGGTGGTAAAATTAACACCATAATTTTAAGATCAATTTTTGTAAACTGTATTCTCAGCAAATAAGTGATTGATTTGATTTGATTTACCATATCGATACAATCCAGTTCACTAAGAACGTTATCAACAACATTCTTCAATTCCTTTGTATCTACTGCACATAGCATCATAAAGACTCCTTATTTATTTTCAAATGTTTTGTTTATCAAAATGGCATTCCAATAGGCTCTTAATGTTAAAGTAGATATTGCTGTTTATCATCATATCAATACCATCCGGTCCATTACGAACGTCTATGGTAACTATCTATGATACATAACTTCTTATCATAATTGCATTTTAATGGTTTGTAGTTTCTTTATGTTTTAAGCAGATAAGTCTTAAGCGTAATGCGTAAGCGTATGATTGCGTTAGTTTTACTAGTATAAAAGGTCTGCGACTTTATCTTTCCTCACACAGTTGCTCTTTAGCTCTTCAAAAACTACTACCTACTATTTTAACTAGTTCAAGGAAACCTTCTGCCAATGGAATCCGAGATGGATGTAAGTATTAATTTTAAATATTTATTTTCTTTCTACAACTTTTCTTTGTGTAATAATAACTTATCTTTGTTTGTATTCATTGTTATAGCTCACATGTGGTACTGGTGCCATTGATTTTGAAGAAAATACGTACAAGCATTACTACTATCCAGTGTCAGATGACGAATCATCGTCAACCATACCGAAATACTCAGCAAAAGTGGACTCTCTGGCATTGGATGAATTTTTCGAAGAACCGACTATAAAGAAAAAGGGAAAACTTCGGGCTTCAACTGTGGCTAAAGCAACGGTAGATGGAGTTTCATATTTATCCACTAACGAAGATGACGGAGCTGAAGCCACTCATCTTATAAAATTGGAAATTTATGATCTGAAAAAACTTAAGAATATACCGGAGTGTGAACACTGGAAACACAGCGACGTACGAATCAAATACTACAACAGGACAAAATCAAACAACCATCAAAAGACGCGACAATTAATATACAATATAACCAAAGAAATTTCCAGTTCACCACATGTAAAAAAGTTTACTATTAAATCGAAAAATAAATCTTAACTTTACTATAATATTATTTGTTTTATTTCAATTAAACACATTAGATATTTTCAACTTCTTTATTATTATAATAAAATAAAGCGTAGGTACATTAACTACTTAATATCATAGGTACACAATATTACACCAATACAAAAGACTTAAACATAACTTGTAACAATGCATCATTACTGATAGTATCATCATTAAACATTTCAACAAAGTCATTTAAAGATATATCTCTACGCTTAAGATACAAATACACAAGGCAATACTCGCCACAAAATGATGAAAAAATATTCTGAATAATTTTACTGTTATATATCCACTTACTAGTGTTTCGTTTCAAAAAAGATAAATGATAAGTGTCAGGTTTTCGACCGAAAGTATCAAAGTATTCTCCAACACCCTCTGAACTTATATAAATAGCTATCCAATGAGTGCCCGGCTTTGTATCAGGATCTAAATTACTGATCAAGTAAACAGGAGGTGTCATATAGACCGGTAATCGGTTAGCAGGAAAAACATTAGAACTTAAAGTAGGATGTATTTTTGTTAAATATTTACTAATTTCTAGAGTATTCATAGTGGTTTATGGTGTCTGTCTAACTCAGAAGTAAACAAACATATAAATAAAATTAAAGGAGAATTTATTTTTTATACATAATCTTAACTACTAAAATCCACACTTATATTTCTATTTTTATCTATCTCAATTATATTATCAAATTCAGCATAAACAATGCAGTTGATTGTTTGCGTCAGAGCATTTTCAAACCTTACTTCTATTCTAAGACTCCCATGTTTTATTAAATTCCAATGTGTTGATGAATTTGCGGATAGATCTGGTGTAAGATCAAAGGCCAGCAAACAGTAACCTTTCGGGTATCTGTCCTTACTTATACCATTACCTTCATTCATAAAATGAATACCAGTTCCTGAGAAGAGTGTATGGTAAGCAGCAGTGTGTAGCCCATTACTAAATGAGGGCTGCAACGCCTTTGAAGGTATTTGCATGCCATCTATGTACAAACTAAATGTATTTACTCCAAAATTATCAAAATCATAAGGATTTTTATTAAAGCTACCATTAAAAGCTGTATTGTTAACAAACCCAACAATACATCGTTTTGGTATCTGCCCAAGAAAAACATTGTCAAGTGTTTTACCCTGAATACCAGATGGAATTGTTAAAACTTTAACTTCAGCTCGTGTAATTGGATACTTTGCAGTTGTAGATGCTAAAACTTTTTGATGAGCGAGGAGTACACTTGGATTGATACGAGCTTTACGAATCATAAGAGTGGCATCAGTGATGGATACTTTTACTTTCATATCATTTGTCGGAGCCATTAAATTAAAAGAATCTCTAGATCTTACTAGTTTTACACACATTTCGACTCCATTAATTAAAAATTTTTCTTGATTAAAAATATCACCATGCAAATGTCCCATCATTTCCACCTCTTTGCTATCCTTAACATACTTTAATCTCTCTGTAAAACCCTTGTTTGATTCATCGGCGTTATTCATTTTTCCAGCAGTATCTTCATACCACATTCCACAAGTTAAGTGTGACTGTTTTGCATGAGGATGATAATTTAATAGAGTTTCTATATAGGCACGGTATCCGTAGGTATTATTAGGAGGAGATACAAGTTTTTGATTTAAATATACATCTAATTGACTAAACAGAGAATGAAGCCAGTAGTTGACGGGTGCTACAGTAGTTGTATCAGCCAGTGGTGTTAAATCTTGATTCAATATTTTAGCCTTGATGTGGATTAATGTATGAGATAAATCAACATAGTCATCTCCAGAACCTGGGATTTGAAATTCTAGTGGTCCATCATCACTAAGTGATGAAATAGGTTTATAGTGTATCCATTGTCCATTTTCTATACTTGTTTGAGTTGATGGTAAGGCAAATAAGTCCAGTTCAGACTTCACGCACTCACAAGAATGATTATGTAAAAAAGACATTTTGAAATAGTTTTCTAAGAAAATATATCGTTGAAATTTAATTTAGTATTTCTCCTAGCTTTTTTAATTGTTCTTCCTTTCAATTCCTCTGATTGAATGAGACTTTGTGTACGCCGTCTTTTGTTTTTATTACCAGATCCTGTCATCACTCTATTTATCTTATCATCAGCTTTTCTTTTCAGATTTAAAGTAGCTTCTTTAAAACGATCTTTTACAGATTCTTGTAAGGGTTTTGCATGAACCATATCAGTTAAAAGTCCTACACCAGCATTTAAGGCTTCTTTACCAATCACTCTTGCACCATTTGATAAAAGCGGTAAAACTGATCTAAACAACCCTCCCAAAAAACTTCCAACACCATGACCACGTTGATGTGGTACACCTTTATAAATTACACCTATTCCAGTTCCAGCTTGATGAGTATAGTAATGTTGATATGGGCAAATATTATTATTATGTTTGGAGTACATTTTATTGATTATGGATACGTTTGAAATGCAACTTTACACAACTCGTCCCAAACTCAAATGGTATGTTTTCTCCTGTGTTTGATCTTATATCTATTTCAACTGTATCGAACTCTCTACGCATTACAGGAATATAATGCGGCGGTGAAAATATATGCATTTTATTTGATCCATATACGTATTTAACTGGGTCTAATGATATAATTCTTAATAACGGGGACATGACATCTCCAACTATTTGAGGTTCTATTATATCACAATAAATGAATAGTTGAGAGGGTAACCCTAAGTAAAGATTGGCTGGGAATTTACCAGTGGTTTTATATGCTACATCAGTATTTGGATCAAAACCAAGTTGGAGACTCAAAATTGGAGAAAATTTTAGAGAAATTATATCATCAATATTTCCAGTTAGAGTTGTGTACTTAGAAATTTTATCATGACGTAGTTTAAATGATTCTCTTGAATTGAGTGCTACTAAAACGTCATTAATGTTCTCATAACTGGAAGCTGGTATATGGTCCTTGTATGTAACTATAGATGGTTCTGCTTCATTAGCAACAGTCATTTTTTTTGTTATGTACATGATGTTTTGATTATTTTGAACTGTAAACATTGTACATGGATATTGAAATTCTACAATTGCCACCGACCATTCTCCTTCCAACTTAATGGATTTTGGTAACTTTGTTGAATAGTGTGTCGTTTTATTGTCAGGAAAGTATAAAAAAGAACTGTTGCTTGGTAATGTTAAATAAAAGTCGTCGTTATTCATGACTCTAAATTTGATGCCAATATCCAACTGTTAAACTTATTTGGATAACCTTTCCACTTCACGAGCAACTCCTTTCTGAGACCCGAATACCGAGTGCGAATAATTTTATCTATTTTATATTTTGTGTTAGGATCATAAGCAACTTTTTGTAGCTCTTTTTCATAAAATGTTCCAGTGATAGGTTCACCTTTCAAATCTTTTAAAGTATACACCAACCAGGGTCGTCTCTCTATGACTGAAGTGATCATAAATATTTCATCACTCCAGTTTGTCTCATATCCTTTTTGGAATATGTGTTTATATTTTGTGATTCTTACATGGTCACCAATTTCATATTTGGGTTTTCTTAAAATATTAGATCCTCGTTTTGGTTGACCATATAAGTTAGACCAAACTGACATGATATTATTTTGATTAACATCACAGGGACACATTTTAATACTTCTATGAAAACTATGGTTATATGAATAAAGCAAGTTTTGTATAGTATCTACATATCTATAAGTATTGTTATGAGTGAAATATCGCCACATTTTCATCTTTAGCGTTCTCTGAAATCTCTCAACAATACTAGCCTTGATGTCAGGATTATTAGTGGTATAATAGTTGATGTTATTACTTTTCAAAAACTGTTGTACATCTTTTGATACAAATTCAGTACCTTTGTCAGATTGTAAATGTTTAGGGGTAATATTAGCTTCTGGAAATATGCTAGTAAAACACTTCTTAATAGTTTCGGAATTCTTTTTTTGCAAAGGTCTAGCATAAGCGTATTTACTAAAGACATCAATTACACATAAAATATATTTATATCCATCATTATATTCACTGTAAGTTCGCATATCACTTAAATCTGCTTGCCAAAGGTCGTTCATATTAGATAAGACATATTTATTTCTAGGAAATCTACGTTGAACCGGTTTGTGTAGAGTGTATGTATCTTGTGATTCCAACCATTCCTTAGTATCGTTATAAGTCATTTTATTTTTCATTGCTGCTGATAATTTTTTTAAACTACTATAACCAGCAGGATTAGCAACTTCATAATAAATATTGTGTATTTCTAATAAGGGGTCCATTTCTCCCAATCAAGTTTTCTTTTTACTTTTTCGTCTTTTCCCTTTTGAATTGTTTGAGGTGTAGAATAATCAGGGGTGCTGTAAGATTCCGTTGCTGATTCAAACCTCTTCCCAAAATCTGGTGTTTTTGAGATCGACTTAATATAAGTTGCTCGTTTTGGATTACCAATGTAGCTCAATGGTACTTGTAAATCCTTTAAAGCAGTTGTGAATTCTACCCAACCTTCCGGAGAACTATTTTTTAGCGGTCTTACAACATCGTTAATTAAGTCAACAATATTGCTTTTATAAACTTCCTGGTTGTTAATAAAAACTGTACCATTACTGTTCCAACGGACTTTGTCTTTATTTTTCAAAAGAACATCAATTAGTAGCTCACCTTTAATTTTATATGTCTTTGGTATGAGCTGAAGTAATTGAGATTTAATATAAATGTCGTTATTTTTTTCATATATATTCTCACCAGTGATACTGTCATGTGTTCTAACAGACTCTTCTTTGATGTCTTCAGATTTTTCTGACTTTACGTTTTCTTTTATATTATTCTCTGATTCACGACAGTTAATTATAGGTATTTCAATTGGTCTGCGATCCTTACCAATGAAATATAAATATCTTTGGAGAGTTTGTAAATAAAGCGACCACTTTTCTCTATCTTCTAATTTAGTTCTCAAAACTTTATTCATTTCTTCATCAAGTTGTGATACATTGTTTACGGATGTATTCATATTATCTTTTTTAAGTTTTTCGATTACTTCAGGTTCAATCAATATCATTTTCTTGGCATTATCCATTGTTGAATGATTACTAGATCAACGAATTTAATAGTGCACCCAACACTGAACTCAAGATTATGGGTAAAAACGCTCCACCTTTTTGTATTAGGATATTTTTTTTAACTTTATTTTTACCCTTAGAGATGAGTCTTCTTAAAATGTTTTTGTGTTTATTTAATTTATTCTTATGTTTTGTCGATAGCTGTATTTTCCCCTTTAAAACATTAAAAATACACTCACATATACTATTAATTTCTTCTTCATCACAAGCTTTCAATAAAACCGTTCGAAATTTTGGTTTTAAGAAATGTAATGCCTTTAAAAACTCTTCATGTGTCTTCACCCGATATTTCATTGTTCAATAATGGTTGGTTTTTGTTTAGAACAACCATATTTATACCCCTTTTTAGGAATGTAACAAATAGTGTAGTCATCAGGAAATACGTTCGTTTTAATACGATAAATGTCATCAGTATTTTGTCTTAAATCTATCATTAAGTATCCATAGGGCTTACTAGTGGCATCTCTATACGCATCTTCAACATATTTAGGGTTATCAGGTACTAATTGTCGAGCCAGAAAACGTATTTGAGTTTTATCTCGAGGATTCTTAAAGTAAACTATGTAACTTGAATTTAGTGAAATATCTCGCTGCCCCTTCCCTTGATGAAATAAATTTTGTGTTATGTAGAATACACTTAAGTTTCGGTGATGACTTCCTTTAGTAAAAATATCAACTATGCGCCCGTCGGATTCCCTCATGAGGTCATCGATGATAATAAGTTGAGGATATTTTCCATCAAACATACTCAAGTCGGGAATTCCTTGACAATAGTTAACTTCACTCAAATTGTAAAGCGGTTGCATCTCATCATAACACCATAGTATGTTCTTAAAATCTTGGTTGCAGACACGTTTTATATTTTTCAAAAAATTACAAACAAAATTTGATTTTCCACAACCACTAGGACCAGCCACTATGGCAGTAAAGGGATGTTCAAAATGAAACATGTTCAATGAAGGACAACACGTCTATTTTTATAAAAAACACAATTAACTATGAACATTACAATTTTAAAACTTATATTTTATACTTAATAAAGTATGTGATAAAAAAAAATCATAATTTAATTGTTTACTAGTTAATTACAATAACAAAGTACTTGAATACAATACAACTAATCCAAAAAAAGTTCTTATCTAAATAGTATTTATTTTATGATGCCCCCAAGCTAGTGTGTTTATAGAGTCCGGTAAAATATATCGTTTAGTATCATTAGATGATAAACTTATTTTATTAATCTTTTGTGTGAATATAATATGTTTGATGCACCTAAATCTATGCATTTCTGCGTACTGAATTGTTTGATTAAATAAACAAGACTTATAGTTATCGACACTTAATCTCTTTATTACAGATTTGTTAATACCTTTAGCTTTGGTTATGGTATGATTTTCTACTTTCATTGCATACATTTTTGATCGCAGTCCAACGAATTCTGTTAAAAGCTTCCCATTATTTTCGTCTTTAAAAAAACCTAACTTCTTTTTATTTACCTGTGGAAAATCGTACTGATTACTATGTGGATAATCAGAAGTATCAAAATATAAATTTAAATCTTCCTTAATTTCCTTATAAAAATCTTCACAAAATACTTGATATACCAGACTATCGGTATCGGTATACATCAATTTCAAATTGGAAAATTTGTTTTTCATATACTGATAGTGAAAATCATACATTAAAGTTTTTGAAATGTCTAATATGCTGAAACCCAAATATATTGGTTTATTATAAAATAATTTAGTTTTGTGAAGTTGAACTGCAACCAAATTCTCAGAAAAAATTGAAAGGCTATGGAACTCCGGACGAGCAATGAGACTTTCTACACCTTGGGTTTTTCCATGATTTTTCCAATGTGTCAATAATTTAACATTCACCCGTTTTTCAATATTTTCCATAGTCTTTCCAAATATAGAATTATTCATAAGTTTATAGAAATCTTTTTCAAAATCAGATTTTGCTAATGTTCGTAATTCTGTATTCAACTCAATATATTTCTTTAACCAGGGGCTTTGTTTAAATTTTAATACTCTATGAACTTTTTGAACAACCAAACCGAATTTTTGACATTGTAAAAGATTTCTATAATGTATAACATATTTTTTCTTATGATACAAGTTTGTAACTAGCTTGGGTTCCTTAGAATTGCCAACACAAATATTTTGTGGACACAATGGAAAGTCTGAATGATCATCATGTAAACTATTGGGGTATTCTATATCTACTTCTAAAATATAACCAACATCTGAAGTGTTTGGTACATTATAATTTACATTAGGATCTTCCCATTCAAAATTAGACAAAGGTAAATATTGAGACATAGCCCACCCATATAGGTTATTGGCATCAAGATAAATCAAATACGATATAGGATCGTTTTTGTCGAAGGTATCCATATGTGGATTATTTGCTTTTGCATAACGATTGCTGCACTGTGATATACCTCCTCTGATACCTGACTTGATGAAAGCAATTTTATCAAAATCTGTTAATAGCTCTAATTCTACCTGAGTGTGTTTTAACATAGCATCCCAACTTAACCCTGGAGCAGTATAGTAATGAGCAGGATCTAAATCATAAGTTTTTATGCAAACATTTCTAAAATTTTCGAAAATGTCACATAGTAGTAGAACATCAGTTTTAAGATAAAGATCGGAATAGTCAGCCATTGTGCGACAGTGAAAATGTAACCATACTTCTCGAGCATGGTTATAATCAGTATCAGAGATACCATGTCCAGTTAACATACTGGTGAAACATTCAATCGATGGTAAAGAGGGTAAATCTAATGATTTAAAAGAAGTCATGTGTTCATATGGATAGACACCTTTGCGCTTTAAAAGTTTAAAATCAGTGTGGTCCGGGTACTCTTTTTTCATTTCTCGGAATTGATCTTCATTAAGATTGTTAGCTAATGATTCTAAGCTACTGGATAAAAATTTTAAAGAGTCTATAAACCTTAAATTCACTTGATTACTATTGACATTCAATACTTTTGAAAAAGAAATGTATTTTTCTTTGTTTTGGGGGATAATTTGCACCTCACCATCTGCAAAGTTTAAGGCATGCACAATAAAATGTGCATCATAATTACTGAGGTTGTGCAGTATTACAGGTATGAATCGTGTTCTATGGAATTTTTTACTGCACACCTCATGACATAAACCTCTGAAAATACCTGTGTGCCAATCATGATCAATATATTGTTCAGCGTTTAGTTTTTTTTCGCATATGTAACATATAGAGGTTTCTTTTATTTTGTTTGTATCCACCTCGGATAAAGGAAGAGAATGTTTTGGGAAAGTGTTGGCTTTGGCAATGATTTTAATGTCTTCATGTAATTTTGTTAAAAAAACATGAGCACAATTTGGACCAGTGTATGTTACATATTTTGAGAGTTTGTCATCGTAAGAACATTTAACATAATAGCCAAAACTGTAGACATCATGTCTATGCACATTAGTAGTGAATGATTTGGATGGATCATTAGCACATGAATCAATTGGATTAAGAAAAGACTCAAAATCTGCATAAATTACAAAAGGCACTCGCAGTTTTCTTTCAAAATTGTCAAAACTTAGTTTATCGCTTGGTACATTAACACCAAACCAATTTTTCCTACTCACACTAGCATTAGGAAGATCAGTTCGGATATGAGCACAGTCGTTATCTTTGTGTCTATTGAGAGCTTCCTGGTTGTTGAAATAAATAAGACAACCATCGCAAATATAAATACCACTATGGGATGTAATCTGACTACTGACTAAGCGAGATAAGTTTTTTATGTAGCAATAATGTCCATTACTTCCGTTCGTTATGTACAGCAAATTAATATGAGTGGGTTTTAGAGACTTAGTATAATATAATGGACCAATCACTGAATTGGTCTTACTTACAGCATTGTATTCCAAACCATATACGTTTATACTTAAATTATTTAACTTTTCGATTTTATGAATGTCAGTTAAGGGCCAGATATTCCATTTTTACGATGTTTCGATTGAGTTTAAACATGGAAACACTAATTATTTAAATCTCGAATCTATATATGTTATAGAAGAAGATTACTAGAAAGCTGGATTGTGGTTGGAAACACGATTGTAATTACTTTGCTCGATAATAATTGCCTCAGAAGTGGGCCCCTTTTTTTTCGTATTTTCTATGTAGTTTTCAAATTATTGGACTTATATTTATGAAAATCACATATTTTAGTAGGTAATTCCATTCTACACATATACATGTTAAAATGATTTCAAAATGTTTGTTATTTAGATCAGAATAACGAAATATCTAAAAACACTTTATTTGACCTATTTCGACTTTTTTGATCTTGATTTGCTCAAGCTACACAGATGTGAGGAACAGGGGATTATAAGAATATACATTTTGACCACATAAGTGAGATCTCAGCTATGAATCAAATGATTTTTTTTTAGTTTTTATCGGTGTTATGTTCAGGCAAAGAAAGGTCTATTTTTTTCATTAGTCTGTATTCTTTCTTACAAGCAGCAAATTCTTCCAATTGTATTTTTAAGATTACTTTAGACACCAAAGATGTTTAGGGCGTCCAATCGTTTTTTTCCAGTTTTATTAACATTTTCATTCATAAAACACTGATTTAGTGATTCTCACACTTGTGACGATGGTGATTCGCGCAACGACTTTGACGCAACAGTTGATCGTCGTGTCATCTCTGTTCTATACATGCAAGCAGAAATAGCGCTATCTTTTTATTCAAATGACAAGCACGAGATACCATTTCCTCATTCCCCTTGACGCCACTGCGAACGCTGGACCTATGTCAATTTTTGCAATTTTATTTGCGTACTTAATTACGTAAAACACCTAAGAACTAATAATAGCTAATTTCGCCGCGCCGCGTCACGCTCAGTTGGATCAGCACCAGTCTTATACTAATCAAAGGTCGCGAGTTCAAATCGGGGGTATCATGAATCTTTTTCTACATAGTCACAATATTTTTTTAGAAAACGAAATAAGTATTTATTTTAATTTTTGGACATTTTAACATTTAAAATAAAAAAAATTAAAAATAAAAACTAATTAAATTTTTAGGTTTTTTTTTAAAGTAGCAAATCCTATTAAAAAAACTACATAACAATGAAAATAAATTTCAAAAAGAAAATTAGTATCAAAAACATCATCACCATGCGGATAAATCTCCTCAATGCCATGAGGATGGAACCCCCAACCTCTACGTGTTAAGCAAAATAAAAAGAGAAAGGCTGTAGCGACATATATAATTGTTGTGAATAAATGAACTATATTTTTGTACCAATCGTAGAGATGAATCCGTTTCTATAGTAACAATATAAACAAAAAGCATAAAACACTCATGTCAAATTATTGTAGTTTTGAACATTTTCTCTATTTGGAAAAATCAGAGCTAAACCATAACTGTAGGTTTAGCAGTAATCTCAAGTGCTAAAGCTGTGCCCTGGTGACTCTAGTATATTGGAGACGAGAAAATATTATATGAATTTGAGGGAGGGAGAAAATTATTAGGTGATAGGTCTATATTAATTTTATTTATTTATTTACATCTAGACTCCTGTGACAAAATACAAACATTGGAGGTTAAGTTAAGGTCGGTCTAGCTCTCTTCGTGTATGGAACTCAGGTTTCCATGTTATTTACGTACGTACGTACACATTTTCTGAATCGTGTAGTAATAATGCATTGACTATCTATCTCTTATTTGGTGACATGGACTTGAGCGACGAATATGGAGATTACTCAGTATAATCCAATTATATTTGCATTCAGAAATGTCAAATCTGAATAATTTTTTCAATTTTGTTCTGTCGAAAATGTGTGGAGACTGTCTTAATTTTATTTTTATAACCGTTCCTCAAATTGCTGTTACTGAATATCCAAAACAACTTTGGTGTTTGTGACACATAATAATTCTATTAATCTTGTAGTTAGCGCCAATTGGCGCTTCGGGGTCACGAAGGGTTCCGTACCATTATCTATGAAAATGGCATAAACATCATATCTGTTGTCAGGGAGTCCCATACAAAAGATATGAAGTCCTAATAATGGGGCAGCCCCTCATTATTATCATTATCAGAGTAGATAAGTTGTATGAGAGCAACCTGAAAAAAAAAACTGTTTTTTAAGTTTTTGTTTTTTCAACGGCAACATGAATACATCCTTCCTGAAAATTTCAACTGTCTTACTATCACGATTCATGAGATAAACCCTGGTGTTGCCCTTTCGGTGTAGGAACTCATGCTCATCATAATTCATTCCTTGTAGGGAGGGGTCTCAAAAATATTTTAAAATACATATTTTAGGCGGTGTGATTAGGATATAAAGAAACCCATGCCAAATTACAGTTTTATAGTAAAAAAGGTCTATAAGCTAGACTACAAAAAGTCAAACATGGCAAAACCATATATGGTTTATCAAAGTAATTGTGTGGGTGCGGTGCTCTAATTAACAAACCTAGACACTTGAAATATGGCATCTAGCTAGGTAATAATGTGTAAGCGAAGGAAAAAATCTGAAAACAAAAGAAAGTTTTTTAATTGTATGGTCTGAAACCGTTATAATTAAGTGGATGGAAGCTTGCACAAAATGTGTATTAATGATTTATGAATAAGCAAATAAATATTTCTATAGAAAGTTATGATATATCAACAAAAACATCAATGTGAAAAATGATAGCCAAGTTCAATGCTCAGTATATTTGATAGTGAACTTCGCCGAAAAAAGTATTGCATCTAAATGAGAGATTACTACTAACTACTTTTGCCTTACTAATTTCTTACTTTCTAACACATGATAGTCAAGTCATTTTTATAGTTCAGGCTGATATTAAGCGAGTATTTTAAGCGTGGTGTGGGTGACCTCGATAGTAATTACTTTAAACCATTAATTTACTTGAACCATTTCACGGGACATCCAAAATATACGCGGGCGACGTCGCGGGAGACGACTAGTAAATAAAAAACTTTGATATTATTAAAGGATTACTGAAACGATAAAGAAACCTTTGTCTTTAATTTAGCTTTCCATATTTGTAATGTTAAACGGAAGCGTGAAACATACTGCGCAGACCCTAGATAAACTGGGAACAGGGCAAGAGAATGATGATGATGATTTGTAATGTTATGAATTTCAGTGTGTAAAAAAATACCATGACAAAATTCTCGTGATGGGTGAACTTTGACTTATATACCTACTGGTTTGTACGGAACCCTAAATTTGAAGTGCCATATCTGTAATGGTCTTCAGTCATCATCAATTGGAAGACTGATGGAAGATAGTAGTGAGACTATAACTGTGTCGACAAAAAGGATCTTAATATAAACCACCTAAATGTTATTACATTACATTTCCTACACCTATGGGTTGGCTGGAAGAGGTATCTTTTAGGGATAAGCCCACCTTTGTTCACATTGTGACTTCTTGTACCTATTTTCTGTACATCTTATAAGTGCAATAAAGAATATAATAAATGTTATCGGATATTCTTTCTTGTTTTTATAATGGTTACAGGTTGCTGGCGTAAAGTGCTGACCAGTCGTGTGAGAATGAAATGCCACTCTTTGCGTTCCTTGTTCTTTCGATAAACGTTTAGACTAAAAAGCATGTATGGTGTACTAAAGAAACCATTTTGTAAAAGTTCTTAGGGGTTCTGCTAGATGGCGTGGGTATGTTATTTACAAAAGCGCATGAAGTATCTTATTTAAGAAAATTTTGTTCCTTAAATAAACACTAGATGGCTTAATTATACACGAGATTTGTAAGACAAAGTTGACAGAAAAAGTTTTGTGCGGGGGTGCTGGTGGGGGAAGCGCCCCGCACTTTTAACAAGGGGGCGGGGCTTATGAGATAATTTGACGGAATAAGACGGCCTTAACTTAACTGGGAAAGCAACACCTGTGAAATTCAGTTTCTGTTCATATTTGGAATACGAGGTGACACGATTAGAATTTTTAGTAGCAGGATACAATGCTGACAGTAAGGCCCACTTTAAACATTGAACATCAGCATTTTTTACATTTATTACTGCCTTTTTATTTCTTATATCACGAGGTAAATCAATATAAGAAGAACCACGAAGTGGGTTAAATTTGTTTACATTCATATCAACACTAAGTATATTTCGAAACGACCAACCGCTGTCCTTTTTTTCAAATTCGCTTATTTTGTTTGAAATTGTTTCATGTAAAGCATCGAGAAATGTTGTTAAATTTTCTGATATGTTTAATATATAGTTTGAAGTTTGAAAATCAAATGTATTTACAATTTCTTTACTTTGCTGAATGAACTTTGCATGCATTATAAAATTAACTTTAAATGTTTTTAAATCCGAGATACATTCATTCAACAAAGTCTGAAGAGTTTCTTTAATAGTAGAAAAAAATAAGTTGAATTCTAATAGCTCAACATTATTCGAGATTGGAACAATTCTATACGTATGCACACGTTTTCCAAATGCAGACTCTATTAACGTTACATTTGGCAAACTGTGATGAATTCGAAAAGCATTATTCTTATGGATATTACTACGATAATGATTTGTTAAGTACCTTTTTTTGACTGGTACTTTGCATACCTCACACTCCACTATTTCGTATATGCAGTCCTCTTCAGTTGATCGCTCAGTAACTAAATCCTTAGATGTTGATGGTTTACTACTCAAACGTCTTCTTTTTATTATGGTCCCATGTTCTTTATCACCAGCCACACGTTTGAAACCAGCTCCAACTTGCAAACTGAAAAACAAACAATAAACTTATAAGATATTTTAAAGGTATGGTAACTATCTTGAATAAGAAATATGAAATCAAAAATACTATTACTTACTTACTTTGTCTCTGGTTCTTTTGGAGTCTTGTTTGACTCAGACTCAGAATCAATTGATTCGAATAAGCATACGCATTCCGTAATTTCGCAGAGTTCGTGCATTTCTAACTCCATGTCTGAATCACCCTCAAAGACCACACTAGCATCAGTTTGAGTATTAGACATGATTAACAACTTCAATATCACCAATAAAGCAAATGCAGAATGTAGTGTTTTGTGATGTTTCTCTAATAAATAATTTATCTTGGTAAATTTTGAAAGTTAATTATTTAAATGTTAATACTTAATTACAAACTTGAATCTTCTAATAAATAACTATCATTGATTGCAACTTAATAAATTGGTGAATGAATTGAAATGCAAATCAACCTTAACCGAGTATTCCGAAATTGATAAGGTTGACTCATCGTCTGATGGGTAGTAGTAATGCTTGTACGTATTTTCTTCAAAATCAATGGCACCAGTACCACATGTGAGCTATAACAATGAATACAAACAAAGATAAGTTATTATTACACAAAGAAAAGTTGTAGAAAGAAAATAAATATTTAAAATTAATACTTACATCCATCTCGGATTCCATTGGCAGAAGGTTTCCTTGAACTAGTTAAAATAGTAGGTAGTAGTTTTTGAAGAGCTAAAGAGCAACTGTGTAAGGAAAGATAAAGTCGCAGACCTTTTATACTAGTAAAACTAACGCAATCATACGCTTACGCATTACGCTTAAGACTTATCTGCTTAAAACATAAAGAAACTACAAACCATTAAAATGCAATTATGATAAGAAGTTATGTATCATAGATAGTTACCATAGACGTTCGTAATGGACCGGATGGTATTGATATGATGATAAACAGCAATATCTACTTTAACATTAAGAGCCTATTGGAATGCCATTTTGATAAACAAAACATTTGAAAATAAATAAGGAGTCTTTATGATGCTATGTGCAGTAGATACAAAGGAATTTAAAGAATGTTGTTGATAACGTTCGTAGTGGACCGGATGGTATTGATATGATAAACAGCAATACTTACTACAACATTAAGAGCCTATTAGAATGCAATTATGATAAACAAAACATTTGAAAATAAATTGAGTCTATGAAGCTATGTGCAGTACATACAAAGGGAATTGAAGAATGTTGTTGATAACGTTCTTAGTGAACTGGATTGTATCGATATGGTAAATCAAATCAAATCAATCACTTATTTGCTGAGAATACAGTTTACAAAAATTGATCTTAAAATTATGGTGTTAATTTTACCACCACCGGGATGCGGAATAAGACGAACACACTGGGTTTGGTACGTAGGCATATTTTCGGTAGAACAAGGGGCGCGTAAACCACTGCAATTGCATTTATAGCGCCATCTAGTAGAACGCGTTGAAATTAGAATAGAAATGTTTTGGACCTGCTTAAAGCTTAAAGCGAATGAATGAGTTGTGATGAAGATTCAAATGATGAGAGATAGATGTTGCTTCAAAGAAGTATGTATCGAAAATTCTAGATGGCGCTGTTATGTTAACATATGGTAGTGCATCTATTCCACCTGTAATACAAACAGCGATATCTACCGAATGCCAAAAAAATTATTTCATAACACTGCTTCTATTGTTGTTAACCTGACAAAGGAATGTTATCTGCAATACATTAGTGTTCTTCGACTATGAGAACAATGGTGTAAAAGGACAATGGGACGTCGAGGAGATCATTACCCTTATCTTAATGAGGGGTATTGGAGCTTATCTGACGCAAAAGCTAAAACGCGAAGGAGTGCAGCTACGCAAAAATGGACCGCATAGATCGATCGGGCATGGCCGAAAACCCCCATTTTGACACCAAACTTTTTTTTTTTTTTTTTTAGCCGGCGATCCCGCTGTGACCGCCGATGATGAGCTAGAAAATGCGGGGGCGGGGAAGGGAAGAGAGGGGGGAAGGGGGGGGGGGGGGACCGGAAATAGTGAGCCTACCACGAATCCCTACTACTCGCGTAACAGTCAAAGGATTCGCCAAAAAACCGAAGACGCGAACCGAAAAACGAGCGGCTTGTTGCTTCGTAACACGACGTACTGACTGCACGAATGCTCGCTGTGTAATATGTTACATTACACCTCGTAACGTTGGTCAGTACCCACCTGTAAGGTGTTACGATTCGTGTGACGTTTCGTGTTACGAAAAACCAGCGAGCAACGAGCCGCTTCCTCGTAGGTTTTGTGGCGAATCCTTTGACTATTAGGTACGCGGTTTGGTACAGAGTTTTGACACGAGCATTTTACGCCGATTTTAGAACACAGTGTAACATGCTCGATGCGTAACACACTCGCTGCGAATGTTACATTACACCTCGAAACGTTGGTCAGTACCCTCCTTTATTCGTTTGTGTTATTGTATAGGAATATGTTATTGTGTCATGAAAACTTATATAGATAAAAAAGAAGCCTATACATAGTTATGTTGTTCCAAATTCTGGTGCTCAAATACATATACAATGTGACATGAATCAATGTAATGTAGCTGGCTGATTATGGGGCACCTGAAATTTTATTTAAGATTTCGACCATGACTATTGAGGGTCTCATTCACCCCCTAAAATTTGGCACCCCCTTGCAAAGTCACCCTGTATTTAGCAAAATAATTATTTTAATCGTTTTTTTTTTACAGGATATACCAGCAAAGCTCCTGAAACTAAACACGAAACCAAAAAGACTGAACAACAGGATAATGTTACGGAACAAATTCATACGAGATCACATCTCGTATAAAGATATTACACCATACTTCTGACAAACTCTACAGGAATTATAATCTGTCAGGTCGTCCCATTATCTTGACCCATTTGGGACGACTGGAAAGATTAATTAAATACTACAAAATGCTTAAGCTTTACTTACTTCAAGTCAAGATAATGTACGTCAAGATAGAGGGACCCCGGCTGGTGTAAAAATCCATAAACTCATTGTTTTGTTCGGAAATTGTTTTATTTTGTGCCTAATTATAATACTTTGTTTTCAAAATATTTCAAAAGATATTGACAACAATGTAAAAATAAGTAGTAACAAAACAACCATTCATTTTCATTTCCTGTAACTTGTACCAATTTATTGTTGTTTGGGACAAAATCATTTATTGTCCATTAAAAATATATTTTGGAAAAATGTATATATTTTAAGTTTTATATAAATACGTCTTTGATACTTTTAAGCTCCTAGAGCCTGATTCACAAGCGACAAGTAAGCACTAATTAAAGCTTACTAAGACATTGTGGAACAGGCCCATAGTATTATAAATACACATGGGAAATGGTTCAAATAAAAAAGCAATTTATAATAACATTCCGATTTTATTTTATATAAATTCTGACTTTATATACAATCACAACTCGTATAATATAAAACTTCCAGAAATAACACAAACATACAATCAAGAGCAAACCACACAAATTCGTTGCAGACCTTCAAAAAACATTTGAATGTGTTTAAAACTCAGCAATAGAGAATAAGCATTTAAATAAAAATACTAAAATAACTAATCTGGATGATAAAGGATGAATGATGTCTGAACAGCTTTCACACTTTTCTCGAAAGCATTTGAAATCTAATGTATTAATATATATATATATATATATATATATATATATATATATTAGGAGTTATAATTTTTTTTCGATATTTTTCATGATGCACCTAGACGATATCTTTAAAAAATTATAACTTTTTTTTGGGTCCACTTTTCTCAGATATTTTGATCTCAATAGAATGCCCATTATTTGCAATATTATGAGTAAAATAATCGCCATCCTAACTAAGACACAAGATACAAAATTATTGATCGATACTAAAAAATATTGCATTAAGCAGAACCGAATAGAATTTTCAACATAAATTTAAAAATATAAAAAAGGTTTTCCATAGTTTCTGATTAATTTTAAAAACTGCTTGACTTCATAAACTTTCATTACAATACAAAAAACGATCTACTTAATGGGTAATTTTTAGCTTAAATCGGCCGTTGAATGTGGCATATCGGAAATATCTTGATTTTCATAATTTTTATTTTTATTGTTACCTTTGCATATTTTTATCAAATCTGATATTTAGTGTCCCTCTATGTTTAAATAGAGCTCCTTTGATAACAAGTACATACATTATGTACCTACTACTACCTTTAACCACGACCATATGAGTTAATGAGGGATCCAACATTTTACTTACATTGCACTCAAATTTCGTACTTTATCAACAACAAATAAACAAGAAACAATTGAAACTAAGACATGCATCATAAAAATCATCTACAACCCATTTATTCACAAACTAAATCATTTACTTGGGGCTTGGGAAAGCTAAATTAATCATGTCATGTTCATCAAGTTTTGTGTTCCAATAATTTTGTATTATGAATACATAGAAACCAGTTACAGTTGTAAAATAATCGTATGGGTTTTACGTATAATTTGAAGTTACTATTTGCCATAACATTGATCTATTTTTCGTAATTTTCGACCTTAAATCTATTATGAGCAGAATAAGTGTACCAGTGATGTGGACAACTAATTAAAGACACCTAATGTAAGTTACTGAAAACAAAAAAATACTGAAACTACAAAAAAGGCAGTTTATATAAAATTGAAAATATTCATTTCTTAAATGTTTTACAAAGTTTTTGATGTTTAGTCGTATGTCGTTTAGCTGCATTATGACCTTAACTTAGTTATGGCATTGGTGATATGCGTTTCTTGTTATCATGTATTAGAATTTGTTCTAATGCTTTCATAAAAGCACCGTATAGTTAATAAACATTAGCAACATGTCTCACTAGTGTATTATCTAATACAAGAATCTTAAGACTATTATGGTAGCGTATCTTAAAGATAGACAGTGTCCGTTAGGAAAACTGAGACGGCCGTTGCAGTCGGTTTAGTAAGTCGTTAGTAAGTCTAAACTACAAGATTTTCTAGACAAGATGCTTAGTCAGCTAAGGGTAAGATAGGCTGTTGTTGAATATTATTGTTTAAGTATTCCATCCATGTACTAGTATTTTTTCATAGGTCCAGCAATACGTCTAGAAAATCAACGGCGCACTTTGATGTTTCCTCACTTTATATCTAACAATTTTATGATACATAGTCTTGTTAAATTGTCGTCTCATATACCGTTTTCCGTCGTAATTACATCCATTATTTTTTTTAACATTCGAAAACATCTTAATTATCCACTTTGATTCGGTCCACTTGAGAATGTATTTAGGCAAACCGCATCCGTAAAATATTCGGCATATTATAAATTTGGTAACTCATAAAATTTTCTCCAGTGCAAGTTTTCCTCGCATAATCTAGGCCTTATCATTCTTACTAAAATATTTAATGAACTTCCTGCAGCAAATGCTGTCATGAAAATATGCCTTGAACCTCAATATTTTTCATCTAGAAATCCCATTCTAGGTCTTTTAGAGGGGTCCGATTCTAAGGTCCTGACATCTATCGCATCGGAAACATTGTAATATCAGACAAATAATAGTTAGTTGATAGTTACCAACAGACAAATAAAAGTTAGTTGTTAATGACGCGTTCATAAGAAAGCATTAGAATAAATTCCAATACATGCTAGCAAGCAACTAATAGCACTAATGCCAGGACCGTGCCGAAACTAAGTAAAGGTCAAAATGCTGCTAAACGACATACGACAAAACAACAAAAACTTTGTAAAACAATTAAGAAATAAATATTTTTAATTTCATAATTACTGACTATTATGTAGTTTCAGTACTTTTTTGTTTTTCAGTAACTTACATAAGGTGTCTTTAATTAGTTGTCCACATCACTGGTACACTTATTCTGCTCATAATAGATTTAAGGTCGAAAATTACGAAAAATAGATCAATGTTATGGCAAATAATAACTTCAAATTATACGTAAAACCCCTGAAATTATTTTGCAACAGTTACTGGTTTCTATGTATTCATAATACAAAATTATTGGAACCCAAAACTTGATGAACATACAATTTTCAAAGTGTCTTTAATTAGCTGTCCACCACTGTATATATATATATATATCTGCGCCAGACAATTTAACATCCATGACAAAGGTACAAATGTTCTATTTAAAAATATACTTGAAAAATATATTGTTTGAACATTGTTTACATTATACAGGCGTTAATAATTAGACAAATAAAAACAATCTCAATATTTGAATAAGATAATGAGATGAACATCTTAAATGGAAAGTACAAAATATTTTTTTATAATAAAAAAATAAATATAAAATGCATATTCCCCATTTGCCTGCCTCCGTGTCTTCGAACAGAGCGTTCATTCTTTTTTTAAGGTCCATAATATTGCAAAATGTCATACATCAGATTAAGAACACACAACTATGGCAGTAGAATAGAAGAAGCTTAGCTTACAGAACATGAAAACTTTAACACACAATTAAAAACACAAACAATACTAAAACTTTTTTTAAATTTTTTTCACATTTTGTCAACATTTAAGACTAATGTTATCACCTTTTTCCATTCCGTTATTATACTATCAACAGATCACATTAGGCAATTAATTTTTAAATAAATTATTTTATTTTTTGTTTCTGTTGCCAAATTTTTTGGTTGTTTACAAAACAAAAAAAATCTTATCAGATTTACAAAAAAAAAACAGATAATATTTGACTATATAAAATACAATTATATTTACAATTAATAGTGAAAAACAGTCTGACACACGTATACACACATTTATTACATAATTTGTTGTAAATATATCAAATTAATAATACATTGCTAATACTTTATACTAAAAATATTCCGTGATTCCTTAGCATCGACCTCTTCTTTTTCATTTACAATGCAAATGACTCTCTTAAAAAAATAAATGAGTAAAACATAAATAAAAGATCCGTTTTGTAAAAAAATTGTTAAGTAATTAAAAAAAATACTGGCTTACACATAAACTAGTTGAAAATATAATGTGTGGTATTTATTTTATAATAATTTATAAAATTATTGAGAAATCTCCTAACTAGTACAATATCAGACCAATGCCTAAGAAAATCAGGACTAACACTGCTTTTTGAAGTATAAAATTTTAAATACAAAAACAAAACGCACTACAGTATATAAATATCTAGCATATTCACTTTTATAAAAACCCTTACATATCACTTATCTACACAATATTTCTCATAGATATATTATCTTTGAAATAAAGAATATACCCTAGTCTTAAAAACCAATTTTAAGATCATAATATTGCCACCATTGATATAAATTACTACTGAACAAATTAAGTCCACTAAATTACTTCAGTAAAACATAAATAAAAAGAAAATTTCTGACTGTATATTAATTAATAATGGATTAATTATTAAAATATTTGGCTACTAGATTATTTTTGGCACAAAAATTTGGCAAAATCAAAAATAAATCAATGCTTCCAACGCTTAAAAATACTTACTCGACCTCAATATAATTATGATAGCTAAATATATTTATTTACATTAGTCGAACACAATTTATTTTGTTAAACCCTTATTTTTACTTAGTATAATGGAGAAACAAAATGGAAATTTCTATTCTGGGGTTATCGTAATTTCATTGAATAGATTACCCGGTTATCATAAAAAAATACCTGTCTTGCATACCACTCCCCCTCCCACTTCCCCGCCCACCTACCCGCGTCCGTCAGTTTCGTGTTAATACAGTTCATTTTTGCACACTTTTCTTTGCGTCACCGCGCAGTGGCTGGTCCATTATTATGATAACCAGGTTACAATATGCTCAAATCTTTTCATTCAAACACTGTCTAAAAATGTTAATACAATAATACTGTCAAATGGAGGATCACAAATAATAACGAAATATGTGTCATCTATGTAAAACAATTTTGGAATGCTTAAAATTTTTTGAAGTTTACTAGTTCAGGTTTCCCTTAGCGAAACATAATAAATTACTTTTTAAAAGAAATAAAATTGTACAAAAATTTTATTCGAAAAAATTGGAGCTACGCGGTTTGTTATTTTTACACATTTTTTATAAGCTTCAGTGATTGATTCATACGAATAAGGTCCTTATTTCACAAGTATTGACACAGAAAATAAAACCAAGAAGGTATGTATAAAATGTACCAAATAAGTGCCTGTTAAATTCCATGTGATCTCCATCTGATGATGTAAAAATACAGTGAATACTACGCTACGATTTGAACGTGCTTTTTGACGGGTTCCCTTGGTTCCTTGAGCACGTACGATGTGGTTCTTCTTAGTGAGCCTACGGAATCTGCGAAAAAAATATAATTTGAATTACTTTATATAATTCAATACAAAACAAAACTTATGATGACAAAGCCCGGTGCATAAAGTTATTTAGAATAAGCCCGGATATTCAAACAAGCTACTATTTAACTTTGTCTGGAATCATTCTGATTGAATCTGTTTGAAGCCAAATAAGACGTTTTTCATGGTAATTTCAAGTTACAAACAATATACACCACCAGTATAAAATTAACCTGTACCTACAATTTTGTAAAAAAAAAACTAGCGGTATAGTCTTTACGCTTTAAAGGGTACACACTTAAAAATAAAAACATTAAATTGGACTCTTTTTACCTTAAATGTCGGTACTTAAAAAAATTACCTGAACAATAATGTTCACTGTAAGACATTTTTTTATTGGTTGGTAATTTTTAGCACTGGAAACGACACCCTGTATTTGTTTTTTTTTTTACTCACTATAATGCTGACATCGTCTGAACGAGTGGTGCGAGCAGCGCGCAGGCGAGGCGGGCGCCGAGGCCGGGCCCCGCCGCGCGTTCCGCTACGACCAGCGCAACTCTTTTAGCTCTACTGTGTTGTTTGGCGCGTCTTGGATCTGGAAAAAATGATTTTTGGGTAGTACAAATTAGGCACTAAAAGGTACTAAATATATATTATTAGTACCAAAAGGTACTTAGTATTTATCAATAAAAGTGCCCCGCCACACCTTCCGCTACGTCGAACGCAGCTCTTAGCTCTGCTACTGTTTTATATGGTACGTCATGGATCTAAAGAAATGAATTTTTAGTGGTACTAATTGGGTACTATAGGTAGACCGCGAAATAAAGACGTCGCCTGCGGGGCAAAGGGATACGGGGGGAGATGAGAGCATGGTAAGTGAGCGGCGCGGGCGGGTGTTACCGCGCCGACCGCATCCCTCGCGCGACCAGCTATCGCCTCCCCCCGCGCCCCGCTGCCCCGCAGGCGAAGTCTCAATGAAGCGATTTACCTATAAACATTTTATAGTAATATTTATAGTAACATTTTATAGTAGTACTACATCAAAAGTGCCCTATCCGCTACGATCAAATATATTTTTTTGCTCCTGTATGACTTAGCTGTGTAAATGTGAAAATTCTAGCTTGTAACTACTTTTAAAGAACTTAATACACAAAGGTGGTACTGATACTGGTGTATGCTAGATTTGCAGAAAAAAATACGATATCATTATTATTGCTGGAGGTGCTTTGTACTTGAATTATTTTTTCTACTTCGTGGTTTTACTGGTGCTGAAGTACATTTTTTATAAATAAATTAAATAAATAAATAAATTACTCTTTATTTCAGATCATGGATCCATAGTATATTAGTAGGTTTACACTTATTCTAATGTTAGTAAATTTATAAACAGGCACAAACACACAGGGCAATCACATGACTATGCCGTCATTATGCGATTGCAGTGCCTGAAGAAAGGACTGTCTAATTTTTTAGACAATGTCATCAGGATAGTGTTGGCACTTGCTCGCAGTCTGCTCTGCAGTGACGCAGTTTTTTTGCGTAGGCAGGCTTAAAAACTGTCCGTTCGAGCTTCGGCGAACATACCAGAGGCACTACAGAAGCGCGGAAGTCCCAAATCATCCTAAAGGCGTTGTTATACTGAACACGAAGAGCGACGATCGATTTTTGAGTATACACTGACCAAAGGCTACACGTGTATAAAGTGATTTTATGGTGTCATAAGTTCTGATTACAAAATGTGGTGTTCTAACTATCCTTGTTCTCAGTTAAATTTTTGTTATTCTAGCTATGTACGCTTAGAATTTGTAATTAACCTTTGTTTTGTGCAATAAAAAGTTAGATCTATAGCATCTTACTACTTTAGCTTTATAATAACTAGCTTTGAAGCCTACTTCAAACAAAAATACCTCTTCTAAAACCCCAAAGTCTGTTTCAACGATTCTCTCCGTCCGGGCGTAATGATCGGGGCTCCATGTCACCTATTTGAAATAAAGCGAATACATGCAGGTAAAAAGAAAATAAAAAGTCAACTTTGATTTATTTTCTCTGTTTTAAAAAATGAAAATTCGTTATTGGTTGTTAGTTTAGTATGTAAGATTAGCTTTTAATTTGTACTAAGAGCTGTGAATTTTGTAAGAATAAAAAAAGGATTTAAAAATTGCTAAATTAGAACAAATAAAATGAAAAAAAATGTTTAAGCAGAATGAATAGATTTTACGAAGTCGCAAACGTATCAATAAAGTAGCTGTGACATACGGACAGACAGACAGACTTCTCTAAGGGTCCCGTTTTTTGCCACAGAATCCTAAAAAGAGTCTGATAATAACTTGACATTAATTCAGCCATAATATCAACTGTCGCTATAGCGGCCTTTTGTCTTTTCTCTATGACTATGTCACACGCGACAAAAAGCCATCGTCTTTATCCTTTGATTAAAGTAAAATAGCGGTAGATACGCCATGTCATTAGAATTGTCAGCTAAAAAATGGCACTACACATTCCTTACGTCACACGTCTTATAAATGTCACCCGCACACGCAATCCAATGGAAATTAGGCGACGGGGGCCTGATTTTAGCGGTCCACTTTCGAGTGGCGCGTCACCTATCTTCCGCTATTTTACTTGAATCAAAGTCTTTATCTCAATTTCCATGCGGCTTTTTCAGTTTTCATTTAAATCATTATCATTATCAGCTAAAGGACGTCCACTGCTGACCATAGGCCTCCCCCGCGGCTTTCCTCAGCGACCGATCACAAGCAGACTGCATCCAGTTTGATCCTGCGATCTTGACAAGGTCATCTGTCAATCTTGTCGGTGGACGTCCTACGCTGCTACGCCTATGTCCTACGTTTTTGGTCAAAGGGTCTCTAATTTAAAACTTTTCTTAAAAGATGAAATATGAAACCAAAAAAAACGACAGCACGGTAGCTCAATTGGAAGAGCAGTTGGCCCGGTTAGCCAGAAAGATGCTGGTTCGAGTCCCGCCCGTGCGCAATTTTTGGTTTCATATTAATTTCATCTTTTAAGAATAAAATATGACACTGTGAGTGTTAAAAATATTGTAAAACCATTAAAACTTTTCTGCCCTAATGGCCATCAGTTCTTCGCACTTTGTGCCCTGCCCACCGTTACATTAGTTCTTCTACGTATCGCCTCATTTCTGATTAGATCTCGTAGAGAAACACCGAACATAGGCCCTCTCCATCGCTCGTTTCTTATTTTAAATATCGCTTATTCTAAACTTACCTCGTAACGATTAGGAGCTGGAGGCACATGAGTGGCTGGCGAACACCTGGAACACCCAGGTCTAAGCACTGTTCTGCTGGATGACCCGCCTCGCATTGCCGTTCTTAACTCCTGGAAAGGTAATTACAATTGTTAAAAAAATATACAGGTTGTAAAAAAGTACGAGCCAAATTCAAGGGGGTGGTTGTCGATCGAGAAAAAAAAATAGGAAAAAATTTTTTTTTTTTTAAATTATAATGTTTTTTTTCAATTTGTCTGTTTTCTAGACGCTGCTCTTAAACGCCCCCTTGAATTTGGCTCGTACTTTTATACATCCTTTATAGAATTTCAGGGATCCGTGGACATTTTATCTTAAAAATACTCTTATTCGTTCTTATACATGGTGTAATAAAAAGGAGCCAAATTTAAGAAGGTGGTTAAGAGTCGAGTCTAGAAAACATAAAAAAAGTGTTGAAAAAAAAATTCTTTTATATATATTTTACTTTACCTATATTCCAAACTTGATTGAACCACCCCCTTTAATTTGGCTCGTACTTTTTTTACACCCTATATAAAGATAAGAACAGTGATTTCTTACCTGTCCCATCTCACTACAAAGTGACTGCCGTCCCTGCGAAGCGTTCTTTCTTGTATTCCAACAGAATTCCAATATCGCCACCATAATGGCCAATGCCAGCCCACAGAGTAGTGTGACGAAAACTCCGCCTGCAAGATTTGAGAACAGATCTGTTGAGACTTAAGATTGGAATTCAAAGATGGGTGCCGAGCGAGAACTAATGAAGCTGAATTTTGAATGATATTAGTATGCAGAGTAAAGATTATAAATTGAAAAAAACTACAAAAAAAACTAACATAAAAAAATAAGACTACCCTTTTCAAAAATGAAACCATTTCCATGTGGCAAGGAGGCTATAATGCTGGCTGCGTTGCCGCGTTGGATAGCTATGCCAATCCTTCGAGCTAGGAACCAGCCAGCTTTATTATTGGCCGTAACAGAATTTAGTTTTGGCGAAATTTTTCTAAACAGCAATTTAGCCGAAGGTCGACGGCCCAAACGTTTCGACGCCAAACGGCGCAAATACATAATCACTTGCAAGTGAGACGTACTTGCGACGCTTGGCGTTTTCAGCCAACTCCGCTGCTGCTCCAGCTATAAGGGCTGATTCTCTGAGATGGGGCCAAAGTATCGACACAAAATTGCAATTGCAAAATTGTTTATTCAATTGCACTTGAATAAACGCAAGTTCGCAGTATGATGATATTCAGTTGACTTATTCTAGCGGAATACAGGGTGTTATTGCAAGGGGGTGCCAAATTTTTGGAGGTGAAAGGGACCATCAATATGAACAACTTTTACTATGGGACCATCGTTCAATTATTCATTTAATTTTCTGCCTCTCCATACATTATTGTCAATGTGGGTGACTGATTTTGTATGGGGAACCTGAAATTTTATTTAAGCTTTTGACCATGACCCCATAGTCAAAGTTGTTCATATTGACGGTCTCATTCACCTCCAAAAATTTGGCACCCCCTGTACAACGACATAATTCATTTAAACTACTATTACTAGCGTATGGAACTGACACCACGAACATATTTCTTTCGCCATAACTTGACGCCACTTGTCATCAACTCATACAAACGTTTTCATAATAGAAATTCACAAGGAATACGTCACAATCTTGCGATAAATTTTTTGCTTGGCATAGCTTCTCCATACGTTTTAATAACTCACTGACATAAATTATAGAAAATTTACAAATACTGAAGCCCAAATCTATACTAATATTATAATATTAGTATAGATTTGGGCTTCAGTATTTGTATAAAGCTGAAGAGTTTGTTTGTTTGTTTGTTTGTTTGTTTGTTTGTTTGTTTGAACGCGCTAATCTCCGAAACTACTGGTTCGAATTGAACAATTCTTTTTGTGTTGGATAGTCCAGTTATCGAGGAAGGCTATAGGCTATATAACATAACGCTAGGACCAATAGGAGCAAAGATATAGTGGTAAATGTGTAAAAAACGGGAGAAAGAAGTCACTATTCAACGCGGACGAAGTCGCGGGCAAAAGCTAGTAAATAAATAAATATCCTTGGACATTTCACACAGCGCCATCTGGTCCCAAACTAAGCAAAGCTTGTACTATGGTAACCAGACAACGGTTATAAACATACTTAAATACTTTTTATTTAGTAAATACATACGATATCATACATAGAAAACACCCAGACCACTACAAACAGACATGTTCATTTACACAAATGTTTGTAATGTGCGGGGATAGAACCCACGACCTCTGGCGCAGTAGCCAATTTCTTAACCACTGCGCCAAATAGGTCGTCAAATGACCGTTAAATTTAACACTCACCTATATTCTGCACACCTAAAGGATTGGCCTTGCTATCCTTCCCATCTCTATTACACACATCTCCTGTATTCTTCCACCATTTGTCATACAAGATCTGTATGACGCCCTTCTCTTGGAGTTCTAGTATGGCTAGGGATATCTTATCCCGCCAGGGACTGCCTTTCCAAGTTGCTATGCCGTAGCCCTGAAGAATAATCCAAAATTAAAAATTTAATTTTTGTTTTTCTTGTGTTTTGTCACTATACAAACTGAATAATATTAATTGCACTTGTAAAAAGCAACTGTGACAAACGAGAAATCCCCGTCTTTTCCCTTAATGTTTCCCAAAACCAATTATTAAATAATTGTAAAAATATTTCTTTTCTTTTTTTAATTTAGTATGGGTTTGCTCTTGACTCTAGACGAAGCCAAATGCGAAGAAGCCTGTTCACTCTAACTTTGAATAGATTCGGATTGTAGTCACTAGGAAACACCGACGCGGGCAGCGAGTTCCACTCTTTTGCCGTGCGCATTATATGTTGATGAGAAGCGCTTAGTTCTAAACAGCGGGATATCGACAAGGTAAGGATGGTATCCCGCGGTACGCCTTGACGAACGATGGAAAAAGGGGTCTGGTGGGATGAGCTCATGGAGCTCCTTCTTTCGGATATTTTTGAGAGCAATCGCGCAAAATTTGATGAGGTAACGCAGCCTACGCGTTAAAGTAAGCACTTGCAAAATTCAACAGGCTTGCCAATGTGCCGGAGGTCGAGTGGTATAGACTTGCGCCCGGATAGCGTAAGACACAGGCACACCCCGGACACTCGGAAGAAACTTTTCATTTTGGCCATACATTGACAGACGGCGTGTTGCACAGACGCTGCGTTTGTGTGCGTGCTATAAGGGTTGACAAAGTCTGTTACACTGGTCATAGCTATTTTCACTTAAATAAACAGATACCTAAACAACGTAATTTACTTTAATTTAGTATACAACGTAACAAGCACTCATTTTCGTAAGTAATATTTACGTGGTATCGTGGAGAAATAAAAAGATAGCATCTACCTTAGCTACACCTAATTTCACTGATCACATAAATATTACAATTATAATTTCTTAATTTTTTATTTATTTACAATTTCTTAACTACTTACACATAATTCTAAAGAAGATGTGGATGTACCTTTACCTAACTTTTTTAAAGTTGTTCACTGTAACTGAATAGTTAGAGTAGGTTATGATTGCATATTTTGTATGAAGTTACTTACCGTCTCTCATCTTTTGGGAAACGAAAAAACCTACTATCGGAGTCATTTCTCGAAGAAGAAAGACACCCGTACACTGCACAGTACCTAGGCATCTCTCGTACACAAAACTTTGTTCTTCCGTCAACGTCGCAAACATGCGCGTGCCATGCCCGCTAGGCGGTCCCCTAATGAGATACATAATTCCGGCGCGATAGTGAGGTAAGTCAGACTAGGGAGGGGAGGTGAGTGGCCGGTCTGTATGTAGTACTATTATATATTCTGTGACACAGGGTTCGATTACTTGTCTTACACGGTAGCTTTTTACAAGTGAAATTTATGATATCCGAGGACCTGTGTCCTGTGACCTACCTTAGAATCCAGCAGTCCTCCTATCTGCGTCAAATTGCAGTCCCTCTGCACTCTGTGGTCTAACATGGTGGACTCCATTAGAAACGCGTAGTTCCCCCCGAGCACCCTCCGCACCCCCTCTTCGTAGGACGATACCAAGGCTGGAGGGGAGGCGGTGGACATGTGTTGCCACATCTTCTTGTAGATATCTATGTTTGAATCCTGGAGTAAGAGGTATAAATCAATGGTCACAGACAACTAAGTTAGTGCGCGTTTGGTGTATTGGTTAGCGCTCCTGACTATTACGCCAGCTGTCGCGGGTTCGAATCCCGCAGGAGTGCAAATGTTTGTGTGATGAGCACGAACATTTGTACCTAAGTCATGGATGTTATGTATTTAAGTATTTATGGGAGACGCCCCCGTCATAATCGTTGTCTGGTACTTCGACACACAAGGAAGAAAATTCCTTACCACGAAACCAGACAATTGGTGTGTTATCTGGTGCATATTTATTTGTAATAAGTTTCGCTGCTATTTTTCGTAACGAAAAATACGTGTGGCATTCACAATTTGTGGCATTGACGCCATATTTGTTTGGTGGCGCTGCGGTGGAAAAAAACAAACTTAATTTGAATAATTTCAAAAATAAGTGTCAGAAATCCTTGCTCTCCATTACAGTTTAAAATAACAAAAGTGAACACAATATTTTATGTTATCAAAATGCTTAGGATGCATACTACATAAAGTAAAAAAGTAAAAACAAATAAGGTATCTTGTGTGTGTTTATGTGTGTGTGTGTGTGTGTGTGTGTGTGTGTCTGTATGTGTGTGTGTGTGTGTGTGTGTGTGTGTGTGTGTGTGTGTGTGTGTGTGTGTGTGTGTGTGTGTGTGTGTGTGTGTGTGTGGATCTTTAATTTAATTTACTAGGATTGCTAGTAAAAAAATACTCTTGACCTACCCGAAAAAATGTCATGGTCGACCCTCCATTTAGCGTGCCATACTGTATACTGTTCTGAGCAGCCAGATCAGCAGCGCTCTGTATGGGCAGCACCGTCCTCTCCACAGTGAGGAAGGCGGCCAGGTTCGCGGTGTATGACGACAGGATGATTAGGGTAAAGAACCACCATATCCCGCCGACTATGCGCGTTGATGTTGCCTGGGAAAAGTTACTTTATCAGAATTTGTGCTTAAGGTTGAGTTTAGAAAGATGTATATTGTTATGATTTTAATCGTATACCCGCGTCGGTCTCTCAGACTATCATCATTATGAAATGAAATGAAATTGTTTATTTGCTAAAACGATGGTAATATGCAGATCGACGGTTCCCGGGCTATTTGTATGAAGCGACATTTTGGGCGAAATTGACTTATATACATATTTGGAATCAGCGAATTTTTCCGCGTCGTTTGAGCTGGGTTTGGTGACGATCTGGGCACTTTTTTGTCGCTCAATACAATCGCATTTTCGGGGCCTATTTTGCACTGCGATGTATGTACCGACACAAAATTTTGACAAATTTAGGAACTGTGTACTTAAGCTCACTATGAAATACCAGAGAGTTATTTAAACCCTCTTTCCTGGATCAACAATTTACAGACAATGTACGTTAAACCAATTAGCCTCACCTTATAAATATTTTGAAATGTCGCTTCATACTTTTAGCTTTACTTTATAAATACATAAGATTGTCGCATAATACAATTAGCTTAACCCTACAAATACATAGTAAAGTCGCTTCATACAATGAGCTTTGCCTTAAAAATATTATCTGCTTATTTCAGAAAACTTAATTACTCAGGCACGATAAGGGAACAAATAAGTAAAAATGAAATCGGCGCTTAAACAAAATAGGCTATACACCACGAAAATGTATGGTATATGACATTTTAATCATTAGGTCAGGTATGAAATGAACAACTTTTCAATTTCATGCATTTAGCCTGGAGCTATTATTTTCAGTACTAGGCGGTTAAGTCATTTAGCCTGGAGCAAGAATTAATAAACCTAGGCGGTAAGTCATATAGCCAGGAACAACAAATACTTATCCTAGGCGGTTAAATCATTTGGCCTGGAATAAAAAAAATAAAAAAAAGGATCACTTTGTATTAAACGACATGTATCTTTGTTAATAATAGGAATATCAGAAAAAGACCTAATCAGATTATGCAGAGTATGTAACGTAATCAATAAATATCTTTTTTTTTTAAATTTAACAAATTGCGGAAGTTATGTTTTTTTTTTTCAAAAATCAAAACTTTAAACAGCTCTGGTGTAAAGTTTACAAAATGTCGCTTAATACAAATAGCCCGGGAACCGTCGAGATGGTGTTGATAACATTAGAAATATAGCACTCACGTTTTACCTTTTTATATGGCATGCAAATGTTAATATTAATTGTGAACCCCTATCTTATTTATGACAATTTCGTCATTATATACTATTGATTAAAAATGTCACTAACTTTATAAAAGTTCTTATCACTAAGCCATTTTACAAACTGTCTTTTAAAGCGCACAGTTAGTAGTTCTTTAATTTCATTCGGAATGGCATTGTAAATCTTCACACACATAGCATCACATTGATTGTGATAATGCTGCAGCTTTGGCAAACAATTATAGACTAATTTACTTGTGTCTCTCAGTTTTCTGTTGTGAATATCACTTCTCTTTTTAAATAAAATCATCTAAAGGACGTCCACTGCCGAACATATGCCTCCCCCACGGTTTTCCACAACGACCGATTGTGAGCGGCCTGTATCCAGTGTGATCCTGCGATCTTTACAAGGTCGTCTGTCCATCTTCCAAGGTCTCTCAGACCGATTGGCGCTAAATACCTAAACGTCCGTTTTTAAGAAAATCACAGTGTGCATTGCAGCGAAGATTGAAACAAATCCGGTAACTAGCAAAAACGTCAAATCACCAGGATCCGAAAAAGAAATAAATTAGAAAAAGTGTTTCGTCGGTCTCACAGAGCAACTTGCGAGTAAAGTATAGTAAGTGTTCTGTCTCGAAGCGCTGGTAGGGCCCAAAAGATAAGGAGACATGTTTCGCACATATTTATTTATTTTAATTTTTCTATTTGACGTTCATAAGTGTCATTTCATGACCTAAATTGAAATAAAGATTTTTGAATTTTTTTTTTTTTGAATAGTAGTAGTAAAGTTAAGAATCTACATTTTTACTCTTTTAAATGTCGTAGGTAGTGCTTGAAACTAATGTTGTACTCCTAACAAAACTTTGCTTTATCCATTCATTCATTCATTTATTTGCAAAAAATACATAGTAGCGTTTCACACGGTCAAATAGTGTAATATACATGTAGGGACTACATATGCACACCCATTAGGGTACAGCAAACATCTTATTGCTTTAACAATTTAAATATTGCTTCTTTCTTTACACCCTGTATATCAGCTCACCTTAGGATTCAGCCCCGACCCTTGCCTCAAGAAGGTACCAGTGATGAACCAGAAAGAGTTGCACACGCTGAACTGATTCGTCAGCAGCTTGGTCTCGTGGCCGCAGACGTGGGTGCTGGTAGACCTGGTGATATAGAAACATCAATTTAATTTATAGGTAGACCGTTTTAACAGCATCGCAGCACACAGACTTGGCTCACAACGACTAGATGGCAATTGAAGCGCGATATCAGGATTTGGACTCGGCTTAAACAGATGATATGTATACAAGGTGATATAAATTTCACTTGTAAAAAGCAACCGTGACTCTGTGACAGACGAGGAATTGAACCCCGTGTCTTACGCAATCCGGGCGTATGCCTATACCACTCGGCCACCGTCACATTAACAAGCCTGTTGAATTTTGCAAGTGCTTTTTAACGCGTAGGCTGCTTTTTACAAGTGAAATTTATATTTTTAAGTTTGTATAGTGACAAAACACTATAAAAACAACCATACAAGGTGTTTCAAAACAACGAGTTAAGAATTAAGGGAGTTACTCAGAATCAGTAACTGAACAACTTTCTCCTAGAAACATGGGTCGAAATATGCAAAAAAGATTTTGACTTCCCATACTAAATCGGTCATGTGATCCGTCTGATTTCTATGGAGACTCAATTAATTTTTGGCACATTTCGACCCATGTTTCTAGGAGAAAGATGTTCAGTTACTGATTCTGAGTAACTGCCTTATTACTCGTTGTTTTGAAACACCTTGTATATGCTCGTTTTTAGTGTAAAAAAATCCTTTTTTTATTAAAAGATGAAATATGAAACCAAAAATCCCGCCCGTGCGTAATTTTTGGTTTCATATTTCATCTTTTAATAATAAAATATGACACTGTGAGTGTTAAAAATGTTGTAAAACCAATCCTTTTTTTACTATTTTTTGAACCCAGAAAGCTGTTCAGCTAAAGTGGGACTGGGTCGGTCATGTCTACCGCATACCGAACGACCTCTGGGCCAAAATCTGCTGTGACACCCTGTATAAGACCTTACCATTCATAAGGCGAGAATCTGGCCATCACAAACAGCGTGAAGGAGACCAGCACGTATGCAGCCAGCACGTACAGCCAGATCTCTATGGCCAGCGGGTTGAGGAAGCTAAACAATCTTGTCGGCTGGGAAGTTGGCACCTGTAAGAAGAAATATACAGGGTGTGTTAACGCACAACGCCCTCTACGCACGCCGGCTCGAACTAACTACCTTGTCATCGAGCGTGCGTGCGATCGATAAGTTCAAGAGCGATCTACGCAACGCATTTAGTTCAACGAACCACCCAGAGATGGCGCTGAGGAGGCACATCCCGCGCAGGAGGAAGGATCATCAGCGGGCGGGGAGCGACGCGTCAAGACCTCACACTTCGGCTCTCTCACTCGATACAATCGCACGCAATATTTCTGTTAACTTATTTGTAGCCTTTTCTAACGTCGTAATAAACCTAGTATTTTATATGGAATAAAACCACTCATTGAAGAGCATCTATCCATCAAACCCTAGAAGAGAGGACTTTAGGCAGGAGGCTAATTAGGTCAACATAGAATCACGAACAGGGTGAAATATTAATTGCTAACTGTGTGTTCTTTATTTTTTCTGTTATTTAATAAATATATTCTAACTGTCCTAATAATATTTAACATATTAAATGAAATTAGCCGGTGTTTGGTGATACGCCTATTTACAATTGCTTACGCGATTTTTAGGGTTCCGTAGCCGAATGGCAAAAACGGAACCCTTATAGTTTCGTCAAGTCTGTCTGTCTGTCTGTCCTTCCGTATGTCACAGCCACTTTATTCTGAAACTATAAGCATCACACGGCTGAAACTTTGTAGAAAGGTGTATCTTATTCACCGCTTTCCGATTTAGATAAAAAAAATTAAAAAAATATATATTTAAGGGGGGAATCCCATACATGAAACTAAAACCTAAAAAATTTTTTTTACTCAAAACTAAGCGTGTGGGGTGTCTATGGATAGGTCTTGTAAAATGATATTGAGGTTTCTAAAACAATTTTTTCTTAAAGTCTAAGGTTTGAGATATAGACGCTTCCAAAGTGGTAAAATGGGCGTCCCCCCCCCCCCATCTAACTTTTGAACTAAGAAAGTGAAAAATTTGAAAAAAATATATGATGTAGATCTCAACAAAAACATGCAACAAAAATTGGTTTGAACGAGATCGAACTTGTAGTTTTTGAGATATAGTACATTTTTATCAACCGCAAATATAACTTTGTCTTTCATACAAACACTATGAAAAACAAAGTTATTGTTGCGGTCCAAAAATAATGTGATATTTTCGCTAGGTGTAAGTAAGTGGACCCCATATTCAGTTTAAGGGTGGTACGGAACCCTCAGTGCGTGGGTCCGACTCGCGCTTGGCCGGTTTTTTAATATCAATAGTGGTAACTCTGGCTTGTACCGGCAACAATGACGTTTTCAAAGTGTCATCTGTATTTTGTGGCACTGTAAATGCTGTGTTTGTGCATACTTTCATTTTAGAAGTAAAACTAGTAAAATGCCAAACAGGATCAGTAAAAAAACTGGTATCGGTTTTGTGCTGGTCACTGCAAACGTTATGTCCGTATGAATATAAGCATTAAAACGCGTATAATACTAAACGGGATCCTGCAGAAAACAGTTCCTGCGGGAACAAAATACGGGATGTCCCCTTGGGACACAGCCCGTAGATCAAAACTTATGATCTAGGTTGCATCCCTTATGTACATTCTTTCACAAAAGCACTACTATCACAGTAAAGTCTACAAACTAAATAGAAAATAATAAATAATAAAAACGTTTATTTTTCACCACAGCAACAATTTGATACATAAAAAGTTGGTACATAAAAATTCTAAGCTAATATTCTTTAGGTAGCTGTGGATGACTGGTGCCTGTGGTAGGTATTAAAAAACCTGTATTACAGGTCACCAGGTCTCCACCTCAGGACCGGTGCCAATCAGTAGCTTAAAAATAGTGCGTGCGTGTGCGTGTGCGTGCGTGTGCGTGTGTGTGTGTGTGTGTGTGTGTGTGTGTGTGTGTGTGTGTGTGTGTGTGCGTGCGTGTGTGTGTGTGTGTGTGTGTGTGTGTGTGTGTGTGTGTGTGTGTGTGTGACTGTGTGAGTGAGTGTGTATTTTTTGTGTGTGTGAGTGAAACTAGTTAAGTCTGAAAGCTGAAGGAAGCTTGCTAACGTTTGCTGGTTGAAGATGCATACCTTGAACAGGATCCCGATCCCAAGGTTCATGAATGGCTTGGTAAAGTCGATGACAGCTTCTCTCGCGTAGTTGATCGTCATGGACGCGACTGCTATGTCTGCTTTCTGAAAAAAAAAAACTTGTTAAAGAATTATATCCTACCGATATTCGGCAATGGCGGCCCCTCAGCAGCGATAGGCCAGGTACCGGGAGATATTATAGTGCCCAGATGTCTGCGCAATATACAAGTGACCTCTCTATTGCTTTCACTCTCATAGCCCGATGGGACAGCAATCTGACACGACCGGAGAGAGATCAGGCGCAGGACCAACGGCGCAACGTGCGCACCGAGGCACAGAATGAAACACAAACAACTTCTTTTTTTGTGTTCCCTGACAATTTCTGAACAGAAAATCCCAGGTACATATTTTTGTCCCGACCCGGAAATCGAAACCGGGCACAGCCATCGTTTTAAAATGCGACCCTCTAACCGCTGCGCCACCGAGGCAGTTGCGCACACACTTGTGCACTATAATATGTCCCGCGCAGTCGGTAATCGACTAGGGGGACTATTATTATGAACATAAGTGTCAAATTAAGTTCTTTCTTTCTTTCTTACCCTGTGTATCAGCTCCCTAACTATGCCATTCCACTGTCCGGTATCAGGGTCTCTAGCTCCGTACATGTTGTCCGGAACGAGTCTCAGGCGGTAATGGAAGCCGGCCCGGGCCGCCACTCTTGCTAGTAGATCTATACAGAACCCTTCGAAGCGCGCGTTGCCTTGCAAGTTCCAGCCTTCTTTGACCATAACGTAGGGTTTTTCCTGTAACAAGAGAGATTTGAAAATGATCTTTATGATGATGATAAAAGGTAATGCGTCGTCGAATCTATAAACTGCCTGTGCCTGAGTCAAGATAATGTACATCAAGATGGAAAGACCCCAGCTGGTATAAAAAAAAATCCAAAAACTCGTTATTTTGTTCTGAACTGTTGTATTTTGTGCTTTTGTGTAATACTTTGTTCTCCAAATATTTCAAAAGATATTGACAAATATCAATGTAAAAATAAGTAGTAATAAAACAACCATTAATTCTCATTTCCTGTAACTCGTCCCGGCCTCCAGGACAAGTTTCGCGAAGCGGTTTTCTAGATACTGTCAGGTGGCAAGGCGCTCGAAAAACGCTGAGACAAAATTCGTGTTTTTCTTGATTGATACACCCAGTATCAACGTAAAACTTATGCGTCTGCGCTGCAAACTTAGCTGATACACGGCCCATGTGTCTAGATCTCCATAGCAACTTTTGATAGTTACCACCTGAACTCTAAAGTCAGTAAAATTTCCTGTGTTTTTCATATAGACCCTGCACCTACATTCGAAGCTGTAGATAATGAAAAGTCCAAAGTACTCAAATAAATAAATAAAAATGCGCCAGACACACCAATTGTCATGTCTGGTTTTGAAGTAAATAATTGTCTTCCTTGTGTTACGAATACCACCCAACGATTATGACGAGGGCATCTCCCATAAATACTTAAATACTATAAACATCCATGACTACAGTACAAACATCCACGTTCATGCTCATCACATAAACATTTGCCCCTTGAGGGATTCTTACCTCTACAGTGACGACAGTCAAGGTGACATTAGGCGGAGGATCCCTCCTATACGCAGCAGGGTCAGTGATAGCCAGCCCTTCGTCAGGGCTCCAGTGGCCGGCCAGCACAGCCCCACCATCTTCTCCGCCTGATAACCTCATGAGTTGCAGGTTGAACTTGCTTCGGGATCCGTTCTTGAATTCAATGGGCCCAGTTAGGCCGTGGGCTTTTATCTGTGGAGAAAGAGGAAGAGTCAATCAGAGGACCTTTAAAAGCCTGATATTGTAGTTAACGCCATATTCAGTCTCTGCATGACCTAAAGGTTTGACTGGCAGATAATGCTTTTAGCATTAAGTCCACCTTTGTACACCATGATTTGTGCAATAAAGTCTTTAAATAAAATATAGTAAGAAACTGGTGTTAGAAGTTTTTATGGACAGTTGGACACAGCATGCACTACAGTATGTACCATTCAATCATTATTACAATTAATTTTTCGTAAAAACTAAAGCAAAGTTAGCCTGTAACGTCCCACTGCTGGGCAAAGGCCTCACCTCAAGTGTGGAGGTAGTTTGAGCCATAATCCATTAATTTTTTTCTATGACGTGGGTTCAGTGAAGATGAACTATTAGACATGACGGGTCTAAACGCGAATAAAACGTGGTGGAGGGTTGTTTGCAAGACAAGCTACTAACCTTGCTGTCAGGTGTTTTCAAGCCACCCATCATCAACTCATCAGCCGAGATGCCTTTAATTAATAAGTAGCCGCCCCCTAGCCGATTTCGACTACGGTGGCCAGTCACAACGACTAACCGACTGAGCGGGACATATTATAGTGCACAAGTGTGTGCGCAAACACAGGTGCACTCTCTATTCCTTTCACTCTCATAGCCCGATGGGACAGCAATCTGACATGACCGGAGAGAGATCAGGCGCAGGACCAACGGCTTTTACGAGCTTTCCGAGGCACGGGGGTATAACACGAACTTCCAAACTCGGGGCTTCCCTGAGAATTACTGAACAGAAAAACCCAGGTGCATATTTTTGGCCCAAACCTGGAATCGAATCCGGGACCTCTAGCGCAGCCGTCGCTTTAAAATGCGACCCTCTAACCGCTGCGCCACCGAGAGTTTTTGACTACGGAGCTAAGCGGAGCGAACTTATCAAACCCTCACCGTATTAATATTCTCCAACAAAGCCTGCCCATTGCTCCACGGTACTTCCTTATCACAGGAAACATTGGTGGTTTGAATCTTGTCTGTGGTTGATAGGGCTTGGGCTAACACTTGCACTGCGTCATAAAGAAGGGCTGGTTCCGTCTGAAAATATGCAATTTATACATTAAATTATAAGTAGCTTAGCCGTTTAGAGAATGCTGTTTTGACGTGTTTAGGTTTGATAGAAAGTGTATAGGAAAAATAACAAAGTCTGGAAGGTTGACTGATATTCTTTCCATAGATTTTGTGTCAAATTATAAAGCCACACGCGCCACACCGCGCAATACTTTGAGTGGTGCACCGTTTATGGTCTGTTTACGAGAAAATGCCTACTGAAAATTTGAAACATCTTAAGGAAAAACATTACAAAAGATTTTTATTTAAAAAACTCAGAATATTTTTTGTCACTTTGACTATCAATATCTTAGTAACGCGTCATTTCCCAAGTTATACGTAAACCGCTTCATTAATACTTCGCCTGCGGGGTACGAGGGCGCGGGGGGAGGCGATAGTGGGTCGCGCGAGAGGTGCGGGCGACGCGGAGACGCATGCGCCACTCATCAATCGCGCTCTCGTCGTCTCCCCCCGCGCCTCGCCGCTCCGCTGGCAAGGTCACAATGAAGCGGTTTACCTATAGTTACATTTTTTTGGGGGGATTACGTGATTTACAGCTTCGTTAAGCCTTTTGTTACATATACTTTGATCCCAAAGTACACAGTGTCTGTCTTTGGAATAAAAACGTAAGGCTAGATTTCTTTATTTCCGATAGCTAGATTTTAAATTTAGGTCCTAAATCTCCTAAAAAATTACCTTGATATGCCCGCCGCTCAGTATCGAAGCTCCAATAGGATGGAACTTCTCCATGACCTGCAGAGCCTCCTTCACTTTATCAGAGTCTCTATCTACCAGCCTCCAGCCGCTGATGTTCACACGGTTGTAGTAGAAGTCTTCGAGATCGAAGAGTTCCATGTCCTGGAGTTAAAAAAGAGGTTGATAAGTGGAAGGATTATTGAATAGACTGTCTCAAACTTAGGTAGAGTTATAGACTATTTATATAGATATTATACTTATTCATAATAATTAAAATAGTCTAATAAACCTGTTTTAGCTATAACGCTCTTTTGTCACTTTCTTTCAAATGATGACAGCGCCAAGAAAGAAGGAGACAACACAGTGTTATAGGTACAACAGGTTCATTAGACTGTTTGCGTTATTATGAATAAGGGGGATAGATTTTAATACTTTTGTATGTATAGCCAACAAGATGTAACATTTATGGTCACACAGAATGAATGCCTTTAAAATAATAACAATCGAAAAGATATTACATTAAAAAAAACATTTGTAACTGGAAAACTTACGAATGAAGTAAAAATGTAATGATAGTCTTCATTGTTCATTTGCAGCTGTAGAATCTGAAAACAAAATGAAGACACGAGGTTAAAAAGCTAATAAGTCAAATTTGATACTGTACGTGGAAAAAAAATACCGCGATTGGGTTCTAACCCACCATATTATGCTCGCTAAGCAAATATCCTAACCTCTCAACGACTAAATGAGCGAAGCGAGCTAGCTAAACGTTTAAATTGACAAAATTATCTACTTACAACAGCTCTAACAAAGGTTACACTTCGTGGGTCAGTAATGATGACACTATACCCGTATCCATTATCCACAGTACCCGGGCTACATTTTGCGCCTTAAGCTAGGCCAGGCGAGCGCGAAAACTATGAGCTAAGCTACATTACCTAATTACAGCTCTCGTCAACTGAACACGTTGCGGGTCAGTATCCATGATACCTCCATCCAATTTTTGTTTTTTTAATATTGTTTAAGCTACTCGTAAATGAGCGAAGCGAGCGAGCAAAACGTTTAAATTGTCAGAACCTTTATATTGTTAAATTGTAATGATAATTCAATCCAATATTTGTTTTGCGCTTTAAGCTACTCGTGTACAAATGAGTGAAGCGAGCGAGCAAAATTTGAGCTTACAAAATATTACTTACAGCTCTCGCCAGCTGTCTCACACGTCGCGGGTCAGTATCCACAATGACTCTATCTACATTTTGTGCCTTCAGCTGAGCGAGCGCCCGACGGTACTCATCTGGCGTGTTGCAGCCAACAGCGTACATGTCCCGGCCGTCTTTAGCTATGTTTAGCACGTTTAGTTCTCCTGAAAGTATAGGAAATATAATATTTATAGGTATAGATAGTACCATCCACGAAGGCGCGCCCCACTCTTTTTTTGATTGATGAAGGTGCGGGGTGCGGGGGGAGACACGCGCGTCAGTTGCGAGCCGGCCGTCATTCAAATATTCAGACTCGTCACGAAAGTGGCTCTGCTTAAATTATTTTTAAAATGTCAAGGAAAACCCAGTGTGTTGTACTAAAAAATAAACCTGGTATAATCTACTGTCATTATTAAATTTACTGAAAGAATTATAATGGTAACTTAAACACCATAATTAATTTTAAATAAAAAAAACCATGTGGTAACTTATAATATTACCGGGATGTACTTTATCGGGGAAGGCTATAAAACATTACGCTAGGACATACGTGTACAAAGAAAAAACAATTCACGCGTATGAAGTCCCGGTGGACCAATGGTTCTCTTATAAAGCAAGTTTTTAAACATTTTTTTTTAATGTTATAAAACGTTCTTACGTATTTCGTTTACGTCAATAGTAAAAATGATGCTTGTGCAGTTTAAAAATAATATATTACTTTTCTAGTAACTAACCATACCTACTTAAAACCATATCCAAGTAGAGCATCTTTCCCTTAGAGTGTATTTTTTGAAGTGTGCTTGTCATTCATTAGTCATTATGATGTTCCAAATTCAATTCAAAAGCTTGCACACATGTACTATAAACAATTTGGACGAGTGGTGGGGCGCGCCTTCGTGGATGGCACTATCATTGAGACTTCGCCTGTGGGGCGGCGGGGCGCGGGGGGAGGCGATAGCGCGTCGCGCGTGATGTGCGGACCCTGGGCGGTGCGGAAACATCCGCCGCGCCCACTAACCGCGCTCTCGTCTCCCCCCGCACCCCTTTTCCCTGCAGGCGAGGTCTCAATTTCGCGGTCTACCTAGGTATAGCATGAGTGTCAAAATTATTGTGCATTAAAAATTAAAGCTTATACCCAAAGTCTGCGCCAACCAACTGTCGTCTAGGCTTTCAAACAGGCTTGGTCTTTTGCCCTTATGTTCAAAGTAGAAATTACACTTGTAAAAAGCAACTGTGCAGACAAGGAATCGAACACTGTGTCTTACGATAGCCGTGCGCATATCTATACCACTCGGCCACCAACGACACTGAAAGTGGAAATATCCAACGGCAAAGCTTAAATTATTTATTGCCAGTGAAGGTATTAGCATTTGCATTAAAAATTAAAGTAAAGTAAAGTTAATCCCACCGCTGGGCAAAGGCATATTTATATTTATATTTATTTATTGAGGTACAGCAACAAAATACAAATCAAGACTTAATCTAAGTTACACTGGTATACAATATCACGTTTAATTTGCATTACCTCAAGTATGAGGTAGTATGAGCAATACTCCACCACGCGGGCTCAGTGCGGATTGGCGGTCTACACCCACACCAGAATATCAGAAGGCCACTCACCATAACCGTAATCCTCATAGATGATGCCCATTCTAGTCCAGTTCAGGTAGGCCGTGAGGTCCAGGAAGGCTTTGTCCATGATCTCCCGGGGCGGGTGGAGGTTTATCGTGAAGGAGTCCGACTGGTTGTGAGCTGGAACAGGAGGAAGTATTGTTACTGGTGAGAATGTATTCTCTACCTTGCCCACTGAACGGAGTAACAGCGATCTGTTTCACCGTTATATGAAGCGAGAGCGAAATTGAGCGAGAACGTATTTTGCCGGTGCTGACACGCTTCGTGCATGACACGCGACGGAGTTAGTCAGTGACGAAACGGTCTAGTGGTGTCATAGATTTCAATACAAAGAATATTTTGTTTTTGTGTTTCGCGCGGTCGTACCGACACCATGGTAGGTAGCTCAATTGGAAGAGCAGTTGGCCTGGTTAGCCAGAAAGATGCTGGTTCGAGTCCCGCCCGTGCGCAATTTTTGGTTCCTAGTGTAGTGGGTAAAAACCTTTACAATACTTACAATGATCAGCCAAATGCGGTGCTACTATCAGATGGGGTATGTGCATGGACCGACACATTGCACCGAGAGTCGAACCCAGGAGAGGGCCGGCGCTGCTGAACAGCGCTATTGCTCCTGACTTGATTTGGGTGCAGGCTGAAAACAAATAATAAATATTCACTTAAATTTTATCAACTGGCTTGTTAATGTGACGGTGGCCGAGTGGTATAGGCATACGCCCGGATAGCGTAAGACACGGGGTTCAATTCCTCGTCTGTCACAGAGTCACAGTTGCTTTTTACAAGTGCAATTTATATTATTCAATTCAATTCAATTCATTTATTTCAGGCAGTGCCCATATAAT